>CAJVGC010000582.1:58770870-58799690 GCA_910822075.1 Senecio squalidus | reverse complement strand
ATTGGAGCCGAGCTCCATTTGCTGCATCATACAAGAACTTCAGTGCCGATGCTTGCATTTGGTCGTCATTAAGAGGATCTTCATGTCAGCTAAACAGGACCACAAGGCCATGGTTCAGAGAAAAACTTAACACTGCGGCGACAAGGAAGTTGAAATGGGTGCAAAAGTACCGCAGGGTCTATAACTACTGTACGGATAAGTGGAGGTTCCCCAAAGGTCCAGCCCCGGAATGCAAATTCATGTAGAGTGTGAATAAAAAACGATCAAACATGTATCTCATATAGGTCGCAAATTGATGGATGGATGATTTGGGTTTGGTAACGTAGTTAAACAATAGAGATATGCTACACTTACAAATAGCTTACAAAAAGTTACTTACAAAATGAGTGGAAAAATTAATTAACCAATCAAATCAAACCACTCATTATCTCTTATTTTATTTTTTCCATTCACATGTTAACACCTCATTTTGTAAGTTAATTAAATTAAATAAAAGTTTTGTATGTATATCATTTCTCTAAACAATAATACTAATGGTAAATGACTAAAAGTGGCGTGTAGGGATGACCTCCCTATAATTACTGATATAATATTTCTTACAAAGCAATTACTGATGTCATTTGGTTTCAATTACATAAGCTTCAATATACAAATACCAAACAATATCTTTAATTTTTAGCTATTCAAAATAGGTTAATTTAAATTAGAATTAAAATTAAAATATTTAATATAATAAAACAATCAAATCAAAGTATGGGCGACCGGATAAACCAAAAAATCAAACAAAAACCGAAAAACTAATAAAACCGAACCAAATTAACAAGCAATTGATTGAAAAAATCTGAAGACCGAAATGTTTTGGTATGGTTTAGGTTCATTCCACAACCGAAAACGGTTAGATTCTTGAATTTACACTTTTTCTAATATATTATACATTACATGAGATTTTGTTTATCACTTTTTATATAATTTTGTCATGTCTTGACATTTTTTAAATCGAATTTAAATGTGTTTTTTTTTTAATTTAAACTTTAATAGTTATTTTCACTTGTTAAATGTCGCATTAGCTAAAGAACCCAAATTATGTTGAATTGATGGTTAAAACTACTTTGATTTTTATAACGGAAACCCGTTTATAAAAATCAAACCTAGACAAGAAACCAAAAAACCAAACCATTAGGAACCGAGCACAACGACGTGGAATTTAAGCAAACTGGATTTTTGGTTTGGTTTATAGTCAAAACCGTCCCAAATTGATCTATGCACAACCATAAGTCAAAGCAACATTCTAGAACTTTATAACGTAATCTTTTCCAAGAAAATATTCAAATTACATGTATTATAACTATATACAGTTAATAATTCTTAAATACCATAAGTTTCTAAAGAGTAAAAGACATTATCATAGTCCTCCATCTATTTTCAATCCAATGGTTTAAAATCCAATCAAAAATCAATTTTATTTAATTTTTTTAAATTAATTTATCTTACAAACCGTTAATTGTTAAACGAAATAAATTACACTGTTGCGATCTTCGTGCTCTTCACTTTTAGATTAATAGTGTTGTATACTTTCGAGTTTTGACGATTTTTAATTATTAATTTTCGTGTGTATTAAATCATAGAAATAAAATTACATATGATTTAACACTAATTTGTACTTCTAAACAAAGTGTTATAAAATGAATATATTTAAAACCTAGAAATTTTTTTGACAAATGTTGAAATTCGTAAGTTAATATCATATGTTATTTTAGCATCAAATGTGAATATCAAAACATAGAAACATTATATGATTTATAATTTAACTAACCCTACAAAAAGAAAATTACATGTGTATTAAAAATCATATTTTATTATACTCTGAATTACAAGAATTTTATAGCATAGAAATTTAAAACTAATACGACTATAATACATATGACTTTAACTCTAGAAAAACACAATAATGTTATATAATGTATAATCTATATACACGTGGAAAAATTGAATTGTTACAAGTTTTTTTTTTTTTTTTTTTCTTCTTGAACAAATATTGAAATTTGTAAAGTAAAATCATATTTGACTTTAACATTTTATGTGATTTTATACAACATAGATACGATATATTATGTTTATTTTATTATCACTGTCATGTTACAAAAACCACCTTTGATTTAAAAGTGATTTTATAATATAAATATTCAAAACCGAAAAGAAAATTATCTGTCAAAAATATATCAAGTGATTATTGCTCTAGAAACAGTAAATAATATTCGTTGCAATTGTATAATTTATTAGTTTTATCAATTAACGACTTTTAAAATAATTAATTTTAAACAATAAATTAAATTTGAGTTTTATAAAATGAAAGTTGTGATTGGTTCTTCATATCTTAAGTTTTTTAGGTATCTTTCATAATCTTAACTCATAAGGATTTAAATAGTACTAGATTATTAACACTCGTAATACAAGGTCTATATAAATAAAAGTTAATTTTCAGAAAATGTTCAGAAATATTTCTGTTAAACATCAGTAATGAAAACAAATAAAAATAAAACTACCGATATTACTCTATAAATTATATAGCTATTAAGTTTTAAGTTTAAGTAAATAGATAACCACTTATTTTTTCAAATCAGTCCTAACCATGTTTGTTAAAATCACAATCGTACTCGGAGGACCGTATGATCTTACAATGCTACAAGTAGAAAACGATCATATTTTACATAGGGTCAGTGTACAAGTAAAATCTTGAGTAGGGTCGTTAGATCGGTGGTAGGATCATAGGATCACTACCCCATTCAATCTTAACTTTTGTCTTTTATGATTATTTTGTTCTACCTTTTTTTTTCTTTCTTTTCTTTTAAAGGTTAATATCTTTATATTTCATATTAAATGTTGTTTCGATATCTTTACCACATGCGTAATAATAAAATTGAAACAAAATATTATATCCTTCAAATTGTCTCCATAGTATATAAAACCACCTTATATCATTCAAATTATCATGTTAAAACTAATTATGAAATACTAATAATAAGTTAAAAGATTGAGACTAGTTAAAGTTATTATTTGAATTCTACACCCTTAGAATTAAAATAAAATTTTGACTTGTTGATTAGTAAATATTAAAGGTTAATGTTGTATTGTTTCTTTCATCCTTTTAATTGTTAAACACATCAACTTGTATATCAAAATTGCTATAATCTTTGAATTTTGGTAAAATTTCATATTATTGATAGAACATATAAAATTCATATAATTCATATAATTCATAAAAATTCAGGTTATTTTAGTATAATCTTACGATATTGATCCGATGTTACAATTTCGATCTTGTAGAAACAAAAATGATCTTCTTGATAAGATATCATGTTGGACCCATATTATTTGTGACCCTCATTGATCATTTATCCTTACTGATATGATGACTGACACTAACTGAAATCTGTGTCTAGTAAATATTCGATGGACGTATTTACCTTACCGACACTATAGATTTCCCATTAGGTGATCGGAACTATGAGAGCTTATATATAAACACTTGTTAAACACCAGGGACTAAATAATAAATACTCCTAACTTGAGTATCTATATAAGGACTAACATAAACCCAAATAAGGGTTGGTCAATTCCATTATCACCATAGTGTTTTCTCTCTAATTCTCCATCCTAACACGATCATCTCAATTTGGGAATCATCGATGGCTAATCTATTCAACAACATCTCCGGATCATCTGCAGGAGGTATGTTAAATTTACATGAACCAATCTTATTTAATCCAACATATCAATCTTGACAACCATGATCCTAGCCTTCAAATATTATAAATTTAATAAAGAAAAAATAAAAATAAATAAATTTGTTTATAACTCACTAATAAATTATTTTAAATATATTTTAATCCATATTCATTCATATACATTAAGAAAATAGAATCATTATTGGAACAATTTAATTGGTAGTAGTATTAATAAACACTTTAAATTTATTGATAAACACCTTAATAAATAAATTATTAAAGAATTCATTTTATGGCTTTTATAATCAATAAATTATTTAATAAATATATACTTAACCTATTATAAATAGAATATAATAGAAATTAGTTTGCTATAAATGACTAGAAAAAATGATCAATATAGAATAATAACAATTAAATAAAAATGATAAGACACACAATTAAATCGTACTAAAATGTTTAATATTCAAAATAACATTTTTCTTGTGAACTTTATTTTCACTCATTAATTAGATAAATGCTCATAGTAAAATGAGATATATATAGTTTCTGAAAAGAAAAAAAAAACATATTCGGTAAACCATTATTTATCATAGACGAATACTAGTTGTCAGTACCCCTTCCTCAAAGTTATTGACGATCATGTTTGAATACTAGCTCTCACCTAGTCTCTATTCTCGATCGTATATGTTTCTAACCAAATTCTTTTAATAATTATTCGGTAACTACAACAAAATTCTTTTAATATCATGTAGTAGAAATAAACACCACTACCGAACAACGATCTATTTCTTATCATTTCTATCCACAATCGATTTTGACCAGCATTGACTATTCTCTAATACTTTCTGACACGTAACATGGATACGCTACTAGTGAATTATACAATACAAAATATTTTCTAGTAGTGACTCGAACAAACATAAATATTTATATTTTTGTATCAAGAAATTATTGGGTACAAAACAAAATTGACCTATGAGAATTATTCTTTTTTTTTTTTTTTTGATAAAATTGATATGAACTTGATAATTCAAGAGGATGAAAAAAACAAAAAAGAAAAAGACTTTTTCCATTCTTCTAATTTTCTTTTAACTTTTTTCAATAAACATTTTTGATATACATTCTATGACTATAACACACCTCAACTATTTTGTCATATTTCTTACATTCAAACATATTTTATGAGTTTGGTCTAACATGAACAAGTTATTTAATTTGATTGAATTCATTGATACGGTTGATGAAATGGTTGCATATATAAACACTTGTTAAACACCAAGGACTAAATAATAAATACTCCTAACTTGAGTATCTATATAAGGACTAACATAAACCCAAATAAGGGTTGGTCAATTCCATTATCACCATAGTGTTTTCTCTCTAATTCTCCATCCTAACACGATCATCTCAATTTGGGAATCATCGATGGCTAATCTATTCAACAACATCTCCGGATCATCTGCAGGAGGTATGTTAAATTTACATGAACCAATCTTATTTAATCCAACATGTGGTATCAGAGCCAATGGCTCGTGATTATCCATTGGTTCATGTTTATTTATCGCTTGGCTATTGCTATTATTGATTCTGCAACTTATTTGGCCGGCGGATTTTGATTTTTGGGCAAAAAATGGGGTTTTTTGAGACTGTGGCGGCTGGACTGCAACCCTAATTTCGACGAACTTCGTTCGTGCGAATGAAGGCTCATTCGTACGAACCTGATTTGCTCGTTCGTACGGATGAAGTCCTATACGTACGAACCTGACTTGTTCATTAGTACGAATCTGATTGGTTCATCCGTACGAACCTGATTTGTTCGTACGTACGGATGAAGCCCTATTCGTACGAACCTGACTTGTTCATTAGTACGAATCTGATTTGTTCATACGCACGAACGTAACTGTTGATCCGTACGAATCTGGGCTAAATACGTGCGAACCTAGGCTTACATCCGTACGAACTTAAACCTTACATCCGTACGAACCTAGGCTTACATCCGCACGAACCTGGACTTACATCCGTAGGCTGCCCCTTGACCCCGCAAGGGGGCGCAGCCCCCTTGACCGCTGCCTTATTTGTCGTGGTCACCTTATTTAGTCACCTTATTTATATGTGACCTTATTATACTTATGCACTAATATTCATGTTTTCATCTTTTGTTGCCCAAAGGTCAAAGGTGATTCCTATGATTGCATTTTTTCCTTTAGCATAATAAACACGTAGGATATTAATTCTGCCCAAAGGTGATTTAATATACTTGTGTGCTTAAAAGGAATCTTATTATGCCTTAAAACACGACGTTCTATTTTGTTGCCCAAAGGTCAAAAGACAAACGTTGTGTTGCATAAACCTTATGCTCATAATTTTACTTAGATATTAGTTATTTCTGCCCAAAGGTGATGTAACATCTAAGTAGAGCCTTACTTTAGCTTATTATTTTGGTGTTTTTTAATAGGCTTACCTATCACTAGCTTCATTACTTATATGGTCTTAGTCTCAGGAACATTACTATTAGGTCTACTTATTTTAGACATTACTCTAGTTCTATTATCTTAAGGGACATTACTTAGTCTGCCTTATATAGCTAACTCTGTCACTATAAAATCTTCTATAACTCGTATCATAAATCTAAATCCTCCTTATTCTCCACTACAGTACCAAACTTTGGCATTGAGGCACTTACTGGTGCTAATTTCACTTCATGGAAGGATCAACTTTACCTAACTCTGGGAATGCTCGACATGGACTATGCTATTCGCCATGATGAACCCGCTGCTATTACTGCTGAGTCTACTGCTACTCAGAAAGCGGACTTTGATAAGTGGGAAAGGGCGAATCGGCTGTCCCTAATGATGGTCAAGAACTCAATTCATCCCAGCATCCGAGGAGCTATCCCTGATAATGACAAAGTGAAAACTTACCTCACATCTGTTGAGGATCACTTTAAGGGATCGTCTAAGGCAACTGCGAGTAGTTTAATGCTACAGATGCTGACTCTTAAATATGAGGGTTCTAACGGTGTCCGTGAACACATAATGAAGATGGTTGACATGTCTCACAAGCTTAAGAATTTGCAAATGGAAGTCTCAGATGGCTTTCTTGTGCATTTCATAATGACTTCCTTGCCTGCTCGGTTCGACACTTTCAAAGTGAATTATAACGCAATGAAAGATAAATGGTCGATAAGTGAACTGATTGCTATGTGCGTTCAAGAGGAAGATCGTCTTAAGCACATTCAACCTGAAGCTGCTGTTCACCTTACTACCACTTCAAACCCCAAGAAGAGGAAAGGTAACTACAGTAACAAGACTGAAAATAAAGTCCAAAATCATGGTGCTTCTACCTCTGGCCCTAAATCCTCGACAAGCAATACTAACTGCCCATTTTGTCGCTCCAAAGGGCACAGACAGAAAGATTGCTCTAAATTCAAGGAATGGCTAGCTAAGAAAGGTAACATTCTTTACGTAATATTTGATTCCTTTACTACTGATGTTCCATTTAATACATGGTGGGGTGACTCTGGTTCTATGGTCCATGTGACCAATTCCTTACAGGGATTCCTTACAATCCAGAAGCTACAAAAGGACCAAAGAAAGCATAGAGTTGGAAATGGTGATCTCTTAGATGTCGAAGCCATGGGGACTTTAAATTTACATATGAATACCGGAAAGTGCATTAGATTAATAGATACCTTATATGTACCGAGAATTACTCGGAACCTTGTATCTATATCTAGACTTGATCTTGAAGGTTATGTAATTACTCATGGTTGTGGCAGGATCACTTTTACTCTTAATAATGAATTATTTGGTTGTGGTTTTTTGGATGGATTACTGAATAAACTAGAACTAGATCATAATTTCTCACAGTCTTTGTTGTCTCTTAATATTGATGACATAACTAAAACAAAGACAAAATCACCTAAACAAGCATAGAATTCCTCCACATTGTGGCATAAACGTCTCGGCCACATCTCACGAGATCGCATGACACGACTCGTAAAAGAAGGAATATTACCATCTCTTGATTTTAGTGATTCTGAAACATGTATTCAATGCCTTAAAGGCAAAATGGCTAAAGGGAATAAGAAAGGAGCCACCAGATGTTCCAACTTGTTGGAAATAATTCATACTGATATTAGTGGCCCCTATCCCGCATCAATAACAGGACATACATCATTTATTACATTCATTGACGATTATTCACGTTATATGCACCTTTATCTGATTAAAGAAAAATCTGAATCCTTACAAACTTTTGTCGATTATAAAACTTTGGTTGAAAACCAACTTGATCATAAGATAAAAGTTGTCCGATCAGATAGGGGAGGTGAGTATTACGGTAAACATACTGATATTGGTCAAGCTCCTGGTCCTTTCTATAATTTTTGCAAGGAACAGGGCATAATTAACCAATACACCATGCCAGGTTCTCCTCAACAGAATGGTGTTGCTGAAAGGAGAAACCGAACTTTAATGGACATGGTAAGAAGTATGCTCGCCAACACTAACCTACCCAAATTTCTTTGGACTGAGGCCTTAAAAACAGCTGTTCATATACTCAATAGGGTTCCATCAAAATCTGTCCCTAAAACTCCTTATGAGATCTGGACAGGTAGGAAACCGAGTCTAAAATATATGAAAGTATGGGGCTGTCCTGCCGAAGCAAAAGTCTATAACCCTCACTTAAAGAAACTGGATTCTAAAACCCTTACATGTTTCTTTATTGGTTATCCCGAGAACTCAAAAGGTTATCGGTTTTACTGTCCTTCTCACTCTACCCGCATCATAGATACGCAACATGCCACTTTCCTCGAAAATTCAGAGATCAGTGGGAGCACGACAAATCCTGATTTAGATTTGCAAGAAGTACAAGAAGCGGGGGGAAACCACTCTTCGGTTATTATGATTCCTCCGATAACTCCTCTTGTACCCAACGCTGCTCCCGATATACCTGGATCTCCTAATGAACCGGTTGAACCTCCTATGCCTCCTAATCTTAACGCCGAAGAACCGCTTGTTCCTGAAGAACCCGTAATTCAGCTCAGGAGATCATCAAGGGCTCGCAGAAACACTAATTTTGATGATTTCGAAACTTATCTGGCTGAAGTCGAAAACATTGGGAAACTTACTGATCCAACCTCTTACCGAGAAGCTATTAATAGTGATCAGGCCGCTAAATGGATTGAAGCCATGATTGAAGAGCTCAATTCCATGGAGCGTAATGGCGTTTGGGTATTGGTTCCACTCACTAAAGGATCCAAAGTAATTGGATGTAAATGGGTGTTCAAAACCAAATTAGACCCGAATGGAAACGTCGAACGCTATAAGGCCAGACTGGTTGTAAAAGGCTTTACTCAAAAGGAAGGAATTGATTATCAAGAGACCTTTTCCCCTGTCTCTCGTAAAGATTCCCTAAGGATCGTCATGGCACTCGTAGCTCATTATGATTTAGAGTTACATCAGATGGATGTCAAGACCGCTTTCCTAAATGGTGACTTGCAAGAAGACGTATACATGCAGCAACCTGAAGGATTTATTCCAGAAGGTAAAGAGCACATGGTCTGCAAGTTGAATAAATCGATATATGGGTTGAAACAAGCATCACGACAATGGTACCTTAAATTTGATGAAGTCGTAAAATCTGATGGCTTCCTAAAGAATCAAGTGGATCAATGCACCTATCTCAAGATCAGTGGGAGTAACTTTATTATCCTTGTTTTGTATGTGGATGATATCCTACTTGCAAGTAACAACTTGGATTTGCTACATGAGTCGAAGCGGATGCTTTCGCATAATTTCGACATGAAAGATCTCGGTGATGCCTCTTATGTTTTGGGTATCGAAATAAATCGAGACAGACGTAATGGTGTTCTAGGTCTTTCCCAGAGGGCTTATATTGACCGTATTCTAGAACGCTATAACATGCAGCACTGTACACCCACTGTGGCTCCGGTAGTTAAAGGGGACGTATTTGGACCTCATCAAACTCCGAGCACTGAAACTGAGAAGGCTGAAATGAGGATGATACCTTACTCATCTGTAGTTGGGAGCATTATGTACGCTCAGGTCTGTACTCGACCGGATATCGCTTACATCGCTGGTATGCTGGGGCGTTACTTATCTAACCCCGGATTAGCACACTGGAAAGCGGCTAAAAAGGTTCTACGATATCTGAAAGGGACCAAAGACTACAAATTAACTTATAGAAGAAGTGACAACTTGGAAGTAGTAGGTTATTCTGATTCTGACTTTGCTAAATGCAAAGAAGACCATAAATTTACTTCTGGGTATATTTTCATGTTAGCTGGCGGACCAATCTCTTGGCGGAGTCATAAACAGAAACTGACCACAACGTCTACTATGATGGCTGAATATGTTGCCGTTTATAATGCAACCTGTCATGGGATGTTGTTAAGGAATCTGATCAGTGGACTCAAACTCGTCAACTCAATTTCTAGACCATTGAAGCTTTACTGTGATAACTCAGCTGCTGTAACTTTCTCGAACAGTAACAGTTCGACTGGCGCTGGGCTGTATCTCGACACAAAGTATCTGTTTGTACGCGAACGGGTTGAGGAAAATGTTCTTTGTGTTGAGTACATAAGTACACATGACATGCTAGCGGATCCGATGACCAAAGGTCTTCCTCCTAATATATTCGTAGGACACGTGTCGAATATGGGGCTTACAAAAGACTTAATTTAATAGCATTGTTGTACTTATTGGTCATTATTATTTATTAATGAAAATTTTCCTCCTTATTCAGATTTTGTTTGTCTATTATTTACACCTTATGCGCATAACTGTGTTGGACATTATTATAACAAAATTTGTCTTAGTTGGTCTATCATTGCTTATTCAGTTTTGAATTTGAGTCATAGTTTGACTAGTGGGGGTCCTGAGTAGATGTTCTTCTCTACGACTGTACTTATCAACTATGATTTCGGTTTTAAACAAAATGAGTATTATCTCGTACGGACTTATCAATACTCATAGATAAATGATCTACTCGGTCAAGTGGGAGAATGTTGGACCCATATTATTTGTGACCCTCATTGATCATTTATCCTTACTGATATGATGACTGACACTAACTGAAATCTGTGTCTAGTAAATATTCGATGGACGTATTTACCTTACCGACACTATAGATTTCCCATTAGGTGATCGGAACTATGAGAGCTTATATATAAACACTTGTTAAACACCAGGGACTAAATAATAAATACTCCTAACTTGAGTATCTATATAAGGACTAACATAAACCCAAATAAGGGTTGGTCAATTCCATTATCACCATAGTGTTTTCTCTCTAATTCTCCATCCTAACACGATCATCTCAATTTGGGAATCATCGATGGCTAATCTATTCAACAACATCTCCGGATCATCTACAGGAGGTATGTTAAATTTACATGAACCAATCTTATTTAATCCAACATATCAATCTTGACAACCATGATCCTAGCCTTCAAATATTATAAATTTAATAAAGAAAAAATAAAAATAAATAAATTTGTTTATAACTCACTAATAAATTATTTTAAATATATTTTAATCCATATTCATTCATATACATTAAGAAAATAGAATCATTATTGGAACAATTTAATTGGTAGTAGTATTAATAAACACTTTAAATTTATTGATAAACACCTTAATAACTAACTAACTAATTAAAGAATTCATTTTATGGCTTTTACAATCAATAAATTATTTAATAAATATATACTTAACCTATTATAAATAGAATATAATAGAAATTAGTTTGCTATAAATGACTAGAAAAAATGATCAATATAGAATAATAACAATTAAATAAAAATGATAAGACACACAATTAAATCGTACTAAAATGTTTAATATTCAAAATAACATTTTTCTTGTGAACTTTATTTTCACTCATTAATTAGATAAATGCTCATAGTAAAATGAGATATATATAGTTTCTGAAAAGAAAAAAAAAACATATTCGGTAAACCATTATTTATCATAGACGAATACTAGTTGTCGGTACCCCTTCCTCAAAGTTATTGACGATCATGTTTGAATACTCTCACCTAGTCTCTATTCTCGATCGTATATGTTTCTAACCAAATTCTTTTAATAATTATTCGGTAACTACAACAAAATTCTTTTAATATCATGTAGTAGAAATAAACACCACTACCGAACAACGATCTATTTCTTATCATTTCTATCCACAATCGATTTTGATCAGCATTGACTATTCTCTATTACTTTCTGACACGTAACATGGATACGCTACTAGTGAATTATACAATACAAAATATTTTCTAGTAGTGACTCGAACAAACATAAATATTTATATTTTTGTATTAAGAAATTATTGGGTACAAAACAAAATTGACCTATGAGAATTAATTTTTTTTTTTTTTTGATAAAATTGATATGAACTTGATAATTCAAGAGGATGAAAAAAACAAAAAAGAAAAAGACTTTTTCCATTCTTCTAATTTTCTTTTAACTTTTTTCAATAAACATTTTTGATATACATTCTATGACTATAACACACCTCAACTATTTTGTCATATTTCTTACATTCAAACATATTTTATGAGTTTGGTCTAACATGAACAAGTTATTTAATTTGATTGAATTCATTGATACGGTTGATGAAATGGTTGCATAAGAATGGAGGTATCATGGATACACATTGAATAATCAGTGAGATGATACTTATCACCACTTTCATCTGACACCACCTTCTGATTCAGATGTGTCACACCTCCATATACAAAACAACAAACATTTTTTCTTTATTCAGATCTATCAACTTCCCACCTTCATAAAATATAAAAAATAAATATAACACTCTTATCTTCCCAAAAACTATTGACTATTTAATTGGTATAATTGTATTTGTTAAATTTTTATTGATTTAAAACTCAAGTATTTAAAAATAAACAAATAAAATATCTAAATCTTGTGTTAAATGTCAAATAAATCATTTCGAGGTAACTATCGTTATTCTTCGATATTTATTAGAATCATGTTTTATATTATGATAATAAATCATCTTTTAAGATGTACTATTTTTAAGGGCAAATTGCATAAAATGGTAAAATATTTTGTCTTCATTCCTAATTTTAGAAATGTAATACTAATTTTCCCTGTAACAGTAATTAACTTTCAAATAATTGCCGTAGAAAACGAGATATATGCCGATGAGTTGTGTTTTTGTTTTTTAACCTTTTGATTTCCTTTACTTTCTAGAATTACGCCGTCATAAATTCATTAGTTTCAAGGTAAATAACCCAACAAGTTAGCATATATCCGGTTTTAGGTAAAAATTTTCTATAATTATAATTATATAAAAATTAATTACTATTACAAAAAAAATTAATAATATGTTTCTAGAATTTAAAATGGAGTCAAAGTATCTTCTATTTTAAAAAGGTGCAAAAAAATATGAGAACCAACAACCTCCATCCACCCGGGGTCATGCATGGCTTTGCTTTTATTCCATCCCGCGGTGCGTAGTAGGATTATATATTATTATATTATTTTAATTTTTTCATTTTGTAAGATTTAAAAAAAGTAAAAGTTAATGTCAAAGGGCAATCCAACGACTATTTTTTTTCGTCGTGTTAAACATTAATAACAAGTCTCAATAATGAAAACTTGCTAATGCTCGTTGACAATACACAACCAATTCGAATTAGCGAGCCAAGATATAAAATTTAAGAGGTGGCTCACAATGTATTTAACAATGTCATTTATTCGAGTTTTTAAAAACTATGAAAATATAGAAAACGTATACAAAGTCATGAAATTTAAAGGTAAGAGTTGATAAACATTGGATACATGAATAAGGGAATGAATAATTCTACTCTAGTTTAATTCATGTTGCCTCCTATGGAATTGTGCAATTTACTATTATTATAATGAAATATTGTGTTTAAATACAATTTTTATCATTTTTATTACAAAACAAGTTGTTGCCGGAGTGGTTAGCGCCGCCTCCATTGCCACGAGACCACGGTTCGAATCCCGCAACCACCTCATTTTCTAAATTTCTTTTGTACTGCTAAATTGGCATTTAATTATTATTAAATTTTGGTTGGTGCTAAATTGGCATTTAATTATTATTAAATTTTGGTTGGTGTTGGGCTTAGATGTTGGGATTATGTGTGAAATTTGGGCTCTTAATTTTTTTATTTATATTTTCTTATAAATTCCAAATGTATGTTAAAATCATCGTTAACTAATCACACATTTCGTTCTCGCCCCGAACTCGTGCAACGCACGAGTCCCCTCTAGTTAAGTTAAATAGTTAATAAAGATGTGAACATTCATTATCAACGTACTAACAATTTAGTTTGAACTTTTACTTAAGTTTATTTCTTCATATGATCGATGGTGTTTCACCACGTAAAACATAATGCTTAGTATAATATCATACTCGCTTTACAAAATCGTTAAAAATTCTGAGTATATTTGTTACGTCATATAAACATATGGATAATTAGACTAACACTTACATTTATCAATACTCTAAAGGTGTATGATAAAATTTTGATAGATGAAAATGGATTAATATATGTATCACTATTCAAATGGCTTAAGTGGAAATAAAATGGACAAAAGGATATAAATTCGTATCCAATATTTCTTCATTGTAAAGTTTATATTTTAAGAAGCCTTGATCAGAGAATATATTGAATGTATTAATTAAAAGTATATACTAAATTTTCACAAAGAATCTCGAAACTCTAACAGGGCTTTACTTATTTTTTTAGAGCACGAGTAAGCCAATCACTTTGTTTAACTACGAATTTGATAAGAAAAAATACTTATTCTAAAAGTTTTATATAGGTGGCTAGTATTATAAATATTTTAACCGACACAAGACTCATTTTTCATATAAATTCATAAATTATCCAGTTGTGACACAAAAACCATTGAAGATATCTTTCCACGTGTCCATATATCTATACATATAAATGTATCTATAAATACGTATATGTATGCACATGAAGACATGATATATCAGATTTTACGGTCAAGATAGCTAAGCAAGTTCTTGATAACACCATGGCATCTTCTTCTTTTTTCTATAGGAATACCACCTTCATACTTCTTTTATATTCAATAGGGTTGTTGGTGAATGCAGTCAGCGGTGGTAACTTTAACAATCATTTTGATATAACTTGGGGCAGTGGTCGTGGTAAGATTATCGGAGCCGGAAACATGCTTACATTGTCGCTTGACAGTGTTTCCGGCTCCGGATTTCAGTCGAAAAAGGAGTATCATTTTGGGAGAATCGATATGCAACTTAAGCTCGTTCCAGGGAACTCGGCCGGGACCGTTACCGCATACTATGTATATTTTTCTCTAATCTTTAATTATGTCTAGAATGGCATTTTATTGTGATCATTTTTAATAGACATGTCTAGTAAATATATATTGATTTGTTCCTTTTTTGTATGTTTATGTTTAAAAACAGTTGTCATCACAAGTACCAAATCAAGATGAAATAGACTTTGAGTTCTTAGGAAATTCGACTGGTGAACCATACACACTTCATACCAATGTCTACACCGAGGGCAAAGGCGAACGAGAGCAACAATTTCGAATGTGGTTCGATCCCACTTCACATTTCCACACTTATTCCATCATCTGGACTCCCCAAACCATCATGTAAGTTGATCATGACTCTCAAAGCTTCAAGTGGGGCTAGTTTAGCACACAAATGACTCTTTTTAAGTCTAACTGGATCAATATAGATAATTAAAGTTTAATATTTTCTTCGTTCCAAAATAACTATCGGTCAAAGTTTTAATAGAAAGAAATCAAAAGGTCAAAGATTTATTTGATTTTTTTTTTTTTTTTCGTAATTACTTTTTGAACCGATAGATGTCCTTAATTTATTGACATGTTGTAGATTAAAAACAAAGCATTGTGTACATGTTTTAGCTTTCTCTAGAAGCATCTAGATGACTATAATTTGAATTCGCCCTAATCAAAATCGCTTCACTGAAAAATGTTGTGCCAGTTTTCTTGTAGATGAAACTCCTATAAGAGAATTCAAGAACATGGAATCAATTGGCATTCCGTTTCCAAAACACAAACGAATGAGGCTTTATTCAAGCTTGTGGAATGCCGATGATTGGGCAACTAGAGGCGGCCTAGTGAAGACGGACTGGACACAAGCCCCTTTCACGGCTTCCTATCGCAACTTTAGTGTTAAGGCCGGTGTTTTCTCGCATTTAGATTCAACGCGTGATGAGAAACTGAAGTGGGTTCAGAAGAACCATATGATCTACAACTATTGCACCGATGCTAAGAGATTCCCGCATGGGTTTCCCCTCGAATGCAAGGCTACCATTTCCGGCTAGTGTACTTTAATTAACTCTCTTCTATGTGTAGATATAAAATATATGAACAAGAGTTGTGTAAGTAATTACATAATCATTAGTATGTGTTGTGTCTACGGACTGTATGTAATGAAAATATATATACGAATAATCTATATATGAGATTCTTTTAGTGTTTAAGTATATGTTTAAATTGATACGCCCCTTATCTTTTTGTGATAACAAAGTAAGAGTTAGTTACCCTTAATCTCAGCAATCGGTAGGCCACCGAGTCGACCAATCGAGTCATGATTACTTGTTGTATATATAAAGTACTTCTACATCTTTCATGAATCCCGCGTTTGGACTCAAGGCATTGGTTTCTTTTATTCAACCCGTGTCTTAAGCTCCATGCCAATTTTAATTAACCAAGAGTCTCTTATCTTTTGCTTAATGTTATCCATTTATCTCTTTTATTATGCACCTGATCAAATCTATTATATATTTTCAAAAATCATAACTATTATAGTTATCTATTTTTTTCCCCTCTCTTAACCTTCAAACACTAAGCAATCTACCATCAAAATCCGACGACTGCCCCATCAAATTTGATAACTTCGACCAAGAATCATCTCTTAACACCATAATTTTTTACCTCCTACCTAAAATTGAGCGTTGTGTTAGATAATATGATCTAAACTTGAAAGACAATTTAGTTAATTGGTGTTTTAGACATGAACATGCTTGGCACGTTTTGTAATATGAGTTCGTTTAGAATTAATTTTTGTTTTTAGTCGGTTAGTTCTAATATAAATAGGAAATAGCACAATTGGAATTTGTACCTTTCAATTTGAATACGAATAAAGCTTTGTTCGACACTGATTTCTTGTCCTAACAAATTGGTATCAGAGCCAATCGATCATCACCTGTGGTTCTTCAAAATTCGTCTTAGGGTTCCAGACTCGTGGAATCGTATTGCCACAGAATCAATCCCCAAGAATTGAATCGATTGGTGTTTGTCTTGAAGTGATAAGAAGAGTTGAATCATCGACAGTTTGTTCGGGTTTTATTTGTTCGATCTCAAGTTGGTTGTTTTGAAACTTTGGAGATAACAATCGACTGTTTTTTAGGTTTATTTGTTGGGCCAATTATTGTTATCAAGAATTGTTCCATTTATATTCTATATAACTTGGTCCATTAGCAAAAGACACTAATTTAATTCTTTGTATTAGTTTGAATAACTCGTAATTAGTATGTCTGCGCATACTTTTAATATCGAGAAGTTCAATGGTAAAAATAATTTTAGTGTATGGAGGATCAAGATACGAGCGTTATTGAAACAACAAGGCATATGGACACCTCTTGTCGGTCCAAAACCGGCTTCTATGAGTGATGCTGATTATAAGTAGCAAGACGAAAAGGCACACTCAACTATTTTGCTTTCTTTATCTGATGAAGTGTTATACGAGGTTGTAGATCAGGAAATTGTTGCAGGAATTTGGTTAAATTTAGAATCGCTTTATATGAAAAAATCATTAACGAATAAGTTGTTATTGAAACAACGTTTTTTTCGCTCCGAATGAAAGAGGGCTCAACATTGAAAGAGCATTTGATGCATTAAAATCAATGTTAATGGATTTGAAGAATGTTGAAGTAAAGATTGATGATGAAGATGCGACTCTCATTCTTCTCGTGTCGTTACCTCCCTCGTATGAAAATTTTGTGAACTCCTTTGTAGTTGGTAGAGACACTATTACCTTAGAAGATGTTCGATCTAGTTTGCATTCTCGAGAGCTCTTTCATCAAGCCTCCAGAAGTTTAGAATCTCAGTCGGCATACAATCTCGTAGCTTATCAGCTTCAAGTCACGATAGGGGTAGACATCAAACAGAAAAGGAAAAGGAAAAGGTAGAAATAAAGGTAGATCTAAGTCAAGACCTCGAGCACCTAATCCTCAAGATACATGTAAATATTGTAAAGAGACTGGTCAATGGAAGAGCGATTTTCCTAAACTAAAGGGACAAGTGTCAATAGCAGCTACTGCTAAGGATGACCCGGGTTCAGAGCGCGATGTGGTTCTCTCGGTAGTTGATTATAAAGGTAAACCACTGTTTGTATTATGGATTATGGGTGCTCCTTTCATATGAGTCCCAATCGTGATTGGTTTGTGACATATGAAGAGTTTGATGGCAGGCATGTTTTCATGGGTAATGATTCACCATGAAAAGTCGTTGGTATTGGATCAGTTCAGATTAAGATGCATGATGGAGTTGTGAGAACACTTACATATGTTCGCCATGTTCCAGATCTTACGAAAAATTTAACCTCACTTGGTATTATGGACTCTAAAGGCTTCAAATATACTAGCGAGAATGGTGTTCTTCATGTTTTGAATGGTGCTTTGTTGGTTATGAAAGAACTTAGAGGTACTTCTTCTTTGTACGATTTACAAGGGGAAACAGTTACAAGTTCCGTTGCGGTTTCTTGTTCCGAGAAAAGCAATTCAGATTTGACGAGGTTGTGACATATGTGAATTGGGCATGTTAGTGAAAAATGTATGGTCATGCTCAGCAAACAAGGACTACTTGGCGGTCACAAGGTAGCTAATTTGGAATTCTGTGAGCATTGTATTTTCGACAAACAAAAACGGATAAGTTTTTCAAAAGCAATTGATCAGACAAAGGAAACTCTCGACTATCTTCATTCAGATTGTTGGGGGCCTTCTCGAGTACCTTTGCTAGGTGGTGCTCGGTATTTTCTCTCCATTATAGAAGATTTCTCTAGAATGACGTGGGTGTTTATGATGAAACACAAGAGTAAGACGTTTGAAAATTTCAAGCATTGGAAGGTTCTTATTGAGAACCAAACGGGAAGGAGGATCAAGCGTCTTCGAACAGATAATGGCTTGGAGTTTTGTTCGAGAGAGTTTGATAAGTTTTGTAGAGATGAAGGAATTACTGGACATTATACGGCTCGTAACACTCCTCAACAAAACGAAGTAGTTCAACGAATGAAGAGAAATCTATTAGAGAGAGCTCTATGCTTAATTTTGAATGCGGAGTTAGATAAATGTTTTTGTGTTGAAGCTATCAACATAACTTGCTATCTAGTAAATCGGTAACCTGCTACCGCTATTGATTGCAAAAATCCTATAGAGATTTGGTCTGGAAATCCTGCAAATTATTCCAAGCTTCGGATGCCCTTCATATTACCATATTAGTGACGGAAAATTAGATCCAAGGGCGAAAAAGGTTTATTCGTGGGATATGGTAATGGAGTTAAAGGATATAGAGTTTGGTCGCCATTTGAGAGAAGAGTTATCTTAGGTAGAGATGTGAAATTTGAAGAGGATTATATGTTTCGTGTGAAATAAGATCCAAGTGATTTGAAGATCCACGAAGGTGTTCCTGAAAAGGTGGAGCATATTGTTACACATGTTAATGAAAAGATGTTAGGCCGTGTTACTTCTCCTATGGTTAATAATGAAGATGAACCAAATTCACCACATAGAGATGATCAGACAAATTCAAGACACTTGAAACACGAGCAAGGCAGGACTATAGCTCTTGATACATCTCGTAGAAACGCAAAAGCAACTAATCGATATGGTTTTCAGGATTATGTAGCTTATGCGTTACAAGTAGCTGAAAAAGTGGAATGTCATGAACCGACTACTTATCAAGAAGCAATAACTTCTAAATAGTTTGCTATGTGGATTTCAATTATGGTTGAAGATATTGAATCTCTTTATAAGAATGTGACATGGAAACTAATGAAACTTCATACAGGAAGAAAAGTTGTTGATTGCAAGTGGCTTGTCAAGATTAAATATGGATTATCAGGTTCTCACGACATCAGGTTCAAGGCACGTCTAGTTGAGAAGGGATTTAGCCAAAAGGAGGGAATTTATTACAACGAGATATTCTCTCCAGTTGTACGACACAAATCTATTCGGGTGTTATTGTCTTTAGTAGCACATCATGACATGGAATTAGAACAGTTAGACGTGAAGACCGCATTTCTTCATGGTGATCTTAAGGAAGAGATTTACATGAGTCAACCTGAAAGATTTATTGTTCAAGGCAGAGAGGATTACGTATGCAAGCTTCAAAAATGACTCTATGGTTTGAAGCAGTCACCCAGACAATGGTACAAGAGATTTGATAGCTTTATGGTAAATCATGGTTTTACTAGAAGTCCTTATGATTGTTGTGTCTATCATAAGAAGGTGTTGTCTGGATCATTTATCTACTTACTCTTGTACGGTGATGATATACTTGTGGCCACTAAAGATATAGATGATGTTAATTCGTTAAAGAAGCTTCTTAACACAAAGTTTGATATGAAAGATTTGGGGGCAACTAGAAATATTTTGGGTATGGAAATAATTCGAGATCAAGAACATAGGAAGCTTTTCTTGTCACAAAAGAGTTATATCGAGATGATTATTTCTCTTTTTGGTATGCGTTCAGCGAAACCGGTAAATACTCCTTCTGAAATTTTCGTTTGTCTACCGCATATGCTTCCCAAACTGAGGCAGAGATAGAGTTTATGTCGTGTATTCCCTATGCTAGCCCAGTAGAAAGTTTGATGTATGTGATAGTTTGTACGAGGCCTGATATTGCTCATGTTGTAAGTGTTGTGTCGTGATAAATGGCTCATCCAGGAAAAGAACATTGGAATGGGGTGAAACTCATTTTTCGATATTTGAAAGGGTCATCTGACGTTTGTCTCATTTACGGTGGTTGTGACACCCGTCAAATTTGAGGTTTGACTTTGACTTCTCGAACCTCTTTGACCGTTTTTGATTGGCTATTATTTGAACTTTTTATGCTTACGTGTCTTCGTTGAATATTTGACCCGACTATTATTTTGTCGTTTATGCTTATGTGTTAATTTCGTCAACTAGTGAACTTTACTAATGATAGTAACTTTTGTGGAAAGACAACCTTACGGAACTACTTTAGTAACTTTTGTTACACGTCTTATCTTATAAAAGTCGCGACTTGTTAACCGGAACTCACGTGGGATCTCACCGTAAATACTTTTGAATTTCTCTTTGAATATAGTTTTAAGTATATTCTACTTTTTACATATTGTAAACTTTCCGTCATAAGCTTCTCAAACGTCTCACCTAGAGTAATAAACTCCGTATGAGTCAAACTTAAAACATGTGTTTTTCTAAACATCCTAGACTAATGTTTTTACGCTCAAAGAAACCGCATGACAATTCCCGACTATCACCCATGACCATCGATTTCGGTCATGGGCTAATGGTTAGGCAAACTTTCTTTGTTACATATGCTTAGCCCAAGTTGTTTAGTCCATACCCAAGACCTTAACCCAAGTCACAAGCCCACAAGTCCATGGTTAAGGGAATGACTACCCCTCCATTTCTCATTTCTCACTTCACATTTCATTTCCACACACACACACACACTCTCTTAGTTTCTCTCTAGCAAGAAGAAAACACACACACACCTCTCTCCCTCCCCCTCACAACCGACGCCACCTTACACCACCATCACCACCATCGTGAGCCACCACCACCACCACGAACCACCCAAACCCCCTCCCAAAACCCACGGTTACACACACACACACACACACACACACACATACACATACATACACACACATCAAACATACACAAATCCTTTTCAAATACATCCAAACCCTCACTAAAAAGCCTTAGATTTAAGGTTTAGAAAGTTTTGTAGGTTGTTTCAAGGTAAATCTAATGAACAAACAATAACATATAAAATCTATCTAACTTCTAACTTTTATTTTGCTTATTTACTTTCATACACTTTTATATTTATTTACTTTATTCTAAGGGGAAACCCCTCATCTTGTTTAAATTTTATGTCTTTTACTTTTTCTATTACAAATCTCCCTATATGTATGGCTATGCCGACTTGGGATGATTATGAATCGGTTTATACCAATGTACTTGACGTTGACACACGTTTTTGGTGTTAGCAAGGGATGGTAACCCGAAAAGTATGATATATCTTCAGATCTATAGATTACATTAAGATGTTAGTATTTTTCCGGGAAACCGATGACAAAACCCCACCATGAAAATGACCAAAACCGGTTAGGGTTTGGTATGTGAAGACACAAAGGTAGGGAAAAGGTTTGGGGAATTAAATTGGTAATAAAGAAAAGAGGATAAATATTTAAAAACCTTGCAACTTTCAAGATACCCAACTCATTTAAGACAAATAATAAAACTAGACACATACATGGATCCAGGGTCGGCCCTAGTATCGGGCGAACCGGACGACCACCCAGGGCATCACACAACTTAGGGGCATCAAATTCTTAATTTTAATGGTGGATATAAATTGATTTTCTTGAAATTTCGTTAAATTATACGAAAAGTATATTATATATAAATCAAAGGTAATTTATGAATAAAAAAAGATTAGGTTTAATGGTGGAAGGAGATCTAAGAATGAACGGTTGAAGAAGAGGATCTAAAAAAGTAGTTTATTAACACTTTTCATTATTAATACTATAGAAGTTGAAAAGTTTACTTTTTACACCTCAACTATGAAGTGTTAAACCACAATTTTAAATGTATTTTCTTTTTTGATAAATAAATTATATCTTTATTGAGAAGAAACTTGATGATAACCTATTAATCTAAAATAAAATTTTGCATGTTTTAAGAAGAAAGAAACATTTTTACTAATTTGGTTTAGAAAAGAATAAAACATCGTTAAAAATTATAAATTTAAGTTTTGGACTCATCTAAAAGGAAAATGATAACTAAATTCATATATCAAAGGATGTGTTTAACATGTTTTATTAGCTTAGGACATTAATATAATTCCGGTATAATCTTTATATTAATAGATATACAACTAAATTAGGTAACTTAAGTAATATAGTTAACAATATATATTATTTTAAACTTTTATTATACATTTAATGTTTTCTTTTAAATATTTTTCAAGAAAACTGCTAGATATGTCACAATAAACAATATGAAGTAAGTATCTTTTAAATATAATATTTATACTAAAAGGTCTCCTTTAAATTTTAAACTTTAAATATTAATAAGTTTTTTGTTAGTGTAGGCACTTGAAAGTTTGAACTAGTTTAGTTTTTGAAGTTCAAACTTAAGCTCGTTTATTAATTGACCTTCAAATTAGGCCTGAACCAAAGTCGTTTAGGTTGGAGATTGATTCGAGCGTTTAAAGAGTGGAACTTAAGTAGTTTATAAGTAGTTTGGCTTTGTTTACAACTTTGTTGATAACTATGTGTGCAAAATAGAAAAGGAAATAAACATTCGTTGTTTGCAAATAATATTATGGGCATTTTTTTATCGTCTCGCTTAGGGCATCTAATAACTCAACCGGCCCTGCATGGATCATCTATGCAAGGTGTGAACTTAAAACAAAAAAAGATTTAGTGTAAAAACGTTTTGGGAGTCAAGTGTAAAACGGACAGAATCTGTCCCAGAAATTAGTTCATTTTCAAATGGCCACACCTCCCAAACGACTACACCATTTCTTTAGTTTCTTTTTGAAAATGATAGCTTGTGGAGTCTAGTTTTCGGAAAGTCCAACCACTCGTTCTAATTCCACTTATTTAGCACGGAAATGACGTCTAAAAAACAGGCTATACAAACTGATTTTTTATCAGATTATTTTGATCAGCTTCCCCTGGTCATATCTCACTCAAATTTTCTCCAAACATGATGAGACTAGTGGGAGAAGCTAGATATTTTTGTTGCCTTTGATTTGATTACTTTTCCATTTTGTGATTCCAAATGGTTCATTCTCAGAAACCCGATGAAGGCACTGGGTCCAACAAATCCACAAACTGTTGAGACCGGAAGTGCGAGGTTTTTCCATTTTTCTATACCGAGAAACTTATACAAAATTTTCTTCATTCTCTTAGATCTTATCTAGGCTTTCCGAACTATTCCTTTTTCTAGCTTTCCCCGAGATCCCCACGCAAGGTGAGTACATGAATCCCAGTTTAAACTTTAAACTTTTGGGATGAGAACATATGAACTAATTTTCTTAGAATGCAAAAATGTCAAAACTCTTTTTATGAATTACATGAGTTAGCCAACGAACTAGTAGCAACATACTTGGCCCACACATGAAATGTTAATTAGTGGACTTTTCACCAGCCTAATGGATAGTACTATCGGACTTGACCACTCCCGTTCGGATAGGGTAGCTCCTATTGGGTAAACGAACACATTGCAGGTTTTGAGGTTATTTAAAAGGGACTTAACTAGTGTACTTGTAGGGGCACGAAAACGATATTTTATATCACATGGCTAAGGATTCATTTCATGGCTCATGAAGTTATAAAATGCTTTTATTACGTTTATTCTTACGATTAAACCGCTGGCATTCTGCTTGTGTCTATTTATTTAAACCCATGATTATTCACCAACTTTGTTGACGTATTCTTTTCACATGTTCTTAGGTAATGATGGAGCTTGAATGCATGATTGAAGTGTGTGATGCTATGAAGAATGTGTTGCACTTGCAAGTTTTATTTGGATATTCGTCGTTTGAATTATTAACTTTGGAAAACCATTTTCGCCATGTCAAGGGCGCTTGTATCTTACTTTTATTTAAGCTTCCGCACATATATTTTGTATTGTGTAAACTTTTAAAAACACTCTTTTACCGTGGTTCGGCCCACGAAGAGACCCCCGTTTTATGGGTCTATTTCAACTATTTTAATAAGATAAACATATAGAAATCGCGCTTTGTGCAAGGACGGTATCCATGAAAGTTCACCTAAGTCGATTTTGACGGGGTGTGACAAATTGGTATCATAGCCAAAGTTTTAGCGAATTAGGTTTGCATTTTAAGCGTAGGCTAAGACCATAACATGTTAGTGCTCTATGTGCAAAACGACCCTCTCACATGCTCCCTATTACTTGACTTCCTTTAATTAGTTTATGTTTATGTGTTGTGTTATTGTTTGTTTGTGGTTTGGTGTGATATTTACTTGTTTATTTTGCTTGTTGGTTAGAATGTCGAACTCCAAGAGGCCCGTCCATGTAACATCAGACGATAAGGAACCAAAGTCCGTCACCGACCCCTCACCCTCCAACTCAACGAACCAAACTACTGTACCGACGACTTCACCAACCTCGAGCCACTGATGTGTAAAATCTAGTCTTAAATTTAACCTACTATTTCACGTAATTACACACTTATAGGCAGTGGACCTATTCGTATGTAATATAGTTTAAAAGCAAGTAAAGGTTCGTTCGCAGGGACTAATTTGTTTTTAAGTTCCGAATTAATAATACTATTTGTTTTTGGGGTTTTTATTGTAACAAAAGATTGATTAAAAATTTCAAAGTAATTAGTAAAAAAGTGATTAATAAAAATCGAGTGAAAAAGTAATTGAGCTTATCAAATAATGGAAATAATACACTTGTTTGACACTTCACTTATTTTCCATTTAAGTTTACGAAATTGATTGATTATAAAACTTCATATAACAAAAGTCCTCTCGAATCTTTTATTAACTTTAACTACCTCTAATTATAATGTTCCTCTCGAATACAGTTATAATTATTAATAATTAAGCGTTAAGTAACAAGCCGGTTTTTAGTGATTTAATCTTATAGAGTTTCCTCTCGAATAACTCCTCTAAATATTAAGTCCTTCCGAATCTTAACAAATAGACTTACTCAATTAAGTTTAATTACCTAAGTTGTTATTACTAGGTCCTCTCGAATCCTAATATTTTTAAACCGATTTTAGACTGACCGATTATTTCATATAAATTACTTAACTTATCTAGATTCCTCTCGAATACCTAGAATGTTGATTAATTAACTTATGTATAAACAACTTTATGATAATATATTAAAACTTAAGCGAATAAGGATTAGCGATTAAACACAAAAACCTGAACAATCAATAACGAAAAACTCACACTTCAAATAAGATCCGTTAATCAAACAAATGTAAAAGGAGTTTAGTTGCTCATAATTGAAATAAAAACAACAAATAAACAAGTAGAAAACATAATAGAAAAAGTCTTAAAAAGGAAACGAGAAACAAACTAAAAGTTGCAAACGCGTCGTGACCGACGTTGAACGAAAACCAAATTCCTAGCTCGAATCCTTGCCTCCAAACGAATCCTAAGCTTCCAACACTTGAGAATATTAATTGATGATTTTTTTGGATGTTTTGGGGTTGTATTTATAGGCAAAAACTAGATAGAATTCGTGTTTGAGTCCAACTCCAAAACTTTTTAGATTGTGGATAATGATCGATTCAAATAGACGGTGGACTTTTCCTTGTCATGTTACAATTGGGTTTTCTTTTATTTCCTTTTGTCCACGTGGATGTCTCCATATCTGATCATGTCACCATTTCTCGTCTTTTGACCATTTTCATGTGTTTCCTTGGCCAAACATCCACTTTCTGATCATATTCAACCTGTCACTTGAATAAAACACTTTCACACAATTAAATGTAAAAATCCATCCTATCCATCATGATTAAATATGAAAAGGACCAAATATCGCATATAAATAGGTTATATACATATGCGATATCAAATCCCCCACAAACTTGCCTTTTTGCTTGCCCTCAAGCAAAAACTGTTTATCAAAATAATTATCAAAACCAGAAAATTAACATAACCAAAACACCTCACGATTTTATAGGAAGTAAAATCACACAAACTCTCAAACTAATCTAAAAGGGTGGGTGTAAGTATTTCTGTAGAATCGCTCATTGCTCATCCAGGGGTGAATATTATATTATAGGCTTGATAACGTATCAAATCTCCACCACTAGAGTCTAGGTACAACTAAAGCGGGGACTTTTATTTGGGTTATAAATTTACAGGTAAAGGCATGTGAAAATATATTATGAGTGGAAATTGGGTTAAATAAAAATACTACAAACTTAGATTAAAACCGAACTAATAAACTCTCTAACGAACTGGATTGCTCAATCTTCTCACTATATTTTTTTTTCTACAATTATCGTATATAATACAAGACTCAGTATACACTATTTCTTTTAAACTCTACTAATTTTTTTTTCACTTTTCTTTTTCCTATACTTCATTACTATATATTTCTCGTGGTAAGTACACATGCTCAAAAGGCTAACTTTATTATTCTAACTATTTTCCAATTACAAAATAATATAAAGGCTCAAATATATAACTTTTTTTTTCATGCCTTAATAACTTCTAAACTTCACTTCTCATATACTAGCAATCAAACAGTAAGTTCGGATCTAATCTAAAAATGAAACGAAAATAAGGCGTGTACAAATATATAGTAGTGTTTAGAAACAAAAAAATTTAGGCGCAAATTGGTTTACTAGAGTTTCTAACACTGAAAATAAGTGTTACAAGGGTTAGGCGGAAAATATATAAAAGAAACGAAAAGGCTAATCAAATGGGTTAGTCCTAAGTGCCCCTATCATTGTACCAAATCACACTAAGTTACCCTAATGTAATTGCTCGTATGTGGTCTCGATATGTATAACAGTGTCAAGTTCTAAAGTCATCACCATCGGCACACTCAAAGAAATGAAAAAGTAGCATTAAAAATAAATGCTTTCAAAATAAATACAAAATAAGAAAAAAAAAAAAAAAATAGAACCCGGTCGTAGATATCGAAAAATCTTCGGTGAAAAGCTGTGCTGAACTGAATGCCAGTACCAAACCGATTGCTGAACTTACTTGAAATCTATAAAAACTAAAATAGAAAAACTAAACACAAATATTAAAATCATAAAAAAAAATAAAAAAAAAAATTACAAATTACGACGGAATAAAAATTGTAAAAAATAGTCTATTTTTAAAGTCTAATAGAGGAAAATGGTAAACAATAACTTTACAAAAATTACAAAAAAATCTGACTTTTTTTTTTTTTTCCAATTTTTTTGGTTTTTTTTTTTTATGTTGGTTTTCTTGGTACCTAAAAGCTGAAACTGCAAAAGAAAAGTTAAAAACACCTAAAAAAAAAAAAATGAAAAAAATGTTTAACTACAACAAAGTAAAAACAAAACAACAAAACCTGGTTGCCTCCCGAGAAGCGCTTGTTTTTCGAACGAGTCCTTAGCTTGACTCGATATGCCTCCACTTACGACTTCATGTAAAGGTCGAGATTTATCTCGCCATTCTTTCCCACGTGCTTTCCATCATCCACGAATTGCTCACTCGACTCATATCCGTCATGGTCACCAAGAATAAATGCTTCATTTCCAACATCGAGCATTTTCCTTCGCTTCACCCAAGCATCGTGCCACTCTCGAGCCTCAGTAAATAGTACACCGTCATCTCTACGCTTAACGAATTTGCAACCTCATTATTCACTTTCATTGAATTTCGTTTCTTAAATTCCTTCCACTATCGTTTCCGATATCCTCAAATTCCTGCAAAATTTCCTTTTCCCGACAAGTTAGAAAATAAATCAAAAGGGTCATGATGTGACCTGATATTTTCCCCCAAACTCGATTTTGATTTCTCGAGGAGCTCTTCCTTAAATGGACTTCTTTCCTCCAAAAACGTTGCCCCATTGTTGATTAAATATTCAATCTATAATAAATATAAATCCGGGTCGGATTTCTCCAGTGTCAAGCTCGAACAAGTCTTCTCATGCCTCCAACTCCATTTTCAAGATGGGATCAAAATCCTCGAGCTCTTGATCTTCCCCTCTTCAACAGCCAACTTGTCCTCCACTTTCCTGCCATCTAGGTCAAACATTTCATCAAAAACATCAATACGAAAACAGTTCATCAGTGG
>CAJVGC010000582.1:58609467-58770770 GCA_910822075.1 Senecio squalidus | reverse complement strand
ATTTATCCAGTTATTTTTTACGTAAATTAATCATAACTATTCAAACCATTGACTTTTTTTTTTTTACCTTTTTAAATCAATATAAATAATTATATATATAACATATGTAACACTTATTAAAAAAATCATAAGTTAGTTCAAGTTTAAAATAACGAGATTTTAAATTAAAATTTATATATAATACTAACGGACTCAAATTTTTTTAAATGATCTGAGTAATAAGGAGATTTATTTTTTTCAAAAAGTATTATTTTCCTCTTTTGTTTTATTTATTTGTAATTACAAGTAAATTATGACAAATAAATTTTAAAATATGTAAAGACTTGTGTGTTGAGTTTGAGTACATGATATTGGTATGAGTTATTTAATAAGAGGATGTTAAGAAATTTATTTTCACTAATCGAACAAGAGAAAATTAAGATATTATAAGAGATTAAGAAAAAATAATTTTAAACGGTATTAATGTCCTTATATCTGATTGGATAAGAGAAATTATTCTTATTAAAAACTTATTTGAAAAAACAAAAAAGGCCTAACACTTACATTTATCAATACTCTAAAGGTGTATGATAAAATTTTGATAGATGAAAATGGATTAGTATATGTATCATTATTCAAATGGCTTAAGTGGAAATATTAAAATTGTTTAAGTGGAAATAAAATGGACAAAAGGATATAAATTGGTATCCGATAGTTACTCATTGTAAAGTTTATATTTTCAAGAAGCCTTAGAGAGAATATATTGAATGTATTAAATAAAAGTATATACTAATTTTTCACAAAGAATCTCGAAACGCTAATAGGGCTTTACTTATTTTTTTAAAGCACGAGTAGGCCAATCACTTTGTTTAACTACGAATTTGATAAGAAACAATATTTATTCTAAAAGTTTTATATAGGTGGCTAGTATTATAAATATTTTAACCGACAAGGACTCATGTTTTTCATATAAATTCATAAATTGTGACACAAAAATCATTGAAGATATCTTTCCACGTGTCCATATATCTATACATATAAATGTATCTATAAATACGTATATGTATGCATGAAGACATGATATATCAGATTTTACGGTCAAGATAGCTAAGCAAGTTCTTGATAACACCATGGCATCTTCTTCTTTTTTCTATAGGAATACCACCTTCATACTTCTTTTATATTCAATAGGGTTCTTGGTGAATGCAGTCAGCGGTGGTAACTTTAACAATCATTTTGATATAACTTGGGGCAGTGGTCGTGGTAAGATTATCGGAGCCGGAAATCTGCTTACATTGTCACTTGACAGTGTTTCCGGCTCCGGATTTCAGTCGAAAAAGGAGTATCATTTTGGGAGAATCGATATGCAACTTAAGCTCGTTCCAGGGAACTCGGCCGGGACCGTCACCGCATACTATGTATATCTTTAATTATGTCTAGAATGGCATTTTAATGTGATCATTTTTAATAAACATGTCTAGTAAATATATTGATTTGATATTTTTTTGTATGTTTATGTTTAAAAACAGTTGTCATCACAAGTACCAAATCAAGATGAAATAGACTTTGAGTTCTTAGGAAATTCGACTGGTGAACCATACACACTTCATACCAATGTCTACACCGAGGGCAAAGGTGAACGAGAGCAACAATTTCGAATGTGGTTCGATCCCACTTCACATTTCCACACTTATTCCATCATCTGGACTCCTCAAACCATCATGTAAGTTGATCATGACTCTCAAAGCTTCAAGTGGGGCTAGTTTAGCACACAAATGACTCTTTTTAAGTCTAACTGGATCAATATAGATAATTAAAGTTTAATATTTTCTTCGTTCCAAAATAACTATCGGTCAAAGTTTTAATAGAAAGAAATCAAAAGGTCAAAGATTTATTTGATTTTTTTTTTTTTTTCGTAATTACTTTTTGAACCGATAGATGTCCTTAATTTATTGACATGTTGTAGATTAAAAACAAAGCATTGTGTACATGTTTTAGCTTTCTCTAGAAGCATCTAGATGACTATAATTTGAATTCGCCCTAATCAAAATCGCTTCACTGAAAAATGTTGTGCCAGTTTTCTTGTAGATGAAACTCCTATAAGAGAATTCAAGAACATGGAATCAATTGGCATTCCGTTTCCAAAACACAAACGAATGAGGCTTTATTCAAGCTTGTGGAATGCCGATGATTGGGCAACTAGAGGCGGCCTAGTGAAGACGGACTGGACACAAGCCCCTTTCACGGCTTCCTATCGCAACTTTAGTGTTAGGGCCGGTGTTTTCTCGCATTTAGATTCAACGCGTGATGAGAAACTGAAGTGGGTTCAGAAGAACCATATGATCTACAACTATTGCACCGATGCTAAGAGATTCCCGCATGGGTTTCCCCTCGAATGCAAGGCTACCATTTCCGGCTAGTGTACTTTAATTAACTCTCTTCTATGTGTAGATATAAAATATATGAACAAGAGTTGTGTAAGTAATTACATAATCATTAGTATGTGTTGTGTCTACGGACTGTATGTAATGAAAATATATATACGAATAATCTATATATGAGATTCTTTTAGTGTTTAAGTATATGTTTAAATTGATACGCCCCTTATCTTTTTGTGATAACAAAGTAAGAGTTAGTTACCCTTAATCTCAGCAATCGGTAGGCCACCGAGTCGACCAATCGAGTCATGATTACTTGTTGTATATATAAAGTACTTCTACATCTTTCATGAATCCCGCGTTTGGACTCAAGGCATTGGTTTCTTTTATTCAACCCGTGTCTTAAGCTCCATGCCAATTTTAATTAACCAAGAGTCTCTTATCTTTTGCTTAATGTTATCCATTTATCTCTTTTATTATGCACCTGATCAAATCTATTATATATTTTCAAAAATCATAACTATTATAGTTATCTATTTTTTTTCCCTCTCTTAACCTTCAAACACTAAGCAATCTACCATCAAAATCCGACGACTGCCCCATCAAATTTGATAACTTCGACCAAGAATCATCTCTTAACACCATAATTTTTTTACCTCCTACCTAAAATTGAGCGTTGTGTTAGATAATATGATCTAAACTTGAAAGACAATTTAGTTAATTGGTGTTTTAGACATGAACATGCTTGGCACGTTTTGTAATATGAGTTCGTTTAGAATTAATTTTTGTTTTTAGTCGGTTAGTTCTAATATAAATAGGAAATAGCACAATTGGAATTTGTACCTTTCAATTTGAATACGAATAAAGCTTTGTTCGACACTGATTTCTTGTCCTAACAAATTGGTATCAGAGCCAATCGATCATCACCTGTGGTTCTTCAAAATTCGTCTTAGGGTTCCAGACTCGTGGAATCGTATTGCCACAGAATCAATCCCCAAGAATTGAATCGATTGGTGTTTGTCTTGAAGTGATAAGAAGAGTTGAATCATCGACAGTTTGTTCGGGTTTTATTTGTTCGATCTCAAGTTGGTTGTTTTGAAACTTTGGAGATAACAATCGACTGTTTTTTAGGTTTATTTGTTGGGCCAATTATTGTTATCAAGAATTGTTCCATTTATATTCTATATAACTTGGTCCATTAGCAAAAGACACTAATTTAATTCTTTGTATTAGTTTGAATAACTCGTAATTAGTATGTCTGCGCATACTTTTAATATCGAGAAGTTCAATGGTAAAAATAATTTTATTGTATGGAGGATCAAGATACGAGCGTTATTGAAACAACAAGGCATATGGACACCTCTTGTCGGTCCAAAACCGGCTTCTATGAGTGATGCTGATTATAAGTAGCAAGACGAAAAGGCACACTCAACTATTTTGCTATCTTTATCTGATGAAGTGTTATACGAGGTTGTAGATCAGGAAATTGTTGCAGGAATTTGGTTAAATTTAGAATCGCTTTATATGAAAAAATCATTAACGAATAAGTTGTTATTGAAACAACGTTTTTTTCGCTCCGAATGAAAGAGGGCTCAACATTGAAAGAGCATTTGATGCATTAAAATCAATGTTAATGGATTTGAAGAATGTTGAAGTAAAGATTGATGATGAAGATGCGACTCTCATTCTTCTCGTGTCGTTACCTCCCTCGTATGAAAATTTTGTGAACTCCTTTGTTGTTGGTAGAGACACTATTACCTTAGAAGATGTTCGATCTAGTTTGCATTCTCGAGAGCTCTTTCATCAAGCCTCCAGAAGTGCAGAATCTCAGTCGGCATTCAATCTCGTAGCTTATCAGCTTCAAGTCACGATAGGGGTAGACATCAAACAGAAAAGGAAAAGGAAAAGGTAGAAATAAAGGTATATCTAAGTCAAGACCTCGAGCACCTAATCCTCAAGATACATGTAAATATTGTAAAGAGACTGGTCAATGGAAGAGCGATTTTCCTAAACTAAAGGGACAAGTGTCAATAGCAGCTACTGCTAAGGATGACCCGGGTTCAGAGCGCGATGTGGTTCTCTCGGTAGTTGATTATAAAGGTAAACCACTTTTTGTATTATGGATTATGGGTGCTCCTTTCATATGAGTCCCAATCGTGATTGGTTTGTGACATATGAAGAGTTTGATGGCAGGCATGTTTTCATGGGTAATGATTCACCATGAAAAGTCGTTGGCATTGGATCAGTTCAGATTAAGATGCATGATGGTTGTGAGAACACTTACATAGTTCGCCATGTCCAGATCTTACGAAAAATTTAACCTCACTTGGTATTATGGACTCTAAGGCTTCAAATATACTAGCGAGAATGGTGTTCTTCATGTTTTGAATGGTGCTTTGTTGGTTATGAAAGAACTTAGAGGTACTTCTTCTTTGTACGATTTACAAGGGGAAACAGTTACAAGTTCCGTTGCGGTTTCTTGTTCCGAGAAAAGCAATCAGATTTGACGAGGTTGTGACATAGTGTGAATCGGGCATGTTAGTGAAAAATGTATGGTCATGCTCAGCAAACAAGGACTACTTGGCGGTCACAAGGTAGCTAATTTGGAATTCTGTGAGCATTGTATTTTCGACAAACAAAACGGATAAGTTTTTCAAAAGCAATTGATCAGACAAAGGAAACTCTCGACTATCTTCATTCAGATTGTTGGGGGCCTTCTCGAGTACCTTTGCTAGGTGGTGCTCGGTATTTTCTCTCCATTATAGAAGATTTCTCTAGAATGACGTGGGTGTTTATGATGAAACACAAGAGTAAGACGTTTGAAAATTTCAAGCATTGGAAGGTTCTTATTGAGAACCAAACGGGAAGGAGGATCAAGCGTCTTCGAACAGATAATGGCTTGGAGTTTTGTTCGAGAGAGTTTGATAAGTTTTGTAGAGATGAAGGAATTACTGGACATTATACGGCTCGTAACACTCCTCAACAAAACGAAGTAGTTCAACGAATGAAGAGAAATCTATTAGAGAGAGCTCTATGCTTAATTTTGAATGCGGAGTTAGATAAATGTTTTTGTGTTGAAGCTATCAACATAACTTGCTATCTAGTAAATCGGTAACCTGCTACCGCTATTGATTGCAAAAATCCTATAGAGATTTGGTCTGGAAATCCTGCAGATTATTCCAATCTTCGGATGCCCTTCATATTACCATATTAGTGAAGGAAAATTAGATCCAAGGGCGAAAAAGGTTTATTCGTGGGATATGGTAATGGAGTTAAAGGATATAGAGTTTGGTCGCCATTTGAGAGAAGAGTTATCTTAGGTAGAGATGTGAAATTTGAAGAGGATTATATGTTTCGTGTGAAATAAGATCCAAGTGATTTGAAGATCCACGAAGGTGTTCCTGAAAAGGTGGAGCATATTGTTACACATGTTAATGAAAAGATGTTAGGCCGTGTTACTTCTCCTATGGTTAATAATGAAGATGAACCAAATTCACCACATAGAGATGATCAGACAAATTCAAGACACTTGAAACACGAGCAAGGCAGGACTATAGCTCTTGATACATCTCGTAGAAACGCAAAAGCAACTAATCGATATGGTTTCAGGATTATGTAGCTTATGCGTTACAAGTAGCTGAAAAAGTGGAATGTCATGAACCGACTACTTATCAAGAAGCAATAACTTCTAAATAGTTTGCTATGTGGATTTTCAATTATGGTTGAAGATATTGAATCTCTTTATAAGAATGTGACATGGAAACTAATGAAATTCATACAGGAAGAAAAGTTGTTGATTGCAAGTGGCTTGTCAAGATTAAATATGGATTATCAGGTTCTCACGACATCAGGTTCAAGGCACGTCTAGTTGAGAAGGGATTTAGCCAAAAGGAGGGAATTTATTACAACGAGATATTCTCTCCAGTTGTACGACACAAATCTATTCGGGTGTTATTGTCTTTAGTAGCACATCATGACATGGAATTAGAACAGTTAGACGTGAAGACCGCATTTCTTCATGGTGATCTTAAGGAAGAGATTTACATGAGTCAACCTGAAAGATTTATTGTTCAAGGCAGAGAGGATTACGTATGCAAGCTTCAAAAATGACTCTATGGTTTGAAGCAGTCACCCAGACAATGGTACAAGAGATTTGATAGCTTTATGGTAAATCATGGTTTTACTAGAAGTCCTTATGATTGTTGTGTCTATCATAAGAAGGTGTTGTCTGGATCATTTATCTACTTACTCTTGTACGGTGATGATATACTTGTGGCCACTAAAGATATAGATGATGTTAATTCGTTAAAGAAGCTTCTTAACACAAAGTTTGATATGAAAGATTTGGGGGCAACTAGAAATATTTTGGGTATGGAAATAATTCGAGATCAAGAACATAGGAAGCTTTTCTTGTCACAAAAGAGTTATAGCGAGATGATTATTTCTCTTTTTGGTATGGGTTCAGCGAAACCGGTAAATACTCCTTCTGAAATTTTCGTTTGTCTACCGCATATGCTTCCCAAACTGAGGCATAGATAGAGTTTATGTCGTGTATTCCCTATGCTAGCCCAGTAGAAAGTTTGATGTATGTGATAGTTTGTACGAGGCCTGATATTGCTCATGTTGTAAGTGTTGTGTCGTGATATATGGCTCATCCAGGAAAAGAACATTGGAATGGGGTGAAACTCATTTTTCGATATTTGAAAGGGTCATCTGACGTTTGTCTCATTTACGGTGGTTGTGACACCCGTCAAATTTGAGGTTTGACTTTGACTTCTCGAACCTCTTTGACCGTCTTTGATTGGCTATTATTTGAACTTTTTATGCTTACGTGTCTTCGTTGAATATTTGACCCGACTATTATTTTGTCGTTTATGCTTATGTGTTAATTTCGTCAACTAGTGAACTTTACTAATGATAGTAACTTTTGTGGAAAGACAACCTTACGGAACTACTTTAGTAACTTTTGTTACACGTCTTATCTTATAAAAGTCGCGACTTGTTAACCGGAACTCACGTGGGATCTCACCGTAAATACTTTTGAATTTCTCTTTGAATATAGTTTTAAGTATATTCTACTTTTTACATATTGTAAACTTTCCGTCATAAGCTTCTCAAACGTCTCACCTAGAGTAATAAACTCCGTATGAGTCAAACTTAAAACATGTGTTTTTCTAAACATCCTAGACTAATGTTTTTACGCTCAAAGAAACCGTATGACAATTCCCGACTATCACCCATGACCATCGATTTCGGTCATGGGCTAATGGTTAGGCAAACTTTCTTTGTTACATATGCTTAGCCCAAGTTGTTTAGTCCATACCCAAGACCTTAACCCAAGTCACAAGCCCACAAGTCCATGGTTAAGGGAATGACTACCCCTCCATTTCTCATTTCTCACTTCACATTTCATTTCCACACACACACACACACACTCTTAGTTTCTCTCTAGCAAGAAGAAAACACACACACACCTCTCTCCCTCCCCCTCACAACCGACGCCACCTTACACCACCATCACCAGCATCGTGAGCCACCACCACCACCACGAACCACCCAAACCCCCTCCCAAAACCCACGGTTACACACACACACACATACACACACACACACACATACACATACATACACACACATCAAACATACACAAATCCTTTTCAAATACATCCAAACCCTCACTAAAAAGCCTTAGATTTAAGGTTTAGAAAGTTTTGTAGGTTGTTTCAAGGTAAATCTAATGAACAAACAATAACATATAAAATCTATCTAACTTCAACTTATTTACTTTCATACACTTTTATATTTATTTACTTTATTCTAAGGGGAAACCCCTCATCTTGTTTAAATTTTATGTCTTTTACTTTTTCTATTACAAATCTCCCTATATGTATGGCTATGCCGACTTGGGATGATTATGAATCGGTTTATACCAATGTACTTGACGTTGACACACGTTTTTGGTGTTAGCAAGGGATGGTAACCCGAAAAGTATGCTATATCTTCAGATCTATAGATTACATTAAGATGTTAGTATTTTTCGGGAAACCGATGACAAAACCCCACCATGAAAATGACCAAAACCGGTTAGGGTTTGGTATGGGAAGACACAAAGGTAGGGAAAGGTTTGGGGAATTAAATTGGTAATAAAGAAAAGAGGATAAATTGCATGTTATTAAAACCTTGCAACTTTCAAGATACCCAACTCATTTAAGACAAATAATAAAACTAGACACATACATGGATCCAGGGTCGGCCCTAGTATCGGGCGAACCGGACCCCAGGGCATCACACAACTTAGGGGCATCAAATTCTTAATTTTAACGGTGGATATAATTGATTTCTTGAAATTTCGTTAAATTATACGAAAAGTATATTATATATAAATCAAAGGTAATTTATGAATAAAAAAAGATTAGGTTTAATGGTGGAAGGAGATCTAAGAATGAACGGTTGAAGAAGAGGATCTAAAAAAGTAGTTTATTAACACTTTTCATTATTAATGCTATAGAAGTTGAAAAGTTTACTTTTTACACCTCAACTATGAAGTGTTAAACCACAATTTTAAATGTATTTTCTTTTTTGATAAATAAATTATATCTTTATTGAGAAGAAACTTGATGATAACCTATTAATCTAAAATAAAATTTTGCATGTTTTAAGAAGAAAGAAACATTTTTACTAATTTGGTTTAGAAAAGAATAAAACATCGTTAAAAATTATAAATTTAAGTTTTGGACTCATCTAAAAGGAAAATGATAACTAAATTCATATATCAAAGGATGTGTTTAACATGTTTTATTAGCTTAGGACATTAATATAATTCCGGTATAATCTTTATATTAATAGATATACAACTAAATTAGGTAACTTAAGTAATATAGTTAACAATATATATTATTTTAAACTTTTATTATACATTTAATGTTTTCTTTTAAATCTTTTTCAAGAAAACTGCTAGATATGTCACAATAAACAATATGAAGTAAGTATCTTTTAAATATAATTTTTATACTAAAAGGTCTCCTTTAAATTTTAAACTTTAAATATTAATAAGTTTTTTGTTAGTGTAGGCACTTGAAAGTTTGAACTAGTTTAGTTTTTGAAGTTCAAACTTAAGCTCGTTTATTAATTGACCTTCAAATTAGGCCTGAACCAAAGTCGTTTAGGTTGGAGATTGATTCGAGCGTTTAAAGAGTGGAACTTAAGTAGTTTATAAGTAGTTTGGCTTTGTTTACAACTTTGTTGATAACTATGTGTGCAAAATAGAAAAGGAAATAAACATTCGTTGTTTGCAAATAATATTATGGGCATTTTCTTATCGTCTCGCTTAGGGCATCTAATAACTCAACCGGCCCTGCATGGATCATCTATGCAAGGTGTGAACTTAAAACAAAAAAAGATTTAGTGTAAAAACGTTTTGGGAGTCAAGTGCAAAACGGACAGAATCTGTCCCAGAAATTAGTTCATTTTCAAATGGCCACACCTCCCAAACGACTACACCATTTCTTTAGTTTCTTTTTGAAAATGATAGCTTGTGGAGTCTAGTTTTCGGAAAGTCCAACCACTCGTTCTAATTCCACTTATTTAGCACGGAAATGACGTCTAAAAAACAGGCTATACAAACTGATTTTTTATCAGATTATATTGATCATCTTCCCCTGGTCATATCTCACTCAAATTTTCTCCAAACATGATGAGACTAGTGGGAGAAGCTAGATATTTTTGTTGCCTTTGATTTGATTACTTTTCCATTTTGTGATTCCAAATGGTTCATTCTCAGAAACCCGATGAAGGCACTGGGTCCAACAAATCCACAAACTGTTGAGACCGGAAGTGCGAGGTTTTTCCATTTTTCTATACCGAGAAACTTATACAAAATTTTCTTCATTCTCTTAGATCTTATCTAGGGTTTCCGAACTATTCCTTTTTCTAGCTTTCCCCGAGATCCCCACGCAAGGTGAGTACATGAATCCCAGTTTAAACTTTAAACTTTTGGGATGAGAACATATGAACTAATTTTCTTAGAATGCAAAAATGTCAAAACTCTTTTTATGAATTACATGAGTTAGCCAACGAACTAGTAGCAACATACTTGGCCCACACATGAAATGTTAATTAGTGGACTTTTCACCAGCCTAATGGATAGTACTATCGGACTTGACCACTCCCGTTCGGATAGGGTAGCTCCTATTGGGTAAACGAACACATTGCAGGTTTTGAGGTTATTTAAAAGGGACTTAACTAGTGTACTTGTAGGGGCACGAAAACGATATTTTATATCACATGGCTAAGGATTCATTTCATGGCTCATGAAGTTATAAAATGCTTTTATTACGTTTATTCTTACGATTAAACCGCTGGCATTCTGCTTGTGTCTATTTATTTAAACCCATGATTATTCACCAACTTTGTTGACGTATTCTTTTCACATGTTCTTAGGTAATGATGGAGCTTGAATGCATGATTGAAGTGTGTGATGCTATGAAGAATGTGTTGCACTTGCAAGTTTTATTTGGATATTCGTCGTTTGAATTATTAACTTTGGAAAACCATTTTCGCCATGTCAAGGGCGCTTGTATCTTACTTTTATTTACGCTTCCGCACTTATATTTTGTATTGTGTAAACTTTTAAAAACACTCTTTTACCGTGGTTCGGCCCACGAAGAGACCCCCGTTTTATGGGTCTATTTCAACTATTTTAATAAGATAAACATATAGAAATCGCGCTTTGTGCAAGGACGGTATCCATGAAAGTTCACCTAAGTCGATTTTGACGGGGTGTGACAAATTGGTATCATAGCCAAAGTTTTAGCGAATTAGGTTTGCATTTTAAGCGTAGGCTAAGACCATAACATGTTAGTGCTCTATGTGCAAAACGACCCTCTCACATGCTCCCTATTACTTGACTTCCTTTAATTAGTTTATGTTTATGTGTTGTGTTATTGTTTGTTTGTGGTTTGGTGTGATATTTACTTGTTTATTTTGCTTGTTGGTTAGAATGTCGAACTCCAAGAGGCCCGTCCATGTAACATCAGACGATAAGGAACCAAAGTCCGTCACCGACCCCTCACCCTCCAACTCAACGAACCAAACTACTGTACCGACGACTTCACCAACCTCGAGCCACTGATGTGTAAAATCTAGTCTTAAATTTAACCTACTATTTCACGTAATTACACACTTATAGGCAGTGGACCTATTCGTATGTAATATAGTTTAAAAGCAAGTAGAGGTTCGTTCGCAGGGACTAATTTGTTTTTAAGTTCCGAATTAATAATACTATTTGTTTTTGGGGTTTTTATTGTAACAAAAGATTAATTAAAAATTTCAAAGTAATTAGTAAAAAAGTGATTAATAAAAATCGAGTGAAAAAGTAATTGAGCTTATCAAATAATGGAAATAATACACTTGTTTGACACTTCACTTATTTTCCATTTAAGTTTACGAAATTGATTGATTATAAAACTTCTAAGATATAACAAAAGTCCTCTCGAATCTTTTATTAACTTTAACTACCTCTAATTATAATGTTCCTCTCGAATACAGTTATAATTATTAATAATTAAGCGTTAAGTAACAAGCCGGTTTTTAGTGATTTAATCTTATAGAGTTTCCTCTCGAATAACTCCTCTAAATATTAAGTCCTTCCGAATCTTAACAAATAGACTTACTCAATTAAGTTTAATTACCTAAGTTGTTATTACTAGGTCCTCTCGAATCCTAATATTTTTAAACCGATTATAGACCGACCGATTATTTCATATAAATTACTTAACTTATCTAGATTCCTCTCGAATACCTAGAATGTTGATTAATTAACTTATGTATAAACAACTTTATGATAATATATTAAAACTTAAGCAAATAAGGATTAGCGATTAAACACAAAAACCTGAACAATCAATAACGAAAAACTCACACTTCAAATAAGATCCGTTAATCAAACAAATGTAAAAGGAGTTTAGTTGCTCATAATTGAAATAAAAACAGCAAATAAACAAGTAGAAAACATAATAGAAAAAGTCTTAAAAAGGAAACGAGAAACAAACTAAAAGTTGCAAACGCGTCGTGACCGACGTTGAACGAAAACCAAATTCCTAGCTCGAATCCTTGCCTCCAAACGAATCCTAAGCTTCCAATACTTGAGAATATTAATTGATGATTTTTTTGGATGTTTTGGGGTTGTATTTATAGGCAAAAACTAGATAGAATTCGTGTTTGAGTCCAACTCCAAAACTTTTTAGATTGTGGATAATGATCGATTCAAATAGACGGTGGACTTTTCCTTGTCATGTTACAATTGGGTTTTCTTTTATTTCCTTTTGTCCACGTGGATGTCTCCATATCTGATCATGTCACCATTTCTCGTCTTTTGACCATTTTCATGTGTTTCCTTGGCCAAACATCCACTTTCTGATCATATTCAACCTGTCACTTGAATAAAACACTTTCACACAATTAAATGTAAAAATCCTATCCTATCCATCATGATTAAATATGAAAATGACCAAATATCGCATATAAATAGTTATATAAATATGCGATATCAAATCCCCCCAAACTTGCCTTTTTGCTTGCCCTCAAGCAAAAACTGTTTTCAAAATAATTATCAAAACCAAAAATTAACATAACCAAACACCTCACGATTTTTATAGGAAGTAAAATCACACAAACTCTCAAACTAATCTAAAAGGGTGTGTAAAGTATTTCTGTAGAATCGCTCAATTGCTCAGTCATGGTGAATATTCTATTATAGGCTTGATAACGTATCAAATCTCCACCACTAGAGTCTAGGTACAACTAAACGGGGACTTTTATTTGGGTTATAATTTACAGGTAAAGGCATGTGAAAATATATAACGGAGTGGAAATGGGTTAAATAAAAATACTACAAAACTTAGATTAAAACCGAACTAATAAACTCTCTAACGAACTGGATTGCTCAATTTCTCAACTATATTTTTTTTTCCTTCTCCGAGTTTACAATTATCGTATATAATACAAGACTCAGTATACACTATTTCTTTTAAACTCTACAACTAATTTTTTTTTTCACTTTTCTTTTTTTTCTATTTTTTTTTCAGCCTAGTACATGCCTTACAATATAATATTTCTCGTGGTAAGTACACATGCTCAAAAGGCTAACTTTATTATTCTAACTATTTTCCAATTACAAAATAATATAAAGGCTCAAATAATATAACTTTTTTTTTCATGCCTTAATAACTTCTAAACTTCACTTCTCATATACAATAGCAATCAAACAGTAAGTTCGGATCTAATCTAAAAATGAAACGAAAATAAGGCGAGTGTACAAAATATATAGTAGTGTTTAGAAACAAAAAAATTTTAGGCGCAAATTGGTTTACTAGAGTTTCTAACACTGAAAATAAGTGTTACAAGGGTTAGGCGGAAAATATATAAAAAGAAACGAAAAGGCTAATCAAATGGGTTAGTCCTAAGTGCCCCTATCATTGTACCAAATCACACTAAGTTACCCTAATGTAATTGCTCGTATGTGGTCTCGATATGTGTAACAGTGTCAAGTTCTAAAGTCATCACCATCGGCACACTCAAAGAAATGAAAAAGTAGCATTAAAAATAAATGCTTTCAAAATAAATACAAAATAAGAAAAAAAAAAAAGTAGAACCCGGTCGTAGATATCGAAAAATCTTCGGTGAAAAGCTGTGCTGAACTGAATGCCAGTACCAAAACCGATTGCTGAACTTACTTGAAATCTATAAAAACTAAAATAGAAAAACTAAACACAAATATTAAAATCATAAAAGAAAAGTAAAATAAAAATAAAAATTACAAATTACGACGGAATAAAAATTGTAAAAATAGTCTATTATTTTTAAAGTCTAATAGAGGAAAATGGTAAACAATAACTTTACAAAAATTACAAAAAAATCTGACTTTTTTTTTTATTTTTCTGTTTTTCAATTTTTTTGGTTTTTTTTTTTTATGTTGGTTTTCTTGGTACCTAAAAGCTGAAACTGCAAAAGAAAATGTTAAAAACACCTAAAAAAAAAAAAAAAAAAATGAAAAAATGGAAAACAGTTTAACTACGAAAAAGTAAAAACAAAACCCGGGTTGCCTCCCGAGAAGCGCTTGTTTTTCGAACGAGTCCTTAGCTTGACTCGATATGCCTCCACTTACGACTTCATGTAAAGGTCGAGATTTCTCTCGCCTTTCTTTCCCACGTGTTTTTCATCATCCACGAATTGCTCACTCGACTCATATCCGTCATGGTCACCAAGAATAAATGCTTCATTTCCAACATCGAGCATTTTCCTTCGCTTCACCCAAGCATCGTGCCACTCTCGAGCCTCAGTAAATAGTACACCGTCATCTCTACGCTTAACGAATTTGCAACCATCATTATATTCACTTTCATTGAATTTCGTTTTCTTAAATTCCTTCCACGATGTATCGTTTCCGATATCCTCAAATTCCTGCAAAATAATTTCCTTTTCCCGACAAGTTAGAGAAAATAAATCAAAAGGGTCATGAGATGTACCTTGACAATTTTCCCCCAAACTCGATTTTGATTTCTCGAGGAGCTCTTCCTTAAATGGACTTCTTTCCTCCAAAAACGTTGCACCCGGATTGTTGATTAAATATTCAATCTCTAATAAATCTAAATCCGGGTCGGATTTCTCCAGTGTCAAGCTCGAACAAGTCTTCTCAAATGCCTCCAACTCCATTTTCAAGATGGGATCAAAATCCTCGAGCTCTTGATCTTCCTCCTCTTCAACAGCAACTTGTCCTCCAAGCATTTCCTGCACATCTAGGTCAAACATTTCATCAAAAACATCAATACGAAAACAAGTTTCATCAGTGGAGTATGAATGTTTTGGGGCTTTATCAAAACAAAATGCAATTCGTTCATCCCCAACCCCCAAAGAAATTTCCCTGTCTTTTACACGAATAATTGCGTCCGCCGTGTTTAAAAATGGTCGACCTAAAATAAGTGGCACAGTGACATCTTCATCCATTTCTAGAATCACAAAGTCAACAGGGAAAGTGAATTTTACTACTTTTACTAGCATGTTTTCAGCAATTCCTAACGGATATTGAAATGATCGGTCGGCTAATCGGATACTCATTCTGGTAGGTTTTAAATCTCCCGAAGCAAGTTTAGCATATAATGAATGTGGCATTAAATTTATGCTAGCTCCTAAGTCAGCCAATGCATTACAACTATAGGTAACACTAAAATTACAAGAAATCAGAAAACTCCCTGGGTCGTCCAATTTTGGTGGTATCGAGTTTTTCACCAAAGCTGAACATTCTGCGTTCAAGAAAGCGGTCTGCTCCTCTGATGACTTTCCCTTTTCCGTGACCAGCTCCTTGATGAATTTCGCGTAATTCGGCATCCCTGCAATCAAATCAACAAGAGGAACATTAATACGGACAGATTGAATCATATAGCAAAATTTACCGTACTGCTCCTTCATGCGTGCCTTCCTCAAACGTTGAGGATATGGGACACGTGGCTCGTAAGCCTTTAGTGGGACCTCCTTCACTGGTTCAGGTGTTTTGGCCTCGGTTTGAACCTGTGGTGCCTCTTCCTCGTCATCGTCAGAAACTGGTTCAGCAGAGGGGTGGGCTCACTAGTAGCTGGGTGCGAAAAATCCTCATTTCTTCCGTTTTTGTCTTGATTAGCATATCCAGAACGTGTTGTAATTGCGTTTACATGCCCTTCTCTCATGTTAGGCGGTTGATATTTCGGTCCCTGATTGTTGGAAGTATTTCCTTGATTCTGTGGTCGTGGATTTTGTTGCGTGTTGCTCGGTAGCTGGCCCGGTGGCCGATTTGCGTTCCGCTCGTTCATCCTATCGAACCTTCTCTCCAAGTCTTGCATTGCTGCCTGGTGATTTCTATGCCCTTGCTCGATGTGATCATTTAAAACTTTGAGCTGATTTGTGACTGCATCATTCTTTCCATTCTGAGTGTGAATAAATGACTTCATCAGGTCTTTCAAACTTTGGTCTTCTTGATTATTTGGTGGATCGTATCTTTGTCGTGGTGGGGATGATCCTGTGTTGTTTCGTTGCCATCCATTGTCCCGATTCTCACCCCGATTGTAGTTACCTCCGTAGTGTGGCCAATTTGCTCCCCGATTAGGATAGCCATAATTTGCATAATGGGCTTCCTCCACGCGACAATCACTTGCATAATGCGGTCCCCCACAATTTTCGCACCCATGCTTGATCACATGTACCTCTGTCTCTAGATAAGTCATTCTCCTGTCAAGCTTGTCTGCTATAGTCTTGATCTCTTTCAGAATAATAGATGCATCACTGCTTCCTTCCACTTGAGCTACCTGTCCTCTTGTACGTCGACCTCTACCATCGTCTCGATACTCCCTTGATAAGCTTATGACTAGCTTATCTTCCATCAAATTGTATGCTTCATTGGTGGTTTTGTACATAAAATCTCCTCCTCCGGCTAGATCCAGTTCGTTTTGTGACTCCTTGGTTAATCCGTAGAAAAAGATCTCTATGATGTTTTCCTTGCCCAGACCGTGACCGTAACAACTTCTCAGCATCTCCTTTAGTCTAGCCCATGCTTCAGTGGAAGTCTCTCCATCTTCTTGTCGGAATCCTCTGATGTCTCTGAGTAATTTCCTACCCAAGGCGGGTGGGAAAAATCTTTTGATGAAGGTTTCGCGCATTTGTGTCCATGTTGTGATTGAATTTTCATTAAGCTCCTCGAACCAAACCTTCGAATCTCCGGTGAGAGACGAAGGGAACAACCTTAGCTTGACACTGTTGCTTTTACCTTGACCGTATTTGAACATCTCACAAAGCTCGTTGAATTTGGCTATGTGTTTATGCGGATCTGAATTGTATCGCCCATCGAAAGTATTGTCTTGGATCATCTTGAGATGGTGACCCTTGACAACAAAATCATCACCCAAGTCCGGGGTGGTGATTTCCGACCCTCGGGTGGGTGGCACTTCTACAGCTGCGGCCCGTCGGTGCATCGACATGTCCAATGGATCCATAGCCGCTTGCGGTTCCGGTTTATCTTCAAAGATTAACTCCTCAACCTTAGACTCTGTATGACTTCCTCCTCCTTCTGAAGACGTATTATCTTCAAACTTCACAGGTGAGAAAGGTCCAAACCCTGGTGGCGTTGGAATTAATGTGTTTCCTTTCTTCTTGCCTCGCTTCTTTGATACTCCTGGATTCGATCTAGGACTTATGAGCCGTAACCCCGAAGACCTTGTGTTCATCAACTACCTGAATACCTGCAAAGACAAAGACAAGAAAACCCGTAAAACGCACCGGTGTAATTACAATTAAAAGTAACTTCCAAGTAAATTAATACTCAAAAGGATCGTATCACAAATTCGAAACAAAAACTAAAAATCAGTCCCCGGCAGCGGCGCCAAAAACTTGATGTGTAAAATCTAGTCTTAAATTTAACCTACTATTTCACGTAATTACACACTTATAGGCAGTGGACCTATTCGTATGTAATATAGTTTAAAAGCAAGTAAATGTTCGTTCGCAGGGACTAATTTGTTTTTAAGTTCCGAATTAATAATACTATTTGTTTTTGGGGTTTTTATTGTAACAAAAGATTGATTAAAAATTTCAAAGTAATTAGTAAAAAAGTGATTAATAAAAATCGAGTGAAAAAGTAATTGAGATTATCAAATAATGGAAATAATACACTTGTTTGACACTACACTTATTTTCCATTTAAGTTTACGAAATTGATTGATTATAAAACTTCTAAGATATAACAAAAGTCCTCTCGAATCTTTTATTAACTTTAACTACCTCTAATTATAATGTTCTCTCGAATACAGTTATAATTATTAATAATTAAGGGTTAAGTAACAAGCCGGTTTTTAGTGATTTAATCTTATAGAGTTTCCTCTCGAATAACTCCTCTAAATATTAAGTCCTTCCGAATCTTAACAAATAGACTTACTCAATTAAGTTTAATTACCTAAGTTGTTATTACTAGGTCCTCTCGAATCCTAATATTTTTAAACCGATTATAGACCGACCGATTATTTCATATAAATTACTTAACCTATCTAGATTCCTCTCGAATACCTAGAATGTTGATTAATTAACTTATGTATAAACAACTTTATGATAATATGTTAAAACTTAAGCAAATAAGGATTAGCGATTAAACACAAAAACCTAAACAATCAATAACGAAAAACTCACACTTCAAATAAGATCCGTTAATCAAACAAATGTAAAAGGAGTTTAGTTGCTCATAATTGAAATAAAAACAGCAAATAAACAAGTAGAAAACATAATAGAAAAAGTCTTAAAAAGGAAACGAGAAACAAACTAAAAGTTGCAAACGCGTCGTGACCGACGTTGAACGAAAACCAAATTCCTAGCTCGAATCCTTGCCTCCAAACGAATCCTAAGCTTCCAATACTTGAGAATATTAATTGATGATTTTTTTGGATGTTTTGGGGTTGTATTTATAGGCAAAAACTAGATAGAATTCGTGTTTGAGTCCAACTCCAAAACTTTTTAGATTGTGGATAATGATCGATTCAAATAGACGGTGGACTTTTCCTTGTCATGTTACAATTGGGTTTTCTTTTATTTCCTTTTGTCCACGTGGATGTCTCCATATCTGATCATGTCACCATTTCTCGTCTTTTGACCATTTTCATGTGTTTCCTTGGCCAAACATCCACTTTCTGATCATATTCAACCTGTCACTTGAATAAAACACTTTCACACAATTAAATGTAAAAATCCTATCCTATCCATCATGATTAAATATGAAAATGACCAAATATCGCATATAAATAGTTATATAAATATGCGATATCAGCCACCCACCCATATTCCCTATTCCCATGATCCAAGACCAACCTCAAGGACCACCCTCCAACCAAGTCGGTCCATCAAGGAACCGTTCCCACTTCCGTGCAAGGGGAGGCCCTCTTAGGCGCATTGCCAAGATTAGGGTTAGACCCCCGCCCATTGAAGTGGAACAATTCGCTTAGATTCAAGGTACCTTGGATCAATGGCGAGTCGACGCCGGTCTCAAGGAAATCCTTGAAGGAAGGATCCCTTCGCCTAACTCCTCGAATCTCCCCATCACTAGGGAACCTATTGAGCAAACCATTCCTCCACTCGTAGTGCGCACCGACCGACACGACCCCGAAGGCCACGTGAGATCAAGGGTTGAGCCGCGAATGAATAACATTGAGGACCGCACAATCCGAAATGCTCAAAACCTAACCATAGCGAGGGCCTGCATGGAGGTAGTTGAAGCCGAGAATGCTAATCTTCGAGAGGACTTGGAGGAACAAGCGGACACCATCACGGCAATGGAGGAGTACACCGATTTACTTGAGGAGCGGCTCGAAGTTGAGGAAGGGTTCGCCAACATCCAAACCTTGGCGACCACCCTCATCGAGTGCTCGACGCTCTCCGCTTGGTTCAACTTCCACCATCGCCACCTCAACCACGAAGATGAAGAGACGAGCTCCTTTCCTTTTGTTCCATTTATGTATTGTATTTCCTTTCCACTTGTTGTAGTTTCATTTTCCTTGCGATTGTTACTATTTTCCACTAACAAAATTTTACCAGGTTATTCATAACCCCGGGGATTGAAAAATCTACTTTTTGTCTTAATTAAGGTGTACAATTCATTTTCTTTCGTAGTACTTTATTTATTATAAAAGCAAGCGCATTACATAATCAAGCTTTACACCATTTTTTTTTTCCGATAATTCTATTGAATTAACTAAATTAGTTTTGTTTAATATAGAATACAAATACCCTTTTTCTTGTATTACATATATTATACGAAATTACCAAACTTTGCATAATCATATTCTCTTCCATTCACTCTTGTCTTCTATTGTTACCATCACGGAAATGGAGGAGTACACCGATTTACTTGAGGAGCGGCTCGAGGTTGAGGAAGGGTTCGCCAACATCCAAACCTTGGCGACCACCCTCATCGAGTGCTCGACGCTCTCCGCTTGGTTCAACTTCCACCACCGCCACCTCAACCACGAAGATGAAGAGACGAGCTCCTTTCCTTTTGTTCCATTTATGTATTGTATTTCCTTTCCACTTGTTGTAGTTTCATTTTCCTTGCGATTGTTACTATTTTCCACTAACAAAATTTTACCAGGTTATTCATAACCCCGGGGATTGAAAAATCTACTTTTTGTCTTAATTAAGGTGTACAATTCCTCTTCTTTCGTAGTACTTTATTTATTATAAAAGCAAGCGCATTACATAATCAAGCTTTACACCATTTTTTTCCCGATAATTCTATTGAATTAACTAAATTAGTTTTGTTTAATATAAAATACAAATACCCTTTTCTTGTATTACATATATTATACGATATATCAAACTTTGCATAATCATATTCTCTTCCATTCACTCGTCTTCTATTGTTACTACTTGTCTATTATACATCCAAAGTCGTGACGCGTTATGTTAAATAGAACTAATATGTAACTACTCGACGTAGTATTCCTTCCTTCCAACTCACACTAAACCTTTAGTATTACTACTACAATCTAACTTATACATTCCCTCGAATTATAAGAACTTAAGTAATAATATAAGAATTAGTTACCCTTTCTAATATGATAATTATGACATAAGACAATCATTCAAATACCGAATAGGATGACGGCGCAATATACAACTAAGAACATTATGAAATATACAACATAATTGTCCGACATGTTGCAAATAACCCACATCTATACGAATGAAAGGTATAAACTTAATTATCTTCCAATTTTTAACAAATCCCACTCTATGTACATACGGTCTCTCATAGTTACACTTGCTAATTTACTAGATTATGTATTAAATATGTGATCTTATGTGCAATTCCTGTCATACTACACCTTTACCATACTTATATTTTTCTTGATATATACTTACTGTGTGTAAAGTCTATAGTACTACATGACAATTTGCTTCATTTAAATCCAACGTAAAACTCTCATGCGACTATCTCACTTGTTTTCATTGACTTTTTCCCAGAAATGACGACTACCAGATACCAAGCTGAGATGGACGCAACAGTCGAAAGGCGCGTGAGAGAAGCCATGGTAGCTTCATCCAGGCCCATAGGAACAACGGAGCGAGCGGTTCAGGCACCACAGTCCAACCCTGCTCGTACAAAGATTTCCTAAGCTGCAAGCCTGACCACTTCAAGGGAATCGAAGGCGCTGTCGGACTTATGCAGTGGTTTGAGAAGCTGGAGTCTGTGTTTTCCATCAGCAACTGTGAGGAAGCCTCTAGGGTGAAGTACGCCACTTGTACCCTCGAAGGCGGAGCTCTCACCTGATGGAACACGTATGCCAAATCCGTGGGCATTGAAGCAACTCACCAACTTCCATGGGCTGAACTCAAGGAAAAGATGATGGAGATGTATTGCCCCCGGCAACGAATTTCAAAAGTTGGATGTGGAATTATGGGAATTATCTGTGAAAGGAAACAACATCAAGAAATACACCAACCGCTTCCAAGAACTAGCTCTGCTCTGTCCAGCTTTGGTCGAACCCGAGTTTAAGCGCATCGAGCGATACATCTGGGGACTTCCATCCGACGTTCAAGACGAACTCACCGCCTGCAAATCGGGAACCATCACTGATGCTATCACAATGGAACACGACATGATGGCCCAATATGTGCGTCGAGGTAACGTCGCCGACAAAGGAGTGTCAAGAAATAGTGATGGGAAGCGAAAGTGGGAAGACAACTCCCGAGGCTACAACCCCCAGCATAATAGGAGGCCAGAACCATCCAGAGCCTATATTGCCGGACCCGAGATGAAAAGGAGTTACGTGGGGAACAAGCCTTACTGTGGGAACAACAAACGACACCACGAAGGTCCTTGTAACCGTCCTCCTATGCCACGAGTCCAGCCAGGACAACAGGCTAGGAACTACGAGAACCAAGTGGCACCCGCTAGAAATCAGAGGCGTTGCTTTGAATGTGGACAAACTGATTATTTTCGAAGAGAATGCCCGAAGCTCAACAACAACTTTCAGCACAACAACAACTACAACACGCAAGCGCAACAGCCACCACAACCGCCAAGGAAACAACAACAACCAGCGCAACAACCAGAACCAACGCAACAAAGCCCCAAACCGCAACAACAACAACAACAACTACAACAACAACAACAACAACAACGGTGTCAACCGCAACAATAACGCCCAAGGACGTGCGTTTGTGATGAACGCATGAGAAGCTCAACAGGACCCGGACGTGGTCACTAGTATGTTTTTCCTAAACGATAAGATAGCTTCTATACTATTCGATACCGGTGCCGATAGAAGTTTCGTGTCTATCAAACTCAGTCTTGTTCTTTACCAAATCCTTATTCCCTTAGAGCCTAAGTATTCTATCGAACTCGCCGATGGCAAATTGATCAAAGAGGAATCCATACTCAAAGGTTGTACATTAAATGTGTTAGACAACACATTTCCAATAGACCTGATCCCAGTCGAAATCGGAAGTTTTGAAGTCATAGTGGGCATGGATTGGTTATCCGAGAATCGTGCCGAAATCATTTTTTACGAAAAATTTGTTCGAATTCCCCTAGTGAAAGACGAGACCTTAATCTGTGACAACCGTTACTTTTCCGACTCAGGTTAGTCTAGTATGCCGTATGCTCTTACCGTGTTTACAAAAACTTTTTATAAAAAGATATTTACATTTACTTTTGTATGATGATTACTATGATATGTGTGTATACCTTTTTATGTGATGCTATCGTATTTGTTAGGTGCACAATAGTTAGTTCCACTAGATGAGGTTCTACGTTTAAATTTTTAAAGAATCGTAACGTCTTTTGTAGTTGACACTAATTAGTTAATTAAAATGGGAATCACAAACTTTCTATATTTTGATGTTGTCTTAAGCAATCCCGAGTCATAATCGTATTTAATTTCGTTTAATTATTCTTGAGTCATTTTGTAAACGGAGAATTTATTTATTTCGAGCTTAGTCTTGTATCATTTCTTTAGCCCGTGACTTATAACCCGAACCAATGAGTCCTTTACTTAACCCATGCCCATAATTTATAAAACAAAAAAAAAAAAAAAAAAAAACTAACAAAAAAAAAAAAAACCAAATTTAAACCCCCAAACCCTAGTTTTAGTCGACTCCCTCCCCCATCTGCATTCTTTTGATCGACCAACAAAGACAGCCCCAAGCTTCAATTCTTCTTTCCCTTTTATCGATCAGCAGCAGAAAACAAGGACCAAGGAAAGAAACTAGTCGATCATCCCCATATTGCCCAATCTATTTTTCGGTTTTGTAACAAACCGAAATACAACCACATATCTTCATTCTAATCTGTTTTGGTAATCTTTCTAATCCATTCTACTCTTATTTTATTATTCATAGAGTTTGTTGTTAGCATAGTATGTAAATATATTGGTATGGTTTTTGTTTTGTAAAAAGATATTGTATTAGGGTTTTTGTTGATGAGTTTCGTAAAGGAGTATAATTGTTCTTATAAAAGAGTTTTGATAAAATGTGTAAAGGTTTTACAACTTGAGTATTCTGAGATTACGAAGTTTAATATTTTGGTTTGAAGTGTTGTTGATCAATCTTGGGTATTAAAGGTGTCAAAAACTTTTTGGTATAAAGTTGTGACAAAAGTAAATTTTGGGTTGCTGGGCAGTTTCGTTAGTCCATGTTCACGAGCTTGTAAACTGGTCTTAAATTCGTTTTTTCAAGTGATATTTATATCTATATTATAGTACTCCGAGTCTAGTTTTCAGAAATATAAATTATTTGAAAATTAGAGTTCGTTTACCTAGTCAAATGATATTTACAAAACTATTGCGCCGAACAGCAAACAGTTTCTGTAGCTCAACTTCAACGGGTCATATCTTGGTCATAACAGATTCTTTTTAGATAAATCTTGGTTCCTCGTTGTAGCTCTCGGAATATGATTTTTGAAAATATAAACCTCGTCCTCTATTTCTTTAGAGAACTCTCAGAAACTATAAATTAGTTAACGGGGTCAAATCTGAAATCTTAAAACGATATTGTTAGGTTCTTACAATTTGAAAATGTGTAACGATTTAGCAAACTTAATGATATTGTAAAATTGAATATCTATTTTTCATAATAGGTCTTATATATGCAAAAAGGGATTTACTCATCTAAAAGTCCGTTGGTTGGCTCGTAATCGTTTTAAAACTCAATATACCAATGTTATAAAAGTTTACATTTTTGGACATATTATATAACCCGTTTTGCTCGGACCATATATCTGTGATAACTTATCCAATTTTGGCAAATCCAGGGTCCTTGATATAGCCCTTTGAGTCTTCTTTTCGTACGTATAAGATTCGTCATCTAATTTGTTTTGAAACTCAAGATATGACAGCTTTAGTGAACATGTTTACTTGCTGAGTTTTTAACGTTCTTATATAAATCTACCTTTTGGTCCAATGTTAGCGGGTTTTATGAATCGTACAATTGAACACTTTTACACAAACATATAACGGGATTAAACCTTGAAAATGAAAAAGTGATCATATTTTAGGGAACTCATCGTTTAGTCGGGACTAGCTTGTGACCTACCACTTTAGACACACATTCACACTATACGAGTAGTGTCATTACTTGCTATTTCGAGGTGAGTCATCGCCCCTATTTTACTACTGTTTTCTATATTTTAAATCGGGGGAAAGTAAAGCAACCAAAATGAATTGAAATAAAATGATTTACGAGAATGATGTACTGCTTTCTAATTTTGGAAACATTTCTATTTTTAGAAACTTACCATAAATAGATAAATCTATTTATGGAAACTTATGATATTTCGAAACTCTAAATTGTGTAATAAAAGCTAATGCGATTTTTGTAAAACATCACAAACGGTTGTTCAATACTTACTTCGATGGATTATCGGTATGTGTTTTCATACCGATACCGCACGCTCTTTATGAGGTGCATTACTACGATGGATTATCGGTGTGTGTTTTCATACCGATACCGCACGCTCTTTATGAGGTGCATTACTACGATGGATTATCGGTATGTGTGTCATACCGATACCGCACACTCTTTATGAGGTGCGCTTACTACGACGGATTATCGGTATGTGTGTCATACCGATACCACACGCTCTTTATGAGGTGCACTTACTACGATGGATTATCGGTATGTGTGTCATACCGATACCGCACACTCTTTATGAGGTGCATTTGCTATGTTTCTCACTATACTGAATACTTGTGATGAACTTTTATACTATACGATGAGATGTTCGTTTTCTACTACTTAAAATGAATTAGTTACACAATATTTCTTTACTAATTTGTACTATGAGATTAATTATTTTTACTACTACTCGATGTACTCGCTCAACTTTATGTTGACGTTTTTCAGGTTTACTTTCAGGTAATGAGCAGGCATAGGACTTAGATGTAGGAGTCGGACTCTAGATGACCTTAGGATATCTTTGCATTGTGGACATTAAATACTTATATTTTTGGTTTTCATTTCGGGCTTGCATGCCCAAGTATTCTTTCATTCGTCGATTATATACATTTTAATATTTTTCTTGTAGGGTGTGACGATTTTCGTGTACTAAGTTTTATACCTTGAGTATGGCGACGTCATAACAATACATTATTTATTTATTCATATAGATTATATTCTTTATATTAATGTTGTGTTATGACGATCGCCGATCGTGTTGCACCCTGCGTTTCCGCCAATGGCGGGGTGTGACAGATTGGTATCAGAGCACATTGTTATAGAGAACTAGGTGGTTTGGAATAGACTATAACTAGGTGTCCTTCATATAGATTCTTTCTAGGATCTTTTTACTATTTCATATCGTCTCACTACTCGTACCTATCGAGTTATCGCCTAAGGATGACGGTGAACCGCAACGACTTACGACGCTGAAGGAGTTTCTATTTTTATTCACTTCTCGCTTCCTAAAAATCTCATCTCTTGTTTTTAATCGAATTCGACTTAAAATCTTATACTTCTACTCTAATAATCACTAAGTGTTATCAATGTGATAATGAACACGGAAGCAAATTTGTATGCTCTATCCTTGGATGCCTCATCTAGTTACAGTACTGGAATCGTCCTCTTATTCATTTACGACTCCAACCCTCACTTAAAATTTTTATTTTGTTTCATTTCGATTTCTCGATCTTCGTACTTCCGGAATTCTATTCTACCATACGTGACGCTCTCGTGGAAGAACTTTCGTGCAGATTTGAAGATGTGAAGTTGAAGACTCGCTTACCCTATTTTGAAGACGGTGTTATATTTTCGTTTATCTCGATCTCTATATCCTTGAACCCTTTACATCCATTATTATATTATCACAAATATCGGTATACGTTTCTACTCACCAAATTGTTTAAATCAGATTCTAAGAGATTGTATCTATCCCTTCGGTTGCTTCATTGTTCCAAAATTTGAGGAGAAATATTAAATCTCGCCATATTCTTTCGGAAAGATTCTCGTGTTGACGCTCGGAGATACACAACCTAATCAGTAACAAATTTATGTTTCAGCAGAAAAATGTCTATTTTTCTCCTATCTTTGTTCGTTTTCAAATTTTGGTCCTTTCTGCAAAATTGTGCAAATGTCTAAATCTAACTACCATACGGGAATCAGACCCCGAAACATTTTCACGATTTATGTTAATCTACTCAAAAGAAATCGTTGCCTAAACGTTCTTCCTCGAGCACCACTTCAAACTCTATTACTTAATCTCGAGTTGGTCAGAACTAACTCACCTGAACTCGTGTTCTCTCAAGCTATGGATGGAATTGATTTCGAAGCTGTACGACGTGCTCTCTAAACTGGATTCTTCTATCCCTTTATCATAATCACTATATTCGTGAAACCCACTCAAACCGAAACTAGTTCCTGATGATGCGAACACATCGTTTTCGCCCCGAAAGTTTAGTCGTGATGTATTCATCTCCCCCAGGAGATAAACTATCCGATTCTAGATTTTTACCAATCATTTCATAACCAATGATCTCGAAACCATGTGGGGTTTCCACATACTGCTACCGCTGATACTGGTCGAGTACCTTCATAGAAAATCAGTGTTATCTAAGCCATCTGGATTGTAAACTAGTTGATTTCCTTATCAGTCAATCTATACAAACCGAAGAAACTCTTTTCTCTATTTTCTCAATCAAATCAGATGTTCTCTAAGACGATGCCTTGTCAACTCTAACGTATTCTCAATTACTTCGAGCAATTGCCATCTACTTCACTTTCGATTGTAGAAGAAGATTTCTACTTTGATTTATACCTATCCGGTTTCAATCTGCTTGTGACTTTCGACACGTTCTTTCGGTAAGACATATATTCTAGCACGAGGAGGATTTGACTTTCCAAACTTCATTATATTCGATTTCGTATGCTTTAAGCATATCCCTCCTTGGTTGTATCAACAATTTTCCATGAGCGTTCTTCAACAGATAACTTTCCGAGTTAAATTTCATTCCTAAACTCTTTATCATCGCAGTTCTTATCGAAACCTCGAAGTGACCTTACATGCGAATTGAGACAGAAGACGGTAACATCTGACGACTATTTCTTTATCGCGTATGATTCTTGAAACCTTATTCTTATACGTACCCACGAGGAGAGTAACCATTATCAGTTGAAACTCAATAGCCCGTACCTCATTGATACTCATACGACTTTCTTTCGGTACTGAAACCTTCAACCAACATTGCTCTGTACTTTAGACTTTCGACATCTCGAGATAAATTGAAAGCGCATTGTCAATTCATATACTAATTCATTTCATTATCCTGAGTTCGCTATTTTGACAGCTTTTCATGTCCACCTCGTTGTAACTTGTAGATTTCTGGATGTAAATAATACTTGAAGCGATATTCATTCTGATCTTAGTCATTTGAGTCCTTTTGACCTATGATACTGTACAGAGACATCAATATGTAAAATTTTCTGTTAGTGCATTCAGATATGTTATCGAAATCTTTCGATGACACCAAACGCTGGTATAGACTTGTGGAATTGATTCGATTTACGCACTACACAACAATCATCCTAATGCAACCCGTTTGATTCAAAGTTCCCTACGAACCTACTCTTACTACTTTTGGTTTGTGATACGGACTGGAGATATTCTTTGACGCGGGATTTCTTCCTCAACTACTACTATTCAATCTAGCTATTTATTCAACTCCCTAATGATTAAAAAGTCGTTCTAATGACTTCGTTTTCCTTAATCTCCGCTTTGTTGATCTTATTTGTAATTCGGTATTTTATATTCAGAGATAATCACTCGCAGGTAATGATAGGAATTCTCTTGTGTCTGATCAACATAAGAGGAAACTGGTTGTTATACGCGATCTGATAAAACCTTTCAAACTCTATATTAATTTTCAAGCTTTCGCGTAGCTTTTTGCTTTCAACCCCCTTTCTTATGAGTTATGAAGTTATTTCACTCTTATATCGATTACGTGTGATTCGTTTGTGACCAACGATTTTGTTCGTTAAACGTGACCCGTGACTTTTATTGTTGAATGTGTTTTAACAATTAAGTGTTACATATCGAAAACTATAAATGATACTTAATGATGAGTTTTAAGTTATGTCTGTGTTAGTGCAAGATATGCAATGACTGGATGTTCTATCATGTTTTGGTTACATAGTATTATATTAGCCTGTATATAGATAGCTTAGTGGGCTGCTCACGGACTTGCATGTCCGTGAGGCCCAATAGAGTCCAAGCCCAAACTAGCTGAACATGTTACTCTATAAATAGAGGTGTTCTGGGTAGTTTAGGGTCGTTGGGTTTTGGTAGAGAATTCAGAGTTATACTTCCGGATTGTAACAAGTGTTTTTGTTAATCAGAAGTATTAGAATTCGGTAATTGTGTTTCTTTGTTTATTACGTTCGATTATAATCTGTGCATGTTCTACTGATTACGAGATTCCGCCTAGTGATTAGTGAGTTTAACCCTGTAGATCGAACCACTGGGACCTACAATTGGTATCAGAGCAAACGCATTTGTTTGCTCTCTATCGAGATTTGGTTTAGGATTATAATTCAGGTTTTAATCGATTTTGGGAATTAGGGTTCTTCAGTTTTCTGGCGGCTAGGGTTTCTAAATTATTCGGCGGCTGCTATTGGAAATTAGGGTTTTATTAAAAGTTTCATATTCAATTTTTGATTCGTACGGAATTAACCGATCACAATTAATCTTTCATTTGGGCTTAGTGATCACCTTGGAATTGGGCTTGATATCTCATTTTCTTACTAACTGGGCCTTGTTGGTGTTTACTTGGAATTCGGTAATAGCAGCGAAAACAAATTAAAAAAAAAAAAAAAAAAAGAAATTGAAAATTAGAATCGACATTAACAGCTCAAAATTTCGTGTCGATATCTTAAAAAAAAAAAAAAAAAAAAAAAAAAAAAATGGTTTTACTAACGTTTGTTTGCAGGTTGTGCGCGTACGAGACTCTAATCTTGAAATTGCTGTTTGAGACGTTGTTCATCGTCAGACAGCTCAGGGGGAGTTTTGTTGTCATTTATGGAAGCTCGAAGAATACAAGCACAAGTGATGAACTTAGTTGAGTCAAATTGTGACAAAGACTCTGATAAAGAACGAAGTTCACAACAAGAAAGGGAGCTGCCTAACTCTTCACAAGCATTAACAGAGAAGACTAACTCTTCACAAGAGCAAACGGAGAAGACTGCATCTTCACAAGCTTAAACGGAGAAGACTGAATTATTGCAACAATTCAGGGGGAGTTAATCAAGACAATGATGAGTTAGAAGAACCTGCAAAGAATAAAAGGAGTAAAAGACTATAAAGACTTTGAGCGTATAACGGAATCTAGAAGCAACAGTCAAGGGGGAGTTTGTTGGTGCAATATCTGTGATAGTTGTTCTAGATTAATTAAGTCTTTAGTAATAGTTTATTTGAGTTTATAATGGCCCAATAGCATTGTACTGTTAAATGGGCTATTTAGTCTGTTATGGGTGTTAATGGACTTTGCATAGTCCATGAGCCCATTAGTGGCCCAAGCCTGTGAACATGTCTCTATATAAAGAGACATTGAGTTTAGGTTTAGGGTTAATCAATCAGTGAGTGAATGGTTCATAAGCAGAGACAGACTGAGAGAGTTCTGAGAATACTTTATTGTAATTGAGTGATTCAATAATAAAGTATTTGGAATTCGGTGATTCGCATTTGTCATTTACTGCATTCGTTTATAACCTGTTTGATTACTGATTACGAGATTCTGCCTCGTGATTAGTTAGTTTAATCCTGTAGATCGGACCACTGGGACCTACAAGGAAGGGACGAGTATGCAAACTGGGTAGAAAGAGTGATCAAGGAAGAAGCTAGAAGCGGGACATTCAAAGAATTTACTCCAGCTATCGGGAAGATCATGATCTCAAAGAAGAAGATAGATCCCGAAACAGGCAAACTTGCGAGAAGAATGCGATATCCTCCTATCGCTTGCTTGACGAAGATTCCGATGAAGGACTTCGGTCGTGATATACTAGGTGACTTGCATGTTTGGGCTGTAGATTCTGCAACTGGTTAAGCTGTGATGTATAAGAAAGATGATGAAGTCAGAGATGGTATGACCGAGATTCTGAGAGTCATTGATGCTACTCAACTGGCGAATCTGACGGAAACGATCTGAAGATGTTAAAGAAAGATCACATCGTTACTCTGGCTGGATGGGAAGATATTGGTAGAGATTACCAAAGGATTGTTGATGGGTGTTTGAATTTGCAGGTTAATGCAGATAGCGATATGTTGATCAGAGAATAGAAGCATCAGTCAAGGGGGAGTTTGTTAGTGCAAGATATGCAATGACTGGATGTTATATCATGTTTTGGTTACATAGTATTATATTAGCCTGTATATAGATAGCTTAGTGGGCTGCTCACGGACTTGCATGTCCGTGAGGCCCAATAGAGTCCAAGCCCAAACTAGCTGAACATGTTACTCTATAAATAGAGGTGTTCTGGGTAGTTTAGGGTCGTTGGGTTTTGGTAGAGAATTCAGAGTTATACTTCCGGATTGTAACAAGTGTTTTTGTTAATCAGAAGTATTAGAATTCGGTAATTGTGTTTCTTTGTTTATTACGTTCGATGATAATCTGTGCATGTTCTACTGATTACGAGATTCCGCCTCGTGATTAGTGAGTTTAACCCTGTAGATCGGACCACTGGGACCTACAATTGGTATCAGAGCAAACGCATTTGTTTGCTCTCTATCGAGATTTGGTTCAGGATTATAATTCAGGTTTTAATCGATTTTGGGAATTAGGGTTCTTCAGTTTTCTGGCGGCTAGGGTTTCTAAATTATTCGGCGGCTGCTATTGGAAATTAGGGTTTTATTAAAAGTTTCATATTCAATTTTTGATTCGTACGGAATTAACCGATCACAATTAATCTTTCATTTGGGCTTAGTGATCACCTTGGAATTGGGCTTGATATCTCATTTTCTTACTAACTGGGCCTTGTTGGTGTTTACTTGGAATTCGGTAATAGCAGCGAAAACAAATTAAAAAAAAAAAAAAAAAAAAAAAATTGAATATTAGAATCGACATTAACAGCTCAAAATTTCGTGTCGATATCTTAAAAAAAAAAAAAAAAAAAAAAGAAAAAAAAAAAGAAAAAAAGGTTTTACTAACGTTTGTTTGCAGGTTGTGCGCGTACGAGACTCTAATCTTGAAATTGCTGTTTGAGACGTTGTTCATCGTCAGACAGCTCAGGGGGAGTTTTGTTGTCATTTATGGAAGCTCGAAGAATACAAGCACAAGTGATGAACTTAGTTGAGTCAAATTGTGACAAAGACTCTGATAAAGAACGAAGTTCACAACAAGAAAGGGAGCTGCCTAACTCTTCACAAGCATTAACAGAGAAGACTAACTCTTCACAAGAGCAAACGGAGAAGACTGCATCTTCACAAGCTTAAACGGAGAAGACTGAATTATTGCAACAATTCAGGGGGAGTTAATCAAGACAATGATGAGTTAGAAGAACCTGCAAAGAATACAAGGAGTAAAAGACTATAAAGACTTTGAGCGTATAACGGAATCTAGAAGCAACAGTCAAGGGGGAGTTTGTTGGTGCAATATCTGTGACAGTTGTTCTAGATTAATTAAGTCTTTAGTAATAGTTTATTTGAGTTTATAATGGCCCAATAGCATTGTACTGTTAAATGGGCTATTTAGTCTGTTATGGGTGTTAATGGACTTTGCATAGTCCATGAGCCCATTAGTGGCCCAAGCCTGTGAACATGTCTCTATATAAAGAGACATTGAGTTTAGGTTTAGGGTTAATCAATCAGTGAGTGAATGGTTCATAAGCAGAGACAGACTGAGAGAGTTCTGAGAATACTTTATTGTAATTGAGTGATTCAATAATAAAGTATTTGGAATTCGGTGATTCGCATTTGTCATTTACTGCATTCGTTTATAACCTGTTTGATTACTGATTACGAGATTCCGCCTCGTGATTAGTTAGTTTAATCCTGTAGATCGGACCACTGGGACCTACAAGGAAGGGACGAGTATGCAAACTGGGTAGAAAGAGTGATCAAGGAAGAAGCTAGAAGCGGGACATTCAAAGAATTTACTCCAGCTATCGGGAAGATCATGATCTCAAAGAAGAAGATAGATCCCGAAACAGGCAAACTTGCGAGAAGAATGCGATATCCTCCTATCGCTTGCTTGACGAAGATTCCGATGAAGGACTTCGGTCGTGATATACTAGGTGACTTGCATGTTTGGGCTGTAGATTCTGCAACTGGTTAAGCTGTGATGTATAAGAAAGATGATGAAGTCAGAGATGGTATGACCGAGATTCTGAGAGTCATTGATGCTACTCAACTGGCAAATCTGACGGAAACGATCTGAAGATGTTAAAGAAAGATCACATCGTTACTCTGGCTGGATGGGAAGATATTGGTAGAGATTACCAAAGGATTGTTGATGGGTGTTTGAATTTGCAGGTTAATGCAGATAGCGATATGTTGATCAGAGAATAGAAGCATCAGTCAAGGGGGAGTTTGTTAGTGCAAGATATGCAATGACTGGATGTTCTATCATGTTTTGGTTACATAGTATTATATTAGCCTGTATATAGATAGCTTAGTGGGCTGCTCACGGACTTGCATGTCCGTGACGCCCAATAGAGTCTAAGCCCAAACTAGCTGAACATGTTACTCTATAAATAGAGGTGTTCTGGGTAGTTTAGGGTCGTTGGGTTTTGGTAGAGAATTCAGAGTTATACTTCCGGATTGTAACAAGTGTTTTTGTTAATCAGAAGTATTAGAATTCGGTAATTGTGTTTCTTTGTTTATTACGTTCGATTATAATCTGTGCATGTTCTACTGATTACGAGATTCCGCCTCGTGATTAGTGAGTTTAACCCTGTAGATCGGACCACTGGGACCTACAGTCTGGCCAACATAATGGAGAACTTATCGTTTGGCATGTATCTACATGATTACATACTCTTTGTTGAACTGAACCTTCTTCATTGTTATACGATTGACCATAAGCGCTTACACAAACTACCCATGAACTGATATGGTAATATGAACATACATGTGGAATGTATTTATAATCAGACGTAATTATAAAAAAAATTTGCAACGCGTATCTGTTCCAGTATCGGACGGAAATTCAAACTATTCTAATACGTGTTTAGATTCATGACACATTTCTTGAGCGAATCTTGAGGATTTGCTGTACGAAAACCCGCTTATATACTCATTTCGGCGATGCTTCTGTCAACAGTTATACCACTTGAATTTCGGGACGAAATTCCTTAAAGTGGGGAATACTGTGACAACCGTCACTTTTCCGACTCAGGTTAGTCTAGTATGCCGTATGCTCTTACCGTGTTTACAAAAACTTTTTATAAAAAGATATTTACATTTACTTTTGTATGATGATTACTATGATATGTGTGTATACCTTTTTATGTGATGCTATCGTATTAGTTAGGTGCACAATAGTTAGTTCCACTAGATGAGCTTTTACGTTTAAATTTTTAAAGAATCGTAACGTCTTTTGTAGTTGACACTAATTAGTTAATTAAAATGGAAATCACAAATTTTCTATATTTTGATGTTGTCTTAAGCAATCCCGAGTCATAATCGTATTTAATTTCGTTTAATTATTCTTGAGTCATTTTGTAAACGGAGAATTTATTTATTTCGAGCTTAGTCTTGTATCATTTCTTTAGCCCGTGACTTATAACCCGAACCAATGAGTCCTTAACTTAACCCATGCCCATAATTCATAAAACAAAACAAAAAAAAAAAAACAAAAAAAAAAAAAAAAAAAAAAGAAAAAAACCAACAAAAAAAAAAAAAAAAACCAAATTTTAAACACCCAAACCCTAGTTTTAGTCGACTCCCTCCCCCATCTGCATTCTTTTGATCGACCAACAAAGACAGCCCCAAGCTTCAATTCTTCTTTCCCTTTTATCAATCAGCAGCAGCAAACAAGGACCAAGGAAACAAACTAGTCGATCATCCCCATATTGCCCAATCTATTTTTCGGTTTTGTAACAAACCGAAATACAACCACATACCTTCATTCTAATCTGTTTTGGTAATCTTTCTAATCATTCTAATCTTATTTAATTATTCATAGAGTATGTTGTTAGCCTAGTATGTAAACATATTGGTATGGTTTTTGTGTTGTAAAAAGATATTGTATTAGGGTTTTTGTTGATGTGTTTCGTAAAGGAGTTTAATTATTGTTATAAAAGAGTTTTGATAAAATGTGTAAAGGTTTTACAACTTGAGTATTCTTAGATTACGAAGTTTACTATTAGGGTTTGAAGTGTTGTTGATCAATCTTGGGTATTAAAGGTGTCAAAAACGTTTTGGTATAAAGTTGTGACAAAAGTAAATTTTGGGTTCCTGGCAAGTTTCGTTAGTCCCTGTTCACGAGCTTGTAAATTGGTCTTAAATTCGTTTGTGCAAGTGATATTTATAGCTATATTATAGTACTCTGAGTCTAGTTTTCAGAAATATAAATTATGTGAAAATTGGAGTTCGTTTACCTAGTCAAATGATTTTTTCAAAACTATTGCGCCGAACAGCAAACAGTTTCTGTAGCTCAACTTCAACGGGTCATATCTTGGTCATAACAGATTATTTTTAGATAAATCTTGGTTCCTCGTTGTAGCTCTTGGAATATGCTTTTTGAAAATATAAACCTCGTCCTCTAGTTCTTTATATAACTCTCAAAAACTGTAAATTAGTTAACGGGGTGAAATCTGAAATCTTAAAACGATATTGTTAGGTTCTTACAATTTGAAAATGTGTAACGATTTAGCAAACTTAATGATATAGTAAAATAGAATATCTATTTTTCATAATAGGTATAATATATGCAAAAAGGGATTTACTCATCTAAAAGTCCGTTGGTTGGGTCGTAATCGTTTTAAAACTCAATCTACAAATGTTATAAAAGTTTACATTTTTGGACAGATTATATAACCCGTTTTGCTCGGACCATATATCTGTGATAACTTATCCATTTTTTCCAAATCCAGGGTCCTTGATATATCCCTTTGAGTCTTCTTTTCGTACGTATAGGATTCGTCATTTAATTCGTTTTGAAACTCAAGATATGACAGCTTTAGTGAACATGTTTACTTGCTGAGTTTTTAACGTTCTTATATAAATCTACCTTTTGGTCCAATGTTAGCGGGTTTTATGAATCGTACAATTGAACACTTTTAAACAAACATATAACAGGATTAAACCTTGAAAATGAAAAAGTGATCATATGTAATTACTTGCAATTTAGGGAAGCTCATCGTTTAGTCGAGACTAGCTTGTGACCTACCACTTTAGATACACATTCACACTATACGAGTAGTGTAATTACTTGCTATTTCGAGGTGAGTCATCGCCCCTATTTTACTACTTTTTTCTATATTTTAAATCGGGGGAAAGTAAAGCAACCAAAATGACTTGAAATAAAATGATTTACGAGAATGATGTATTGCTTTCTAATTTTGGAAACATTTCTATTTTCAGAAACTTACCATAAATAGATAATTCTATTTATGGAAACTTATGATATTTCGAAACTCTAAATTGTGTAATAAAAGCTAATGCGATTTTTCTAAAACATCACAAACGGTTGTTCAATACTTACTTCGATGGATTATCGGTATGAGTTTTCATACCGATACCGCACGCTCTTTATGAGGTGCATTACTACGATGGATTATCGGTATGTGTTTTCATACCGATACCGCACGCTCTTTATGAGGTGCATTACTACGATGGATTATCGGTATGTGTGTTATACCGATACTGCACACTCTTTATGAGGTGCACTTACTACGATGGATTATCGGTATGTGTGTCATACCGATACCACACACTCTTTATGAGGTGCACTTGCTATGTTTCCCACTATACTGAATACTTGTGATGTACTTTTATACTATACGATGAGATGTTCGTTTTGTACTACTTAAAATGCATTAGTTACACAATATTTCTTTACTGATTTGTACTATGAGATTAATTATTTTTAGAGTAAATTACATAGATCGTCCCTAAGGTTTATATGGAATTATGGATTTCGTCCCTAAGTTTGAAAAGTTGCATGGATCGTCCCATTGTTTAAACTAATTACTCATTTCGTCCCTATTTTGGACGTCCGTTAATTACTGCCGTTAACCTTCCCTCACGTGTAAAACACGTGAGGGTATTTTAGTCATTTCGCATTCTCAATTTTATTATCCCTTTCCTCAAATATTTTTAATACATTTATTAAAAATAAAACCTAATTAAAACCCAACCCCCCACCCCCAATTCAGACCTGTGACCTGTAAATCACCACCACCGCTGCTCTACCCCATTCTCCACCGCCGAATGCCGGAAATCACCACCACCGTCGATCTCAAAATCATCCTAGTACCAAGGTTTTCTGTGAAATCGAAGGTAATAATAGTACAAGAGTAAAAATTGAAGGTTTTCGGTGAAATCACCACCACCGTCGATCCAAATCCTCATTACCTGAGAAAAAATCATCATCTAGGGTTCCGACACGTGAAGCGATGGCTTGGCGTTTTTTTGATGGTTAGATTGGTTGTTGTACTTCAAGTGTGTCGAGTTCCATGGAGGCTTCGAGCTCTTGTTGTTGCTCGGCGCGTTTGCGTTTGTAGGTTTTGCCGCCGAAGCCTTCGTCTAGGTTACGGAAATCAATGGTACACGCCATTGATGAGGAAAAAATTAATCACAAATTCTTACGCCATTGTTGATTGACTGGAGAAGGAATTGGGGTAGGTAGATTTGTTAAACAAGGAAAGATGAAATCTGGATTGGTGGAGGGATTATGAATCTGATTTTGATTGTATACGCCATTGATGAATCTGATTTTGATTTATTTGATTTTGACTTTTTGACTTATGAGGAAGGAGGGGTAAGGTAGAAAAGAAGACTGCGAAATGACGAAAATACCCCTCACGTGTTTAACACGTGAGGGAAGGCTAACGGTGGAAATTAACGGACATCCAAATTAGGGACGAAATGAGTAATTAGTTTAAACAATGGGACGATCCATGCAACTTTTCAAACTTAGGGACGAAATCCATAATTCCATATAAACCTTAGGGACGATCTATGTAATTTACTCTTATTTTTACTACTACTCGATGTACTCGCTCAACTCTATGTTGACGTTTTTCAGCTTTACTTTCAGGTAATGAGCAGGCATAGGACTTGGATGTAGGAGTCGGACTCTAGATGACCTTAGGATATCTCTGCATTGTGGACATTAAATACTTATACTTTTGGTTTTCATTTCGGGCTTGCATGCCCAAGTATTCTTTCATTCGTCGATTATTTACATTTTAATATTTTTCTTGTAGGGTGTGACGATTTTCGTGTACTAAGGTTTATACCTTGAGTATGGCGACGTCATAACAATACATTATTTATTTATTCATATAGATTATATTCTTTATATTATTGTTGTGTTATGACGATCGCCAATCGTGTTGCACCCGGCGTTTCCGCCAATGGCGGGGTGTGACATAATTATCGAAGGTGACAAAGGGAAATCGAGACTGAACATCATCTCTTGCCTAAAAACCCGTAAATATCTCATGAAGGGTTACGACGCCATTTTGGCTCACGTAACAGAGAAGAAACCAAAGGAAATAAAGATTGAGGTTGTACTCATTGTTACGGAATATCTGGAAGTCTTTCCTGAGGATTTACCCGGGTTACCGCCAACTCGTCAGGTAGTATTCAACATCGATCTAACGCCCGGTGCAACCCCTATAGCACGAGCACCGTATCGTTTAGCTCCATCCGAAATGCTTGAATTTTCCACTCAATTACAAGAACTCTTGGATAAAGGATTCATTAGACCGAGTTCTTCACCCAGGGGAGCCCCGGTCTTATTCGTGAAAAAGAAGCACGGATCTCTCCGTATGTGTATTGATTATCGAGAGCTTAACAAGCTAACAATTAAGAACCGATACCCATTACCTAGGATTGATGATCTATTCGACAACTTCAAGGTTCAAAAACCTAATCCAAGATCGACTTGCGATCGGGATATCATCAACTCCGAGTACGAGAAAAAGATATTCCGAAGACAGCTTTTCGAACTCGCTACGGTCACAACGAATTCCAGTTTATGCCATTTGGGTTGACAAATGCACCAACAGTTTTCATGGACCTCATGAATCGAGCGTGCAAACCTTACTTAGATAAGTTCGTGATCGTATTTATCGAATACATTCTTATTTACTATAAGAGTAGAAAGGAACACCAAACAACATCTCTGAACGATCCTAGAACTACTCAGAAAGGAACAAATGTACGCCAAATTTTGGAAAAGTGAATTCTGGATCAAGGCAGTGCAATTTTTGGGACATGTAATCGATGAGAATGGAATTCATGTCGACCCTACAAAAATTGAAACTATCCAAAACTGGAAAGCGCCAAAATATCCAACCGAGATAAGGCAATTCCTAGGTCTTGCCGACTATTATCGATTTTTCATCAAAAACTTCTCGAAAATCTCTAAAACCTTAATCAAGCCAACACAGAAAGATATAAAGTATGACTGGACGGAAGAACATGAATCCGCCTTCCAACTACTTAAGCAGAAACTGTGTAGCGCACCAATTATTTCTCTACCTGAAGGCACCGAAAAATTTGTCTTGTTTTGTGACGCTTCTCACTAGGGACTTGGTTGTGTGCTAATGCAAGGACAGAAGGTCATAGCATACGCCTCACGCCAACTCAAAATCCATGAGGAGAATTATACCACTCACGACTTAGAATTAGGAGCAGTGGTATTCGCTCTGAAAATCTGGAGACATTACTTGTACGGTACCAAGTGTACGGTTTTCACCGGATCACAAAAGCCTACAACATATCTTCGATCAAAAGACCTTGAACATGAGGCAGTGTAGATGGATTGAACTACTCAATTACTACGACTGTGAAATCCGATATAATCCGGGGAAGGCCAATGTGGTGGCTGATGCCTTGAGCAGGAAAGAACGCGCGAAACCTCTTCGAGTTAGAGCCTTAAGAATGAAAATCCACTAGAAATTCCCTCTCCAAATTCACGAAGCTCATATTGAAGCACTCAAAGATGAGAACGTAAAAGACGAAGCCCTACGTGGTTTGGAGAACCGTTTTGAAACCAGGCCAGATTGGACAAGGTATTTTGCGGACCGTTTATGGGTGTCGAACCATGGAAATCTAAGAGAATTTGTGATGGAGGAAGCACACAAATCTAAGTACTTCATCCACCCAGGATCCGACAAGATGTATCACTACATTAAGGATTTATATTGGTGGCCCAATATGAAGTCTGACATAGCTACCTATGTTGGAAAGTGCGTGACTTGCTCCAAGGTGAAAGCAGTGTATCAGAAACCCTACGGACTGTTACAGCAACCCGAAATCCCTTAGTGGACATGGGAGTGCATCACCATGGATTTCATCACAAAACTACCCATGACAGTAAAAAGCCATGACACTATTTGGGTAATCGTCGACTGTCTTACGAAATCCGCCCATTTTCTCCCAGTCCGCGAAACTGATAGTCTTTATAAGTTATCCAAGTTGTATCTCAAAGAAATCGTATCTAGGAACGGCATGCCAGTATCGATCATCTCTGATAGAGACACAGGGATTTACTTCAAGATTCTGGCAATCACTTCAGAAAGCCCTCGGAACCCGCCTCGACATGAGCACGGCATAACACCCTCAGAAGGATGGTCAAAGTGAGAGAACCATCCATACCCTGGAAGATATGCTACGAGCTTGCGTCATTTATTTTGGAAATGGCTGAGATAATCACCTACCTTTGTGTGAATTTTCTTACAACAACAGCTATCACTCCAGCATCAAAGCCGAACCTTTCGAATCTCTTTACGGAAGAAAGTGTCGATCCCCACTCTGTTGGATTGAGGTCGGTGATAACCAAATTACCGGAACTGAGATCATCCACGAAACTAATGAGAAGATTCTTCAAATCCGCGACCGTTTAATCGCTTACTGAGACGGTCAGAAGAAATACGTCGATTTGCGCCGCAAGCCGATGGATTTCCGAGTCGGAGATAGAGTTATGCTAAAGATATCTCCTTGGAAGGGCGTGATGGGTTTCGGAGAACATGGCAAGCTAAACCTTCAATATATCGAACCTTTCTAAATCCTCGAGAGGATTGGAACATTAGCATACCGACTCAAACTCCCACAAGAACTAAAGAGTGTTCATGACGTCTTACATATATCGAACCTAAAGAAATGCCTATCAGACGAAGCACTTGTAGTGCAACTTGAGCAGTTGCAAATTAATGAGAAGTTGAATTTCGTTGAGGAACCTATAGAGGTCATGGATCGTGATCTAAAACGACTTAGACAGTGTCATATCCCTATAGTTAAAGTCAGATGGAACTCGAAGCATGGTCACGAGTTTACTTGGGAACGTGAAGACCAGATGCTCAAGAAATACCCTCAACTTTTCGCTGACGCGAGGGAGGTCACAGCTTAAATTTCGGGACGAAATTTCTTTAACTAGGGGAGGATGTGACACCCGTCAAATTTGAGGTTTGACTTTGACTTCTCGAACCTCTTTGACAGTCTTTGATTAGCTATTATTTGAAATTTTTATGCTTACGTGTCTTCGTTGAATATTTGATCCGACTATTATTTTGACGTTTATGCTTACGAGTTAATTTTGTCAACTTGTGAACTTTACTAATGATAGTAACTTTTGTGGTAAGACAGCTTTACGGAACTACTTTAGTAACTTATTGTTACACGTCTTATCTTATAAAATTCGCGACTTCTTAACCGGAACTCACGTGGGATCTCACCGTAAATAATTTTGAATTTCTCATTGAATATACGTTTAACTATATTCTACTTTTTACATATAGTAAACTTTCCGTCATAAGCTTCTCAAACGTTTCACCTAGAGTAATAAACTCCGTACGAGTCAAACTTGAAACATGTGCTTTTCTAAACATCCTAGACTAATGTTTTTACACTCAAAGAAACTGCAAGAAAATTCCCGACGATCACCCATGACCACCGATTTCGGTCATGGGTGATATCGCATATTTATACACATATTTATATGCGATATTTGGTCATTTTTTGTATTCAATCATGATGGATAGGATAGGATTTTTGCATTTAATCGTGTGAAAGTGTTTGATTCGAATGACAGGTTGAATATGATTGGAAAGTGGTTGTTTGTATGAAGAAATGCGAGTAAAGGACCAAAAGTCCGTGAAATGGTGATCTGGTCAGGTGCTGCGACGCACTAGATGAGGTATGTGACGTATATAGCAAGCCAAACGAGCAAGAAAGTTTTGATTGCTATTATAACATGAAGTTTGAAGTTAGGATTTTTTTAAGGCATGAAAATTATCGAATATCGAGGCCTTTGTATTATATTTGTACTTTGAGGAAAAATTACTGTGTATTAGGCCTTTTGAGTATACAACCTTAACAGTAAAACTGGAAGGCATACACTAGGTAAACTAATACATACTATCGGAAAAAAAAATAAAAAAAATGGAGGTCTATTGCAATTGCGTGTGAAGAAGTATATTGAGTTATTACGAAGTATTGTATGAAGATTTGTATTTTAGGAGAAAAGTTTGAAGAAGTAAAGCAATTTGGTTCGTAAAAGTTTTAATAGTTCGGATTTAGTCTAAGATAGTTGTATACTACGTTTTAGTTGTATACCTATTACTTATTTACCCTTTACACTCCATTATATATTTTCACATGCCTTTACCTGTACATTACAACCCGAATAAAAGTCCCCGTGTAGTTGTACCTAGACTCTAGTAGTGGAAAAGTGATACTTTATCAAGCCTATGATAGAATATTCACCATGACTGAGCAGTTGAGCGGATCTACAGAATATTTTGTGCGATTTACTCCCATAAAATTCGCGAGGTGTTTGGTTATGCATTTTAAAACATGGTTTGGTAATTGATTTGAAACATAGTTTTTGCTTGAGGGAAAGAAAAACGGTAAGTTGGGGGGGATTTGATATCGCCTAGTTATACACACATTTATATGCGATATTTGGTCGTTTTTTGTATTCAATCATGATGGATAGGATAGGATTTTTGCATTTAATCGTGTGAAAGTGTTTGATTCGAATGACAGGTTGAATAAGATTGGAAAGTGGTTGTTTGTATGAAGAAATGCGAGTAAAGGACCAAAAGTACGTCAAATGGTGATGTGGTCAGGTGTTGCGACACACTAGATGAGGTATGCGACGCATTGAGCAAGCCAAACGAGCAAGAAAGTTTGAGAAGGCCACCACTACGGCGCAATGGTGGTGGACTGCGGCGCACCGGGAATTATAATTCGAGTACAATTTGGATTCCAAGGACTGCGACGCAGTACCTTGTTACTGCGGCGCAGCGAGGTGGTTTCCAGCTTTTTCAGGATTCCGAATTTCAGCCTATAAATAGAACCTACACAACCCATATTAGAATAATTTTTTGGAGGTCGACTCAAGGTTTAGAATATCGACTGGGAGCAGCCAAGAAGAGCCAAGACGAGGATTTTGAAGTCCAATCTTCATACTTTCGAGTCCAAAACTCTTTTACTTCTTTCTTTCGATTTCCGTATTATGTCTTTTACTATTTTACTGTATTTTGTTTCAAAAACTTTGAGTAGCTAATTTCATAAACGCTTGTTTGGTTAGGAAACTTTTGTGATGATTTGATTTATGTTATTTGGATGTTATTCTTGATGTTGCATGTTTAATCGTAGATCCGTTCTTATTTTAATCTTAATATTTCTTTACTTCTTATACTCTTTTGTTTAATTGAAAGTCTTGGTATTCGAGAGGAATCTAGAACTAGGTTAAAACAATTGAAAAGAAACAATCAATCGGTCTATAATTGATTAGAACGTAAGTAATTAGATTAAAACGAGTTCGCTAGTTTATAATTACAAGAGATTGGATTAGAAAACTAGATAAACTATTCGAGAGGAAGTTTAATAGATTAAATCATTAACATCGGCTTAATTCTTACAACTTAGTTATTTAGGGCTTTTACTGTATTCGAGAGGAACGGTATAGTTTGAGATAATTAAAGTTAACTAGGTGTTCGAGAGGAACTTAGTTATATATTAGAAAGGTTAAAAGAAAACATGCAATCACATAAGTTAAATCAGATCATTAGTGAATTACCAAACAAGTGTCTTTCCTTAATTGATTTCCTAAAACATTTAATCAATCAACGTTTTCACGTTATAATTACTTTCAAATTAGTTTAAGCAAAGCGACAATTCGGTCACAAACACCTGAAACAATTATTATTATTAATTCTAAATTTAAAACTAACGTAGTCCCTAAGAACGAATCTGACTTACCTGAACTAAACTGTACACGATTAGGTCCACTGCCTATAAGTGTGTAGTCCAGTAAAGAGTATTTCGAGTTTAAAAATTAAACTAGATTTTACACATCAATGTACTAATAGTTAGGCAAACTTTCTTTGATACATTTGCTTAGCCCAAGTTGTTTAGTCCATACCCAAGACCTTAACCCAAGTTACAAGCCCATAAGTCCATGGTTAAGGGAATGACTAGCCCTCCATTTATCATTTCTTACTTCACTTTTCATTTCCACGCACACACACACTCTGAGTTTTTCTCTAGCAAGAAGAAAACACACACACACCTCTCTCCCTCCCCTTACCATCGGCGCCACCTTACATACCCATCACCACCACCGTGAGCCATCACCACCACCACGAACCACCCAAACCCCCCTCCCAAAACCGACGGTCACACACACACACACACACACACACACACACACACACACACACACATCAAACACACACAAATCCTTTCCAAATACATCCAAACCCTCACTAAAAAGCCTCAGATTTAAGTTTTAGAAAGTTTTGTAGGTTGTTTCAAGGTAAATCTAATGAACAAACAATAACATATAAAATCTATCTAACTTCTAACTTTTATTTTGCTTATTTACTTTCATGCACTTTTATCTTTATGTACTTTATTCTAAGGGGAAATCCCTCCTTTTGTTTAAATTTTATGTCTTTTACTTTTTTATTACAAATCTCCCTATATGTATGGCTGTGCCAACTTGGGTTGATTATGAATCGGTTTGTACCAATTCACTTGATGTGGACATACGTTTTTGGTGTTACCAAGGGATAGTAACCCGAAAAGTATGTTAGATCTTCGGATCTATAGATCCCATGGAGATGTTAGTATTTTTCCGAGAAACCGATGGCAAAACCTGTCAGGTCTGATCAATCCTCAAAGCAAAAATTTGATGTTTAGAATCACTATCAGGTTGGGGAATCACAAGTTAATGATTGAGTTAATGAATATGAACAATGAATCAAACAATATTTGAGTAAAAGGAATTTTCATTTATAAGCCATAAATGGCGGGAAAAGTTGTTACAACTGATATTCTCACTCACATATAAGCTCATATCAACTGTCTCACTCTCCACACTATTTATAGGCTACACACACTTTCTAAATACATTACATCAACCCTTATGTTCATTTAAGAGAACTTCGGGTGAACAAATACATTAAGTCTTCAATTTACTTTAACTCTGGTGAACTTCAAGTTAAGTCGGGTAGACTAACTTGTTCACCCGAGTTAAAGTCTTAACTGACAGACTGTCTAAGGTTTAGTTCGGGTGATTAACTTAGTTCACACGAACTAATTCCTAAGACACAAAATGATATGCTTAAAATAATTGACATTTTCTTAATCATATTTCTCTTTAATACTCTTGTTTTTCGCATTTTGTTATGATTTGGGTAGTGTTTTCATACATATATGCAGATAAGAGTTAAACTTGGATAATCGAACAAAAAGGAGTTGAAAATGGAGCTTAAATGAAGAAAGACTATGAAGAATCAAAGTTGAAGATCATGCCTGAAAAGTGTTTTACGCACCTTTACCGTTTTGATCATAACTTCTTCATACAATGTCCGATTTAGGTGATTCAATTAGAGAAGAAAGAAGAAAGAAAGAGCTACAATTTATGTTTTGGTAAAAGTTCATCAGACCACCCCAGAAAAGAATTTTATCCAGCCGGCGGATGGAAGGTCGGCCAGACCCCTATTTAAGCAAATCTTTGGGTTACGAATCAATAATCACATTTTCCACTTTTCCACCACCAAAGGTCGACCAGGAGAGCTGCTAGGAGGGTTTTTGAGGTCTCGGATCACATTGGAAGCCACAATTAACGCAAATTTGAAGATTGTTTACGTTGGTTTTTCTTTTTGGCTTAATTCGTACTAAAAGATGTCTTTGTTTGTGACTTATTTTGCTGAATTTATTCAATCTATCATGAACTAAATCTTAATTAAGTGTTTGCTTGGATTGTTTAGCTTGATATTATGAATCATTAAGTTTTACGTTGAAGTAATTGGTTTTTCCTTTATTATTATCGTTTAATTGTAATCCTTGTTTACTTGAATATATTAGGTTAACTACTTAGCGTGATTGATAAATCTATGTCATAACTAGCGTTCATATAGGTTTATTAGTTATTTATGATTGTTTAACTTGTTAAATAGTTATAGCTTGAGACTTAATTGAGATTGGCTAAGAGTAATAGTAACTAATATATCAAACGAACAAGACAATTATATCATATTCGAATAATTGAGACTTTAGTTAATTCGTAGTCGATAGATTAAATTGATAACAATAGTGAATTTTTTGCACAATTTAGGGTGGATAAATCTAAGATAGCTCTTGATGTACGACAACTGTCCGTACCATCTTTCCTTAATATTGTAGGATTAGACGACTCTAATATGAAGTCTAGTTAATTGAGAAATCACAGTTTAACTAATTCAACATAATCTTATAATTCATAATTCAAGTGAAACATTAAATCCAAGTGAACACTGATTTTAAAATATCTGATTACATTTTGAAAAAAATTTCAAACATCTTTTCATTCACAATCCACTTTAGTTAATTGATTATTATTTTTCTTTAGTTACTTACTTGATCGAAATACGTTCTCTCAGAACTAAAACGTCCCCCTTTGTTCATTTCTTTTTATTAAATTAATTAATTATTTAAAATAACGAATTAAAATACACGTTCCCTGAGTTCGATCCGAACTTACTAGATCTATACAACCAAACGATCAGGTACACTTACTGTATTGTGTGATAGTCTAGTTTAGTAATATCCAATTCTTTTTAATAATTTAATTCAGATTTTACACATCAAGTTTTTGGCGCCGCCGCCGGGGAACGGTTGCTATTTTTATTTTTTATTTTTGAACTTTTAGATAATCGATCCTTTGGGGAAGATTTATCTTTCTTAAATTTATTTTCTCTGTTTTACAACGTGTTAATTGTCTATTAACCTAATCGAATATTTATAAGTATAATTTTTCTGCTAAATAAAACCAGACGACGGCTGAAGTTTGGTGTTACTTTTATTTTCCGTTTATTGTTCTTTATTTCTTCGTTTAGTTTAATATTCAGTTTGCAAGTTCTACTGATATTTTTGTGAGTTGTGCAGTTATAAGAATAGTTAAATATGGCTTACGATATAGCCAACATGACGATGGAGGAGCTTGAAAGATTGTTGGAGAAGGAACTTAGAGAGTTTGAGGGATTTGCCCTAAATATAAATTATCAGATGTTTGATCTGGACAGGGACTTGCAGGAAATTGAGTATCTAATGGCACATCCGGGTGCTACACTGGAGGAGGAATGTGCAAGAATTTAATGGCACATCCAAGACATTTTATGAATTTCACGTTTGATGTATTATCTGAACTTTTGGAGTTTAAGAAACCATCTGATATGCACTTGATGCAGTCGTTTATACGTTTGGAGGATCACGATATAAAAGGTAAATCTTCAACTTTTATTGATCCATTTTTGCTAACTATTTGGGATAGGAACAAATTTTTGCACGATGCATTACATGAAAATTCCCGAGCTTGAATGCATGATTGAAGTGTGTGATGCTATGAATAATGTGTTGCACTTGCATGTTTTTGTTTGGATATTCGTCGTTTGAATTATTAACTTTTGAAAACCATTTTCGCCATGTCAAGGGCGCTTGTATTTTACTTTTATTTACGCTTCTGCACTTATATTTTGAATTGTGTAAACTTTTAAAAACACTCTTTTACCGTGGTACGGCCCACGAAGAGACCCCGATTTTATGGGTCTATTTCAACTATTTTGATAAAATAAACATTTAGACATCGCGCTTTGTGCAATGACGGTATCCATGAAAGTCCACCTAAGTCGATTTTGACGGGGTGTGACAGTGGTGAAGGTTAATGTTTAGTTGTCGGATACTTAGATTAAGACTATGTTGCAGATCTTGATGCTAGAAGATCGTTGACATGTTATGTTTTCAATTGGAAATTCGGTTGTAACTTGGAAAACTACACTACAACCATTAGTAGGTTTATCTACTACTGATGCAGAGCATATGGTTTTGACTGAAGCAGCTAAGGAGGGAATTTGGTTGAAAGGTTTAATTGAAGATCTTGGTTTCCCTCAAGACCAAACAATTGTTTTTTGTGATAGCATAAGTGCTATTTGTTTGGCTAAAGATCAATTGGACTAAACACTTAGATGTTCGTTATTTCTTTATTCGTACTGAACGGAGAATCAAAGTGAATAATATTGACACTGCAGACAATCCCGCTGATGTGTTTACAAAACCGGTTACTGTGAGCAAGTTTCGACATGTTTAGAGTTGCTCAATATTGATAACTGGAAAAATGGTAATTGAGGAGTTCAAGTCAAGGTGGTGATTGTTAGATAATATGACTTAAACTTGAAGGGCAATTTAGTTAATTGGTATTTTAGACGTAAACGTGTTTGACACGTTTTGTAGTTTGAGTTCATTTAGAATTGGGATTTGTTTTTAGTCGGTTAGTTCTCCTATAAATAGAAAATAGCATGTACATTTGAATTTGAATACGAATTAAGCTTTGTTCGACTCTGATTTCTTGTCTATGATCCTAACACATTGCATCCATCAAACTTTCACAGCTGACGAATTGAACGATGACTACCACCAGTCCACCACATACAACACCATTTCACCGCAGATTTTCCTTTCGCTTAATTGATTTATCTATTCATGCATGAATCCACTTTAAGGCTGATTATCTTTACTAGTACTCTGTATTATATCCATGTTGTATTTTAATGATTGTTTAGGAGACACGTGACAGTCAAAGTTTTAATGATTTTGGATCCTAACCAAAAAGAGTTTTGTAAGTTTTGAGTGTTTTGTGTTACTATATAGGTGTTTAGATTTATATATTAGAATTAGAGTAAATTATATAAATCGTTCTTAAAGTTTATTCGAAATTATGGATTTTGTCTCTAATTTTAAAACATTGCATAAATCGTCCACTTTTGGAAACTAATTACGCTTTTCGTCCCTAATTTCTAACGGACGTCCATTTTAGGGACGAAATGTGTAATTAGTTAACGAAAATTTTATCGGAAAATTTTAACGGACATCCATTTTAGGAACGAAAAACGTAATTAGTTTCCATAATTAGTCAATTTATTCAACGTTTTAAACTTAGGGACGAAATCTGTAATTTTGGATAAACCATAAGGACGATTTATGTAATTAACTTTTAAAATTTTTATGTGTTAGATATAGGGTTTAAAAGTTGTGTTAAACTTATAGTACTAATTTTTGGTAGATTATTTTAAATAATATGTTGCCCGATGATGCAATTTATGATGTTCAAAAAGTTGTTTTAAACATTTCGATAGATATGGTGTTGCCCAATGATACAAGTTGTGAGAGTTTTTACTAGTTGTTTTCAAGAAATCCAATGATGATAAAACACATACGAAAATTGATTTACATGTGTTAGGTTTTGACTATTTTTCAAATATATTAACGTTAAATAAGTTGAATGTGTGTGGAATTTATTTTTAATAAACTCGGGGTTTTTTTTAGCAAATCGTTCTTAAAAAACTTAAGTTTTCATGAGCTTGTCTCGGTCAAAATTTGTACTTTTTACTTCTGTCCAAGAAAGAATGTAACATTCTTTAATAATTGGTCATTTTCTTTACAGGGTCTTTACATTCATTTCACGATTGCTCATTATTCCATAATGTTATAATGTATCGAAGAAATTGATTACATGTTAAATCAAAATATATATTTCTATTTGAAACGTAAGAAGTACTCGAGTACGATTACGTTTTGATTTTGACGGTCGGCGATGAATTACATGAATGCATGAATGAATTCACATCAAGGGTCAGCTCATGTTGTTCCTTTAGCTTGCCATCTTTCCCATCATCAACAAATTTATTTTCTTTCTTCCTCATCCTATGTTATGGAGATGACCCTAAAGTGAAAAAGGCCCCAAAATTGACCTTGAATTAGACGCTCTTCAATCACCAACCACAAACAAATATGGTATTTGTGTGTGATGATTGAGCTTGAGATATGCCCACTCTATTTTTCTTTAAATGAATTGCGGAATATTTTTTGAAAGACATTTGATGAAAACAATGGCATTCTTTTGATGTAGCAAAAAGACAATGATTTATGTGAAGAATATTGCAAAAGATAGTATATGTCTACTTAGATATTCATTGGCATGGGTTACCTCTATTATACAACAACAACAACAACGATACCCAATCCCATAAAAGACGTGGTATGGGGGAGGAGGGATCATGTTGGGAATAAACTTGTGAAAATGAACTAAGTATGGTTAGTAAAACGAATCTACTAATGTTTGGTTACTACTGCAAGTTTACTGGTTTCTACTGCACAAGCTCGTTACTACTACCCCTAAAGTGTTACTACTGCAAGAAGATTTTTAAAGAAAAAGATAATTCTAGAATAAATTTGTATTTATCTTTTCCATAGTTGTAGTTGCTTTAAAATTGTAATTGTTAAGTCGTTTCATAGAAAATCTAGGTTTAGCCTCAAGGTCTATAAATACATAGATCCTTGTATTATGAAAAACACGTGTATAAATTATTCCTTCAAGGTTAATACATTAAGGTTTGTTGGTGATATTCGTTATTGTGTTATTGTTCTTATTATTCTTCATATAAACAATATTCGTTTAATCAAATAACTTGTAATATCAAAGTGTTTAATCTGATGTTAAACTTCTTTGATAGATCAAGATCTTATTATACATAGTGTGGTTGTGTGTTTACATAAACCTTAATCGATCATGACAAGTGGTATCAGAGCATAAGAGGTGCTCAAGATCTACTGATCTACAATGTTTTGTTGAAGCCTCAACAAGAAACAAAATATTACCAATCATGACAGATGTGATAGTAAACAAGGTTCCAGTTTTAAACAACAACGATTTTGATCTTTGGAAGTTAAGGATCAAACAACACATACTGCTTTCTGACTATGCAGTATGGGATGTGATTGTGAATGGGAACAAACAAGCCATTACTTTAAATGTTGATGGAACACCTGGAGTTGTTCATCCTCCAGCTACAGATCAAGAAAGAAGAGAGAAACATACTGAAATCAAGACTCTAAGTATTCTTCTAATTGCTATTCCTAATGAGTATCAATCACAATTTGAATAATATGAGGATGCTAAATCTCTCTTGGCAGCCCTTGAAAAGAGATTCAGTGGAAGAAAGAACACAAATATGAACAAAAAGGCTCTTCTCAAACAGGAGTATGAAAACTTCAAAGCTGTAAAAGATGAAAGAATGTCTTTAACCTTTGACAGGTACAAGAAGCTCACATGAGACTTGAGTAGTGCTGAAGTTAAGATAGACAAAGATGATTTAAATAGGAAGTTTCTTAGATCTCTGGGAGATGAATGCACAATATACACAGTTCATACAGACGAGGTGATGTACTAGAAGATATATAATTGGATGACTTGTACAATGACATAAGGTTATTTGAAGCAGAAGTTGAAGCTAAGAAGACAATATACAGTAACAACAATACTAACAACTTAAATACTGCACTTGTTACAACAATTATTTCATCTCAGACAGACAACATAGAAGATGTTACTTTTGAAGCTTTTCTACCACAAAGTGCATGCTCAGGACTAACCATTGAAGACCTCAGACGGATTCATCAAGATGATCTAGAAGAGATGGATCTTAAATGGCAAATTTCTATGTTTTCAGTTAGAGCTAGAAGATTGGTGAATAGAACTGGGAGAAGGTTTAATCTAAGAGGCAATGACAGAGTTGGTTTTGACAAGAGCAAAGTCAAGTGCTATGAATGCAATGGACTTGGACACTTTTCAAGAGAATGCAAGAACAAATCAAACTCAAATAATGCAACGAACACCCAAGAAAGTACATCTACAACCCTTGTCACATATGATGTCTTTGGGAATGATTGGAATTATCTAGAAGAAACCACTCAAAATAAAGCTCTTATGGCAGTTGTAGTTTCAACTCAGGATTCATTATCATCTTCTACTACTACAGATGATGTTTTTGGGTATGAATGGAGTGCTATTACTGAAGAAGTTACTCAAAATAGAACACTCATGGCTATTGCATAATCCACCAAGGACATTGCATCATATTCTCTCCCAACTGAGGTACATTCTAAACTCTGTTCTCCTGAATGTAAATATGTCATGATTAAATATAGAAATCATAATCAAATTATTTGTGACACCATTAAAACATTAGAAGAACAAAGAAGATCAGCTTCTAGGGGAATTGAAAATTTAGAATCTCAAATAAAATCTTACAAAGCTAATGAATTAAGTTATCAAGACAAGATAAAATTTGTAGAATGGCAAAGAGATGACTTGTCAGTAAATTTAAAGGAAGTTAGGGAAGAAATCAAAAGAATTAAAGAGGAAAAAGATAAAGTTGAACTGGATGTAGGGAAGTTAGAGTATGCCTCACAGTCTGTAAATAACCTAATTCAACAACAAATTCATGGAAAAGCAAAATCAGGAATAGGTTATAAAGAAGTAGTCTCACCATTCAATCAAAATTATATTCCTCCGTCCTTTCACAAACCTAGGATTCCTATCTCACAGACACCACCAGCAGAATCTTTCAAAGTTGATCCAATCAACTCTGAAGAAGTTCTGATTGAGGACCTTGTTGAAGAGAGTAAACTAACAATTGTGAAAAATAATGATATTCCTCTAGAAAATCATATAATCACAACTGAAGGAGTTACTCAACAAAATTCACAAAGTCTAGTGTCTATAATGCCTAATGAACAAATTAAGAAGACCAAAGAATGTGCATGTAGTTGTTGTCAAAAGTCCAAAGATCAAAAAGATAAAAACTGGAAACATCTAGATGCTAGAGGAAATCAGAGAAATTTGAATCAGTTAAAATCACAGAAACAACAAGTTCAACCTTTTTAGAGACCAGTGAAAGTTTGTTTTATCTGTGGAAAGGCAAATAATTATGCCAAAATTTGTTTTTATATCCCCGAAAATCAAAAAAATGCAAAAAAGGAACGTTAGAGGGTTAGGGTATAAAAGCAAGGCTGAATCATCTCAAAAGTTTGGAGAATCTGCTAAACCATTTGTTCTAAACAAACAATCTTCAAAAACTTTGGTCAAAACAAGTGAAAAGTCCAAACCAGTTGTTGATACCAAACCAAGAGGAAAATCAAACATGAACAGTAGTAACAGGGTTAATACTGCAAAGTATGACCCTGTTAATACTGGCCAGGGTAAAAGAGTTACCAACAAAAATCAAAAAGGATATTTTTCAAACAGTAGTAACATAGTTAATACTGGATAGTTTAATTCTGTTAATACTGCACCTGTTAATGTTGCACTTCAGAAAAAGTTAAAAACAACTGAAAACGTTTGGAGGCCAAAAGGCAAAGTAACTCATCCTTCAAAACAAACTGGTTTTGAATACTTAATTCTAAATAAGGTTTCTTACTTTGATGAGATGGGTAAACCCAAGACAACTATCGCTTGGGTTCCCAAAAGAAACTAATCTTTTCATATTGTGTGCAGGAACAGCCAACAAACAAGGAAGAGAGCAGTTGGCATATAGATAGTGGTTGTTCAAGGCACATGACAGGAAATATATCACGTCTCCAAAATTTTGAAAACTACAATGGAGGGTATGTTTCTTTTGGTGGAAATCCAAAAGGAGGAAAGATTACAGGAAAAGGAAGAGTGAGTAATGGGAAGATCAGCTTTGGAGATGTATTCTATGTACAACAGTATAACTTGTTAAGTGTGTCACAGGTTTGTGACAAGAAGAATACAACAATATTTACAAATACTGAATGCTTGAAAATGTAACATGGGTATGTGATTGATGAGAGCAAAGTATTGTTAAGAACTCCAAGGAAGGACAATGTCTATTGCTTTGATTTATCGAAAGTTCCTCCAACTCGGGCAGTTAATTTCTTTGTTTCAAAAGCAATAGTTTATGAATCATCACTATGCCATAGGAGGATGTGTCATATGATCTTTAAGAACATCAATCAACTAGTCAAGTCAAAGTTGGTGAGAGGACTTCCCAACAAGCAATACTTTTGTAAAGACAATTGTATAGCATGTCTTAAAGGAAAACAATACAAATCCTCTCACAAATCAAAGGAAGTGAACACCATTACTACTTCATTACATTTAATGCATATGGATTTATTTGGTCCTATAAATGTAATGAGTATAGCAAAGAAGTCTTACTTTCTAGTAATCACTGATGATTTCACTAGATATACATGGGTGTAATTTCTAGCAACCAAAGCTGAGAAAAGTCAACTTCTCATCTCTTTCATCACCAAAGTAGAAAATCAAACCAATCTGAAAGTGAAGAAGATTAGGTGTGACAATGGTACTGAATTTAAGAATAGTGTGATGAATAACTTACGTGACTCAAAAGGGATTGAAAGACAATTCAGTGTTGCAAGAACTCCACAACAAAATGGAGTTGCTGAGAGAAGAAACATAACCCTCATTGAAGCTGCAAGGAGTATGTTAGCTGAATCAAATCTGCCTATCTTCTTTTGGGCAGAAGTTGTTAATACTGCATGTTATGAGCAAAACAGATTGCTAATTGTGAAATATCAGAAAAAGACTCCTTATGAACTACTGTACAACATACAACCTTTAATAAGCTTCTTAGGGACACTTGGTTTTCCATGTACTGTTCTAAACTCAAATGATTATCTTGGAAAATTTGAGAGTAAGGCTGATGTTGGATACTTTGTTGTATACTCCTCACAAAGTAAATCTTATAGAGTATACAATCACAGTTAAAGCATCATTGAAGAGAGTGAAAATGTCTCATTCAATGAGAACACTCCAAATTCACAGGAAAAGGACCAAACTGGTTATTTGATATTGATGCTTTGACATGATCTTTGGACTTTGGCTATGAGTTCAAACAATATTCAAACTTCAAAGATACAAATGGTTCTTCTATAATACCAAACTCAACTGTAGTAATTGGGACTAGAAGACTAGATGTCATGGAGTATGTATATCTCCCTGTTTACTCAGTTGATCCCCCTGATATCCTTGATAAAATAGAGAAAGGAATTGATGAGGAAATATATCAAAGAATTCAAAGTGAAAAGAGCAGTACTAATGATAGCAGTACTAATGATCGCATTACTAATGAAGATGAGTGCAGTACTAATGAAAATAATCCATTAAATACCACAGACAAAGAATTCAGACCAGATGGCATACCACGTATGACAGAAGTTGACTCAGATGGAGTTGAAAATATAGTAACTAATGAAGACACTGATGATGAAGCAATCACTCCCATAAACAGAGGTCCTCCAACTCTTGGCTTTGCTTTTCCAGAACCTAATGAGACTAATTTGCAATCATCTATAAGGGTGGAAAAAGTTCCAACATCAAGAATTCCCAAGACCCATCCAATCTCTCAAGTAATTGGTGACATTGACACTTCTATGCAAACAAGGAGTCAATTAAAGCAGCACAAAGATGTACATAAAGACTTGGAAACATGTCTATTTGTTTGTTTCTTATCTCAAACTGAACCAAAGAAGATAAAAGAGGCTCTCTTAGATCCAAGCTGGATTGAAGCAATGCAAGAGGAATTATTGCAGTTCAAATTACAGTCTGTTTGGACTTTCGTTGTATTACCCAACGGAAAAAGAGTTATTGGAACTAAATGGATATTTAGGAACAAGAAAGATGAGAGAAGTATAGTCATCAAAAACAAAACAAGATTGGTAGCTCAAGGATATATACAGGAAGAAGGTATTGATTATGAAGATGTGTTTGCACATGTAGATAGAATGGAAGCTACAAGGATTTTTATTACCTTTGCATCCTACAAAGGATTCAAAGTGTATCGGATGGATGTAAAGCGTGCACTTCTTTATGGCCTGATTGAATAAGAAGTTTATGTTAGACAACCTCCAGGTTTTGAAGATCCAAAACATCCACATTTAGTTTACAAACTAGATAAGGCACTTTATGGTCTTCATTAGGCTCATAGAGCATGGTATGAGACCTTTTCTGATTACTTATTAAAGTATAACTTTCAGAGAGGAACAATTGACAAGACTCTTTTCATCAAGAAGGTTAAAAATGACATCCTGCTAGTTCAGATATATGTGGATGATATCATATTTGGATCAACTAAAGACTCTTTAGGAAAGGAGTTTTAACAACTAATGCACAACAAATTCAAGATGAGCTCCATGAGAGAATTAACTTTCTTTCTTGGACTACAAGTGAAACAGAAAACAAATAGGAAGTTTATCAGTCAATCAAAGTATGTGAAAGACATATTGACAAAGTTTGGTTTCTCATATGACAAGATTTCAAGTACTCCAGTAGAAAATCATAAGCAACTGATTGCAGATCTTGAGGGGGAGGATGTGAATATTCACAACTATAGGTCAATGATTGGGTCTCTCGTGTATTTAACAGCATCAAGACCTGACATTATGTTTGGAGTTTGTATGTGTGCCAGGTATCAGACTAAGCCAAAGATGTCTCATATTCATGCAGTCAAAAGGATTTTTAGATATTTGAAAGGAAAACCTACTTTAGGTTTATGGTATCCCAAAGATTCTCCATTTGAATTGATTGTATATACTGGCAGTGATTATGGAGGTGAAAGCTTAGACAGAAAATCTACATCAGGTGGATCTCAATTTTTGGGTTCAAGATTGGTGTCTTGGCAGTGAAAGAAGCAACACTGTGTCAACTTCATCAACTGAAGCAGAGTATGTTGCAACATCAAGTTGCTGTGCACAGGTGTTATGGATACAAAATCAGATGATGGATTATGGATATGCATTTCTCAACACTCATATCTACATTGATAACAAAAGTACAATCAACATCATCAATAATCCAGTGAAGCACTCCAAGACCAATCACATTGAAATCAGATTCCACTTCATCAGAGATTGCAATGAGAAGAAGTTAATTCATGTTGAAAAAGTTCATACTAATAATCAGTTTGCAGATCTTTTCAGAAAAGTATTTGATGTGGGAAGGTTTACATTCTTGATTAGCAGTATTGGCATGCTCATATTGAATAAATGAGTAACATTTAGTACTTTAAATTGTCAAAAACCCAAATTTTATAAGGCAATTTTGGTACTGCAGTAGTAATCTTGAAGTTTTATTTGTGCTTTACTCTTTAGTTCTGCAAATTTTATAAGGCAATTATATTAGACTTTGTTTGTTAGTACGACAAGCATTTTCATTACTATTGTTGGACTGGTTAGTTCGGAAAGTATTTTCATTACTACTGTTGGACTAGTTAGTACGACACGTATTATCATTACTAATGTTGGACTGGTTAATACGGTCCAGTGTGTTAATACTGCAACGGGTAGTACTGCAGGGTAATTTTTAAATAATTTACTCTGTTACTACTACTTTGACAAGTCAAAAATCAAGTTGCAATTTACTTTTACACGTGGGTATCTGTTATTGGAACTAATTTTTAAAGTTGCGGCTTCCATCAAGTCTCAAATTGTCCAACTTGATGGACCAATTGACCTATAAAATCGTTTCGAACTAAAATTCAAATTTTCAAAAATCCCCAAATCGTTTGAAACCCTAATTTTTCCAATCACATTGATACCTGCTTGAATCTCTTTTTCTTTCTTCTAAATCTATAATGGCATCCCTACAATTCTTTGATGGGCACAATGTATGTGCTTATCTAGTTAAAATAAAGGAAAATCAAGTGTTCCATCCAATCATTAATTTCGTGACAAATTCTCATATACATTATGCTTTAACTGTTTGTCCAGATATTTAAGAAGATCATGTTCGTGGTTTTTGGGTTACTGTTGTTCATTCTACAAAGAATGATAAACCCATCATCACATCTAATATTGATGGGAAGAAGATCATTGTTACTGAACACAATCTTAGACTTCATCTACAACTTCAGGATGAAGGAGGTATAACTACTCTTCCTAATAAAACTCTTTTTGAAAATTTTCAAAGAATGGGATATGAGGGACAACTTACTACAACTTCTTTCCAAAAAGCTATGTTGTCTCCTCAATAGAAATTTTTGATGCATGCTTTGCAACAATCACTTTCTCAGAAAAGAACATGTTGGAATGAAGTAGGTAGTACTTTGTCTACAACCATGGTCTGTCTTACAACAAACCAACTTTTCAATTTTTCAAAAATTAATTTTTGATGGTATGTTATAGAACTTGGCTCATCCTGATCAAAGGTTTTTACTGTATCCAAGGTTCATACAACATCTACTTAACTGTGAGATTAAGGATCTTTCAAAATCCAAATATGTTTTTGCTCCTAAATCTCATGGTAGAAAAGTTTTTGTAAATATGACAAGAGTAAACAAAGGTTTTTCTGGCCTTGTTACACCATTGTTCTCTACAATGATGGTGGTAACACCTTCTTCAGGTGAGAGACTAAGTACTCACCTTATGTCTCAACCCACACCTGCAATTGCTTCATTTTCTAATCTTCTTCTTTCTACTGTGAATACATCACCAGTTACTACTGTAACTACATCAATCACTACAAATTCCAATACATCTGCTTCACAACCTAAATCACCACCCCTGGTTGTTTTACACTTTAAAAAAAAGAATAAAAAGACAAAGAGAACTCCTCCTTCTCTTGTGTCTACACCTACCCTTGAACCTACACTTGATATTAGCACCTTACCTGAACATCCTTTAGGTGAGACTTTACTTTGGGAACACAGTGATCTCTTTCCCGGGCTCCAGGAGGTGTTCTTTAAGAAGGGGGATGACCATAATGGAAAGTCTCATACTACTGTTGCATCACCTAGTGATGTACAGGATAGTTTGACAAGCACTAAGACCCAACCATTGGCAACACTATCTGATGATGCTTCTTTTGAGACATCTTTGGAAGGTAGACCTAGGTGCCAAGAAACCATGGGGGAGGGAGATGCTACTGCTGGGCAAGAGGCAATTCTATATTTACTTTCAATGATCTTCTAACTTTTGGTACCCAACAGAAAAGGGGTGAGGATAGATGTAACTATTCAAATCTGGAATTGGTGGATATGTACCTTGCATTTATAGAAAAAGTGGATAGAAAGGTTTAGGAGTTTCCTGTCTTAAAGAAGTTTGTTCTTAAGTTGGTGCAGAAAAGGAAACATTTAAAGTTTCAGCTTAAGCAAAAGAAGTCTGTGATGAGGGATGCTGCTACATCTCCAATGCCCTCCAGCTACTCAAGTCCTCTTCAGATAAGGATGATTATAAAAAGGGAGATAATATGGAGATAGATGAAATAGGGTCTGGAACTAAAAATATTATGGTACAACAACAAAAGAGTGCAAATGAAATTAATAATGTATCAACAGAGCAAGTGAATTTAGAAGACTATGGTGTTAAAACTGCAGTATTAACGGAACCAGATTATGTTGCAGTATTATCTCAAATTCATGAGGAAGAAGAAAGCTACATAGATATTGTACTGAAGCAGTATGCAGATGCATTTGAGCATTTGGATGCTCAAGATAAAGAGAAGGATGCAACAACTCAAGAAAATGCAATGCTTAAAGGTACTATTGATGTTACTGTTGTAGTTGAGGGGGGCAGGAGAAAGAGATGCAAGGTGATAATGTTGTGATGAAAGAAGTTGAGAGCTTTAGCTTTAAAAAAGATCCAATTTGGGTGATTATTTTATTCCACTTGAGGCTCAAATTGAAACTTTTACTACTGTATTTGATCAAACTGTTTCTACTGCAGTTGATCAAGTTGAACTACTGTTGAAGTAACTCAACCAGAAACCGGAGAACCTGTATTTATTGCTGTTACTACTACTGTTGTTGACGAACCTACAAGTGAGGAGACACTTGTTGAAGAATTTATCAAAATTAAGAGTGATATTATTCAGAAAAGGAAACCAGTACAAGCCAAAAGACCCAAGGAAAAAGGAGTAGCTATTCCTACTGTTGTTGAAGTAAGGATAGTTGAGGGTGGGGATTATGTTGTGGATCCTACAGTTAGACATGGAGTTACTCCAATCATTCCTCTTGACAAAGGACAACTTGATATTTCAATGAAGTAGTACATTGGAGGAAGAAGAGTTGACCCTACAGTTAAAGGTTAAGGAAAGAAAGTGTTAGTTGAAGAAGAAACTGAAAAGAAAATTGAGGAAGCTAAGAAATTAAAGCTTGATGAGCTTGTTGCTTTACAAGTGGCTTCTGAAACTTTTGATGTTTCTGGGGATGCTGCAATTTCAAGAGAGGTACATACAGAACTTCAAAGGATGGAGTTTGAGAGAATAGAAAGAGAGTAAAAGGAGAGATTAGCTTTGCTTGTAGAATACAACAGAGAGCTTGCCAAGATAGAAAGAACTGAAGAAGCAAAGAAGTCCAAGATTGAAGTCAAGAAGGAAACAAAGAAAGAAAAGATTGATACTGATAAACAGAAGTTCATGAAGTATTTGAAAGACAGACTGTATAGAGGTAAATGTTTGGGTCCTATGAACTTTGGGAACATTCTTGGTTTATTAGAAAAAGAGAGAAATAAAGACAAAGAAAAAGTTGTTAGACTAACAAAACAACAAGAAAAGGAAAGGTATGAGTTGGAAATATTGGTGAAAAGAGATCATGAAGTTGGAGCTAGATTGTTGAATTAACAAGGACAGGTAATTCCAAATCAATTTAAATCTCAACCTGTTGTTGTTAATTCTGAACAGAAGAAAAGAAAGAAATATTTTCCTACAAAACAAGTTACAAGTAAACAAAGGGTTGAGTTGCCAACTACTGCAGAAAAAGAAAAAGTTGCAGTTGAAACCACCCAATCTGGAAATCCACTTGATGAAGAAACTACTGCTTCAAAACATTTTGTGCTTGTTGATTCTACTGCAATAGTAGAAAAGGAAGGAGATATGGAAATATCTCCTGATGATTTTTTAGCTTTGATTCTTCATGAAGAGGGTATGCATGTTGAACCCTTCGCAATTGAATTACCAGGGATTATTGACTGGGAGTTTGTTAGGGGGGGGGGGGGGGGAGAGAATAAAACAACTTACATGGTTACTAGAGCTGACAACAAGAAGTACTAGATGCTAAATTTCTACAGAATGGTAAAAGACTTCACAGGACAAGATTTGGTAAGACTGCAAAGAAAGTACTCATAGAACAGAGGTGTTTTCTCTGGAACTGATCTTGCACTGGATTGGCTAAATGGTATGTTCACTCCTGAAGTTGGTATGTTTAATAGTGTATTTTATAGGAGTGGATATGATCTAGTGATCAAGTGGATTATGTATGAAAGAAGTGGTGTGCATTCTATAATCAGAAAACAAGGTGTGATCAAGTTCTATTTGGTGGAGAAAAAGTATGATTTGGATTTTGCTACTTTACATGAGATGATCACATTGAGGTTGTTTGCTCTAAGACATTCTCAGATTGCTAATGATTTGGTATGGAGAATGGTAACTCAAAGAAATGAAGAAGACCTCAAGATGAAAGAAGAACGAGCTAAGAAGAAGAAGGACAATAGAAACTAGTTTTGTAATCATCCTCTTTTGTTTGTTTGTTTTGAAATTTGTTACTTTTATGGTAATTAAAGTATAATTTTAGGGGGAGATTGTAGGGAACTTGTGAAAATGAGCTAAGTATGGTTACTAATGCGAATCTACTATTGCTTGGTCACTACTGCAAGTTTACCGGTTTCTACTACACAAGCTCGTTACTACTGCCCGTAAAGTGTTACTACTGCAAGAAGATTTTTGAAGAAAAAGATAATTCTAGAATAGATTTGTAATTATCTTTTCCATAGTTGTAGTTGATTTAAAACTGTAATTGTTAAGTCGTTTTCTAGAAAAGATAGGTTTAGCCTCAAGGTCTATAAATACATAGATCCTTGTATTATGAAAAACATGTGTATTAATCATTCCTTCAAGGTTAATACATAGAGGCTTGTTGGTGATATTCTTTATTGTGTTTCTTATTATTCTTCATTTAAACAATATTGGTTTAATCACATAACTTGTAATATCAATGTGTTTAATCCGATGCTAAACATCTTTGATAGATCAAGATCTTATTATACATAGTGTGGTTGTGTGTTTACATAAACCCTAATCGATCCTGACAGATTTCAATCCCATCGACGCCGGAGTATTGGGGAGGTGGGATGTAGGCAAATTATACCTCTACCCGAGGGTAGAGAAAATGCATCCTAGGAGACCTCCGTCAAAAGGTAAAACTGGGACAAGATAGGGTAGACGAGCAAAAGGCCATCAAGTGTGTGTGTGTGTGTGTTGGGGGGGGGGGGGGGGTGTGCGACGAAAAGAAAAGTAAAAAGCATGCATACAAGCAAGAAAGTAAACCACCGGCAAGAAAGAAAAAAGAACCGCTAAATAAAGGACCTAAACAAGCACAAAAATTGCTGAAAAACTCTAAACCTAAAAGATGAGGCAAAAAGGACAAAACTAAGATCCTCAGACTCCTAAAGACTAAAAACAACTATACTTAAAGGAAAGCCGCCTACACACTCTACCATTTACTCTAAAGGTTTACATGTATTATAATATACATATATTAAATCTTTCTGGAAGGAAAATATATAATTGTGGTCGATCCTTAGTTTAACTGTTGGAGCATAAACGCCTATGTTTGTAGTTTGTATTGTTTCTAGGATGTGTCGTGAAGTCTTAATTGTACATAGATCGAGTTGTAAAGCGAAAACGCTTATTTATGGCTTGTTACGCCACTGTTGGGCAGGCAACACGCTTGTTGCGCAACAACAATGGCGCAACACCACTGTTGCGGTTGCGTAACAAGGTTTGTGGAGTATAGATACCTCACCAAACCGTCATAAATGCACAGATTCTAGAAAGAGAAAACGTTGTTACGGTTCTAGAGAGAGAAAGTAGCGTAACAACATCCCGAGTGGTCCAAAGTCGTTCTAATCAATTGTATTTGATATTATTCGTATTGTTTATCATTACGTGAGCTTAATAATATCATTCTTTTGGTTAAATCTTGAGTTTCACCTTTACATATTCTCTATTTTGTTATTCCGCATATAAATAGAGTTTGAGTCCAAATCGAGGTTCGGGAAAGGCGACCAACAAGTGGTATCAGAGCCTCTATACTTGTTATAGAGGTTTTTGGACCCTTTCAGTGATTTCACGGCATATTTCGGTCTAGATCTAAGCTTTAAGTTTGTTACTTAGACGGCTTATTTTGTAGATCTAGGACGTTTCTGAGGGTGTTTGAGGCTGAAATTGAAGACTTAGGTTAGTTTTATTATATACTTTATATCTGGAGTTGTTGGTGACCTAGATCTGAGTTTTGGCCGTCTCGACGACTTGTACAATAGCTGTTACGCCATTACCAGCGCAACAAGGCTTGTTACGCCAATATTATCCTTGTTACGTACGTTTGTCACGCTTTTCTTCATTGTTACGCTATTTTGTTCTTGTCACGCCAAGCTTTGTTGCGCTACACTTGTCACGCAGCGAAACAAGCTTGTCACGCAACAGTTTCTTGTCACGCCACTTGCTTGTTTTGTAAGTCTCTTCCAGGTTGCACAACAGCAGCGTAACAACCATTTTGATCGAATTTCTTAGCCGTAAGGATGCCCGATTTTCGCCAGAACTGTTAGGTAGCTATTAGGTTTAGAATTTTTGGTTTTTAACTTGGTATCTTCTCCACTTCGGGTATTCGGGTTCGTGTGTTTGATTATTAGGGTATTCAAGGATTCGTGTGAACGAGTTTACGGGTATTCGGGGTTTTCTTGTGATCGGGCTAGTGTTTATTCGGGTTTTTCTTCTTGCGTGTAGAGGGTTTGTGGTGTTGCAGTTTCCTCAAATGTTGCATTGTCACACGCTCATGGCTTCAAACTCTGACAGCTTGCCTTCAACATCTCAGGTAGATATCGATGCCTTTAAAACAACTTGTGAAAACTGCATCGAGCTAGAGGCCCAGCTCAACGTGTGGAGAAAGAGTAATGTGTTGATAGCCGATGATATCGATTAACTAAGATTTGAAAACGATCACCTAACTAAAGAAGTTCAATGTTTTCAAAAATTTAAAAATGAGAAAATGATTGAAGTATCTGATTTATAAATCATGGTCAAAGGTCATATCATCACAATTAAACAATAAAATGACGCTCTTGCCCAAGAAAGGCTAACAATTGCTGAAAAGCAAAAAGAAATTGAACTTTTAAATGGAAAGTTAGCCGCGTTTGCAAATTCGAAAGAAATTTTGAGTTAGTTTATAGATACTCAAAGGACAAATGCTAGCGACAAGTCGGGTTTAGGGTACGATAATATGCCACCTCCAAAGCATTTTACCCCGATCCCAGCAGTCTATTTGCCCGAAGATTTTAAGCCATTTTCCTCGATGACTGTCGAACCCGTAGTAGTTGAAGCGGAAGTACGCAATCAGGAAGGAAGTACTTCTAAAGCCTCCCAAGAGTCCAAAGTACATAAGCTTACCGACTCAAGTGACTTGGATATTACCGAGTCACAAAAAGACCTTGTCGACAAAATCTTTGATCGTTTTGAAAAACGTATTTTGAAAACTATTGATAAAAAGTTTGAAAAATTAAAAGAACGTGAAAAGAAAAAGTCTTAGAAAGCAAACAAGTCTGAGTCCGAGTCAAAGGGGAAAGAAAAGGTCACTGTTAAAAACAAACCATTTTTTTCAACTCAAACCCCGATGACCAAGATTTTTACCAAGGGTCAAAACTCAAAAGATAAATCTAAAGTTTTGCCACCTAAAATCTTGCAAGCTGAAACATCTAAAGCAGCCTCACTCCGAAATAACAATCACGAGAAGCATCACACTTCTCCAACTCAAAAGGTCAATTCAAATGACCCAAGAATCTGTTATTATTGTCGGAATGAAGGACATATTGCTAAGAAGTGTCCACGTTTAAAAGAAGTTATTTTGAAACGCAAAGAAAATAAAAACCTTCAAAACGTTAAGTCTGTTACTCAAGGAAGAATCAACCAAACAAACCAAAGGTTGATTCTCCTTCAGTCAAGGTCAAAACCGATCCAAAATCAAAATTGACTAAGACTGTTAAAGATGATAAAGAGTCGCCCGAACATCAGGATGACACATCAACCACTATTTATTATCAGAAAGATCATAAATTGGTTGATGTGATCATTACCGATGAAAGTGGGAGACCCAAGTCAGTTAAGGCTAGGTTCCCCATTACAAACTAACCTTTCTTCCAAGATGTGCAGGAACGACCAAAGTGAACTGTAGATAATACGTAGTATGTCAGCAGTGGTTGTTCAAGGCACACGAAGGGAAACATCTCCCATCTTACGGATTTCTTACCTATAGACGGGGGAAACGTTGTCTTCGCTAGAGATAAGGGTAGTACAATTACGGGTGAAGATATAATCTCGAACGGAAGGGTCAGTTTTGAGAAAGTTATCTTCTGCTTAGCAGTGTAAAGGAACAGGAAGGATCACGTGAACTTACATACGTTCGATCGATCACATGCCTTCCTGATTATGACGGTAAAAGAGTCAATCTTGACGATTCGAAGGATTCCTTGAGCTTACATACGATCGATTGATCATATGTCTTCATCGTTATGACGAAAAACAGGTTCTATCTCTAATTTTAGAGTGTAAAGGTATAAAAAACGCAAGTTTAACATCTAAAAATAGTGTAAAGTTTTAACTTCATCTATTTATGTCTAAAGGTTAAATTAAACGAAAATTCCGCATTTTTTGGAATCTGTTGGCAACACAATTCCGGGTCACGCACCGTAACACTTCTGTTACGGTAGCGCAACAACACTTGTGTTGTTTCGTTAGCGCAACAAGAGTAATTCTTGTTACGGTGGCGCAACAAAAACTTTAAACAAAAGGTGTTGTTTCGTGGAGCAACAAAAGGGGAATTTGTAGAATCAGCAACGCAACAAGGTTGTTTCGTTGCCTGTTGCGCTACAATATGTTGTTTCGTTACCTCTGTTGCGCAACAACAACTTTGTTTCGTAGACTGTTAAGCTAGAAACCTTGTTACGCTAGTTTGTTTGTTACTCACCCTGTTGCGCCACAAAATTCTTGTTGTTTAAAGCGTTTAGACTTCGCAACACATAACAGTTGTGAACTCGAACAAAACGTGTTTTGCTTAAATGCAAAACTCTTTTGAAACAGAGTTTAAAGAATTTTCAAAATCTTAATTGAGTTTAAAGAACTTTGATCTCAATTAAGTTTAAAGTGTCCAACATGATAAAATCTAAATCTTCGATCGTGACTTCGAAACTTTTCCTTTTTACGTTTTTAAGATTTGTATAGTTTATTTAACAAAAAAAAAAAAAAAAAAAAAAAAAAAATCAGAAAAACATAAAAAAAGGGGGAGAAAGTTTGTAAAAACCTTAGGACATGATAGTACATCACTGATTTAAGTATTTTTTTTTTAAATACGAGTCATAAGTTTTTGTTCGATGTATTAGTAGGTACGACTAATATCATCTAAACAATTTTCCGAACCTGTTTATAACAGGTCACACGGTTTCTTCTGTTCATCTCAGTGATAAGTCGAGTTTTTTCGGTATGCGTGGAATTAGTCACCAATAGGATTATATACATATATATACATATATATATATATATATATATATATATATATATATATATATATATATATATATATATATATATATATATATATATACATATATATATATATATATAATAAAGACTCGAAACCCTTGATGCGTACTTGATAAACGGCAGAGACAAGGGTAGAGTCAGTAAATGTGTCTAGAGTTCCATACTCTTAATGCTTACTTGATAAACGGCAAAGACAGGGGGAGGAATTCGAAACACAAATACCTCATAAATACATACATGTATAAATACTATACGTATATTTGTTTTCGGATAAGTGTCGTGATATTGGGGGCACATTGTGTAACTGGGTGCAAGCAAAGCTTATATATACCTAAAACAGTTATACACGCACTCACAAAAGAGTGTGCATAGCATCAATACTCGACACGATCCAATTTTTCTAGTTTAGTTAATATACTTAGGAATAAGGTGACATTTTTCTATAACTACTCAAAGTTCGATGACACTTTGAGGGGAGTCCGGAATTAGCAAAGTGTAAATATAAGTGGGATTCCGTATAAACAATTGTAAATAAATAATCGGAAGATTGCTTTTATGATGTCGACATTGAACTTAAGAGGAAAAACATACTAATAATCGGTTGATTCTTATGATTCAACTTCTAGCGATATGATCCTAAAAGCAAACCAATCGCTAACACAAAAAGATTTGTCTTTGTAGGTTGTTAAGTAGTGTATAGATCAAAATAATCACCAAAGGTTTTTATTTCTATGTTTATCTTCTTCGTTGTCACGTATCGTATAAGATTAAAAGGTTTTGTCTCATGTTTTCTGAAAAACTAAAAGATTTTATCAGTTTAAAGAACAAAAACATGTGTTTGGATAGTTTCTCTGTAAGACAAGTTTACAGAGCTTGAAGGATTGGATCTCAAAGACTCTAGCACTTCCGGGAAGTCAAGATTTGAAGTTGCTCTTCATGAAGCCGCGTTGCTTAAGGATGAAGACATGCTACCAAGAGATTCAAGAGACGTCTATTACAGACTGACGAACGGTGAAAGACACTTCATTGAAGTTAAAGACACAACCTCGATCCCACGACATCAAATTCTCATTGAAGATTTTTTTAAAATACAGGCTACATCCAAGGGGGAGTTTGTTGGAGCATAAACGTCTATGTTTGTAGTTTGTATTGTATCTAGGATGTGTCGTGAAGTCGTAATTGTACATAGATCGAGTTGTAAAGCGAAAAACGCGTATTTATGGCTTGTTACGCCACTGTTGCGCATGCATCCCGTTTGTTGCGCATGCAACACGCTTGTTGCGCTGCGCAACACCCACTCCGGGTGTTGTGGTTGCTTAACAAGGTTTGTGGAGTATAAATACCTCACCAAACCGTCATAAATGCACAGATTCTAGAGAGAGAAAACGTTGTTACGGTTCTAGAGAGAGAAAGTAGCGTAACAACATCGCTAGTGGTCCAAACTCCAAAGTCGTTCTAATCAATTGTATTTGATAATATTCGTATTGTTTATCATTACGTTAGCTTAATAATATTAATCTCTTGGTTAAATCGTGAGTTTCACCTTTACATATTCTCTATTTTGTTATTCCGCTTATAAATAGAGTTTGTGTCCAAATCAAGGTTCGGGAAAGGCGACCAACATTAACAAATGAGAAACAAACAAGCAACATATGCATGTGTGTGTGTGTGTGTCTATATATATATATATATATATATATATATATATATATATATATATATATATATATATATATATATATATATATATATATATATATATATATATATATATAGGGTGGGGTTCGGGTAAGAACAGCTTTTAACGTACAAACGCTAAAAACCAATTCTGGCCGTCCGATTAAAAATTTTATATCAAACCTAGCGGTGCTGATCAGTAGTAAGTGGTTTCTGCTGATCAGTAGTAAGTGGTTTCTGCTGATCAGTAGCAACAAGTTTCTGCTGTTGATTCTGCTTCTTTTGTTGCCAAGAAAATGCACCTACCATTTTAGAAAATGCACCTACTATTTTAGAAAATGCACCTACCATTTTAGAAAATGCATCTAACCAAACCTCAAATTGGTTTCTGCTGATCAGTAGCAACAAGTCGACGATTTCAATTTTACGATAAAGAATACCATTTTAGAAAATGCACCTACCATTTTAGAAAATGCATCTAACCAAACCTCAAATTGGTTTCTGCTGATCAGTAGCAACAAGTCGACGATTTCAATTTTAAGATAAAGAACAGTAAGATGGTTTTGAATTGGGTTAGATCTAATTTTAAGATAAAGATGAACTGGGTTTTGAATTTTAGGATTATGAAGAGAGAGAAGGAAAGTTTAATTGATAATTTAGGAAGGATCTAAAGAAGAAGATATACACGGGAATCGTTCTTAGCGTTCGTATACTTCGGGCCGTTGTTACCCGATCCTATTACTATATATATATATATATATATATATATATATATATATATATATATAGGGAGTGGTTCATGCGAGAACTCCTATTTCTGCGAGAACTGCGAGAACTCTTAAAAAAAGTGTTAATTAACATGTAATTATGTCAATTAACATATAAAAACTATTCAATGTTAAAAATCTAGTAAAAATATAAATGAAAAATTAAAAAAATCATATGAAATCACGCGTATTTAGAATTGTTCACATGTGAACGTCTTTTTTTCAAAAAAAGAGTTCATATATGAACGAAATATTTTTACGTTATTTTATATGATTTTTTTTAGTTTTTTACTTTTATATTTACTTGTTTATTAATCTCCAAAAGAGTTTGCACGTGAATGAACAAAGTGAGACGTGATTTGACACTTTTTGTAAGAGTTCTCGCAGTTCTCGCGAAAAACAGAGTTCTCGCATGAACCATTCACTATATATATATATATATATATATATATATATATATATATATATATATATACACACGTGTATGTGTATCATAGGTTCCATTACTTATCGTATGAATTGGTAGAACTGCCAAATGTATGGTATGTTTTCACTCGATCATTTGATGATCAAATTGTACACGGTATAGGATAATATCGACACTGATTGGCGGGTATAAGATTTTTATGTGGTGGGCTTTCCTCTTAAGATTTTTATACCAACTACAAATAAACATTGATAAGTACCATAACTACACGAAGTTCTAGTTATGTATATATGCCATTATATTTTTCACGTTAGGTATAGAAATGACTAAAGAATTTTGACAATGAGTTTCGTACGTGTAGCATAAACATCGAGCTATATGATCGATCTATTGGACTTAATTCTGTAAGCTATGATTATATCCCACTTGTTACAAAATTAGTAATTCGAAAAGATCGAAAGTTGTATTGTTTGATAAGTTAAGGAATGGTCTATCCTATTAACTTTTTATGTAAGTTTGTACCTAAGTACTCTTGATATCTAATAGTGAGTTGGGTCCATGTCAACGTGCCTTTGATAGTGATCGAACTTATGTTCCGTTAAATGTTACAACTATATTTGTAACAATACTTTCAATAGTATGACTTTATCTTTATATAACACAGAAGTATAAAAATCACAAAATACATTTATGGTGTTTAGAAAACATATTTACAAGAACTCGTGACATGTGTATGTGCAATTAGCATGTGTTAATGATGAAGTATTTCAAAAATTGGCAACACTATAAAACCATGGGACATCTTCGTTGGTCCATCGGCCGTAACTACTTTCCAAGATTGAGATTCTTTGATGTTGAATCCAGAGACGAAGTCAGGATTTACAATTGGCCGGGGCCGATGGCTTAGTGTATAAAATTTTGGTCCGATATACATTATCTTGGGCTCTTTAGGGGGACAATATATAATATTTAGGACTTATGACGAATAAAATTTAAATTTTTATATAAAAAATTACATAAAATAGGTCCGATGAAAAATGAGGCACCATTCTACAAAAACAATAAAAACACATGGTATCTTGTAAACCTAAATGCCTACATAAGAACAACATGCACCAATTTAGGAACTTTTAGTCTAGAAGATGAATATTAATCATTTTAAGAGCTATTATAACCATGGTCGGTCTAAAATAAAAAAGTCTTGTATGAAATTTATAAACAGGCTTCTTATAAACATTAATATATATATATATATATATATATATATATATATATATATATATATATATATATATATATATATATATATATATATATAGATTGGGGTTCAAAAGGGATCCCTAATTTTCTAGAGATCTAAGGATCCCTTTCTAACCACCAATTTTTCCTTATATCTTTGTTCTTTTTTTTTTACTTTTTTTCTAAAATTTTTTTTTTTTTTTTTTTACTTTTTTCTTTTACCTTTTTATTTACTTTTTTTTTCTTTTTTTTTCTTTTCCAAAAATCACATTTGATTTTCAAAATTACTTTTTAAAAATCACATGTGATTTTCGACAAAAAAAAAAATTCACGTGTGATTTTAAAATTTATAAATTTTGGTTTTTGAAAATCACATGTGATTTCAATTGTTTACAAAAAAAATCACATGTGATTTTGAAAAAAAAAAAAAAAGGTTAACTAAAACATAGCAAAAAAAAAAAAAAAACGAATTAAAAAAAAAAAAAAAAAAAAAAAAAAAAAAAAAAAAAATATAAATGGAAAAATGTATGGGTAGGAAGTCTTTGTGGTTTTGACCCCTGTATGAATTTGTGTGGCTAAAAAGTGGATCCCTGGATCTCTAGAAAATTGAGGATCCCATTTGAACCTCACCCTATATATATATATATATATATATATATATATATATATATATATATATATATATATAGGGAGAGGTTCTTATAAACCAAAACTTAAAGTAAAATAAGTAAAAAAATATGAAAAAATAATTTATTATATGTGTAATTTTGTATTATGTTTATTTATTCAATTATAACAAATTTTAAAAAAGCAAGTTTTGATATGTATCAAAATATATGTCGTTTAGGGATTGTGCATCAAATTCTTTGTTTTTGTGCAGTAAATATTCAAATTTGATGCACAACGGTAAGACTACCCATTTTATGATGTACAACAAAACTTCTATTTTTAAAGTTTGAGATATGGTTAAAATGAACGAGAATCCAAAATATCTAACGTTATAAATTATTTTTTAATTTTTTTTTACTTATTTTACCTTAAGGTTTGTTTTACAAGAACCAACCTCTATATATATATATATATATATATATATATATATATATATATATATATATATATATATAATATTTATTTAATAAAAGTGTCATCTAAGTATATATTATTTATTTTGCTAAACTTTTATATATATACTTAGATGACACTTTTATTAAATAAATATTATATATATATATATATATATATATATATATATATATATATATATATATATATATATATATAAAAGAAAAAAAAAACCGGAGCCTTCCGACCTTTGGACCCGATAATACACTTTACACATGTTTGGACCAAACCTGATTATAAGTTTATCAGCTTCTTACGGCTTTGTCACTTACAAGAGAGTTTATTTCTATTTCTTAAGTACAAATATTGATAATGATTTTTGGACATGGAGTTACGTATCGAACATCATTACTTCGATGTTGCACATGAATATTCTTAGTAGTGGTAATAATGATAATGATAATGGGTTGAGATCATTTATTTATATAAACTATACATTGACATTTATAGTTTTCTGTTTTTTTAAACTCACTAAAAGTATGTTTATCTTGAAATGGTTAATATATAAATCAAACAAATTTTATACATCATACGACACTTATAAGTTTTGAAAATTCAATACATGTGATACGATGTTACGAGTGTCAACATTTATTCAAAAATAAAAAAATAATAGTCAATATTTTTTTCTTTCAATAAACTAGATAATTAATATATTATATGACATTTTTGTTTTGACACTCTATTGTTAAAATCATATATGACGTTAGTAGAAATGTAAACAAGTCAAATCGAGGCTGAACTCGACTATACTCGTGCTCAACTCGTTTAACCCGACATCGGTTCGTTTCGAGCCTCTTTCATAAAGCTCTGCTTGACTCAAGCACGTTTAAATACTAAATTTACTATTTAATTATTTCATGAATGTAAATTATGTTTTTCTATTAAATACGTAACTATTTAACTATGCGTATATATAAAATATAAAATTATGCCTTACTTGAAATAGGTTTTTGATAATTATAATTATAAGAGTTAATTAAATAAATCGTCCCTATGATTTACCCAAAATTATGGATTTCGTCCCTAAATTTAAAAAGTTTCATAAATCGTCCAAGTTTAGAAATTAATTACGCTTTTCGTCCCTAATATCTAATTTGCACCCATGATTGGGGCAAACCTTAGGGACCAAATCCGTAAATGAGGACAAACTTTAGGGACGAAATCCATAATTTGAGCAAATCTTAGGGACGAAGAAGGTAATTAGTTTCTAAAAGTGGATGATCTATGCAGCTTTTTAAACTTAGGGACGAAATATGTGATTTGAGATAAACCTTAAGGACGATTTTTGTAATTAACTCTAATTATAATTACATATAGTATTTCATTAAATATTATATTGGGTTTTATATATATTTCTTTATAGAGTTTGAAATAGGGATTGTATCATAATAGAGAGAGTTCTATTTCAGATTCTAGATGTTGAAAGTGGTTCTTTTTCTATGTCACCAAAGCACACATATTGTAGTTTGGATCATCGCCTCTAGAAATCGTTTACACCTTGCATTGATGGTGCTAGAATCCACAAAAATATTGCATCGACTTTAGGTTAAGGAAAGACAACTCATCAAATTGCCACCGTTTATATACAAATTAGCCACCTCTTTTGTCACCTCACACTCCAAGAAAAGTTATCGTTCAGTTTCCAAATCATTATCATAAATTAACTGGACATCACAATAGTCTAAATCGATACCCCATTTATCAAGATTAGCTTAATTATTGCTCCATATTGTTGGTGATTTGTATCACCAATATGATTTAAGTGTAATGGGATTAATTTGTTAACCAATATGTAATCTTGATAAATATTGAACAAGTTCAGGAAAGTGTGGAGTGCACACTTGTTTGAATTTATCTTGATTGTTTAGGGGTCCAAGAGGCAGAGTTTATTAAAAACGTTATTAAAACCTAAATAAAAAACCCGGTTTGACCCGGTTTGATGGTTAAATTTACTGTTTTATTGCAGTTTATGTATTGGCCTAATAAGTCCCAAATGTTGGTTATAAAAGACTGGTATGTTTCTTCAAATTCATTCTACACAAAAATATGCACATTTATCCGTTCAATTCTCTGAGTTTTATCCGATTAAGGATTTCGATAGTACCATCGAAATACTTTTATCTGAAAGTGAAATCACGACTCTTAGAATCCGTTATCGAAATTCCCAATATACAACAAAGTACTGTAATATTTATATTAATTACCATATTTTTATAATTGTTGTAGTCATATTTCCAAACTAAGTACTGTAATATTTATAGATACTCACATTAGTGTAATCCATTTTCTATGTTGTATATTTTCATTAATATTTTTATAAGACGCATTTTTTAAAAGAATATGTATTTTTAACATACTTATTGTTTATGTTTTGGGTTTCTTTAAAATGAATTAATTAAGGGTAGAATATTACTTAGTTTGGAAATATGACTACAACAATTAAATATGTTTGGTACAGCCTTGATCTAATCTAAGGTTGTCTCTTTGATTGATCCCCATGAGGCCATGATTAGATAGGGTTTAGGTCTTCCTAAATTTTGCAAGACAAGATTGACAATTACTTACAAGACTCAATAATTTAATTACTTCTTTATCGCTTGTTGTTTTCACCATAATTAGTTGTTGCTTTCTAGTAACCATGTTTTTAACTATTACTGATAGGTTACTAGTTTCTCATAATCCATTAGAATTTATTGTCGGGTAAATCGGACAAAAACTCTCATCTATAAACTCCTTTTACACAAAAGATAATATGATAATGGCAACAATGTTAAAACCTCTTGAAAGTTTTGCAAAACGCTTTAAAAAATACAGTTATAAACTCCTTTCTCGTTTTGAACTGTTTTTTCAGCAAGCTCTCATAACTTTGATTGAGTATAGTAACTCTTATTTTTTTATAAATGTTGTAACAAACCAAATTTTTACTGACGTGTAACCGGATTAATTATTAGAAATTTTGCAAAAACAAATCTCATTCATATATTATTTGTGGACAACAATAGAGGTTTTGAGAGTTTGAAAACACATAATAGCGAAACAAAAAATGTTTGCTACACTATTATACACTTAACCTTATATTTTTCGAAGGTACTTAACAAGGAAACATCACGTCATGGCTTTCCCTGAGCAACATTACAACTACTACTTGTTGCAGGCTTATGTATTTACAGTATTTATCAACACGGCAGTGTTTTATGCATAATTAACGATAATTCAGGAGCTACGTTGGGTGTATAATAAGAAATTATTGTATCAACTGGGGAACTCTAAAGCTTCCATTAATGGAGGCAACAAGCACTTCGAACACCCACTTTTAGATAACACGACGTACCCTTTGCTATAGTTGTGGAAACATGAATTAGTTGAATACTACAGTTCTTACTTTCTATTAGCTACTGTGTATATTCGCTAATTTGGAACACTTTATTTAAACATCGGTAGTTTTTCAATCTCTTTCATTGTATACGTTTATAAGTGTGCAAATATAATTTTTTTTATATGATTGCATCAATCAATAACAGGTGAAATATCATAGATGTTGTAGTGCATGTCCTTGCACTGCGAAATACTCCTGACTAGATGTACGAAATAGAAGAATATTGGATGGGTCTAGTAATGAGTCTAAATAGATTCTGATTTGATCAGAAATATTTTGTATGGTCTTAATAGTCCGGTGTCAAAAATATAACCAAGTGGTTAGAGAAACCTACACAAACATTTTATATTTCCGGATGGTATGATTCTTTTTTAGCAAAGAGATTAAGAAGATTATGTATTTTGATTATATTTTGAGTGACGTTCATTCGTTCAAGTCTTTAAACCCATTCTCATGTTGTTCATTTAGATATGGTAGAGAGAACATTTTTTTTTTACCAGATTACTGTGAATGAGTCGATTTAGTTTGTAATAAACCTTTACGGGTTACACGAGTCAATCTAAAATCTTTAACTAAATTAAAACCTAAAATGTCCGTTAAAACCTATCTAATGTACATCTAAGTGCTTAAAATCTTCTTAAAGTTTAATAAATCAACAATTTATAATAAAAAGCCAGTCTTGCGGGTCAACCCAAACATACCATTTTCAGACATAAAACAACTTGTTAAACTAAACCTCATTATGACCCGTTACCAAACTCACTTGCTTTCTATTTTTCTGCGTTATAACCCATATCATCAGATTAACCAGGGAACAGGTCTAAATTGTCACCTCCTATTATAACTTTATGTATTCCGAAAAAGAACAAAAAACGTCCTGAAGACGTAATCATTATGCACTTCATTTACCCTTTTGCTTAGGTTATGCAACCCCATCCCAATCCCATTTCTATATAAACCAAATGATCTTAAACCATCTGCACTTCTCAACTCTTAACTCATATAACCATGAGTTTCCTCAATCTACATCAGCCAGAAAATGATCTCACGATCGCATCATCTTCATCATTTTTGTCTTCTTTACACAACTCCGAGCAAAGGGTTTTCTCGTGCAGTTATTGTAGAAGAAAATTCTACAGCCCACAAGCATTTGGAGGCCACCAAAACGCTCACAAGCTTGAAAGAACCTTAGCCAAGAAAAGCCGAGAGCTTAGCTCTGCTGCTCGACATAATTCAGAATGGAACCCGATGCCACCTAGGTTAAATACCAACTGTTCAACCAATGTTGGAGATATGCAGCCACCTGAAGCCATGAGGGTTCAGCATCAAGGGCGGTTTGGTTCAGCTGAAAAGGGAAGAAAAGATGATTATGGTCATAATACTAATAGCGTTGAAGATGATTTTAATAATCTCGACTTGTCTCTTAGACTTTGATCTACTCCTTGCTTAGCCTTGTACTCGAGAAAAACCTTAGAAATAATCTTCACAACAAATATTCCAATATGGAATATCGTCAGGTTCAAAGCTAGAATTACTAGCTAATCGCCTAATCTTGTGTGTTCGAGATTACTAACGATTAATGAGACTACGTGATTGCTAGAAATATTACATTTTATCTTGGTCGTTCAAATATTGTTTCAATTAGTTATATTTCTATATATCTCGACAGAACTGTCAAGTATCGACATCGACAACTTAATACATTTACTAATAGTTAACCAAGGGCGTGACCAACTTAAAACTTGGAAAGGGCATGCCCAGCCTAAAGTCAAAAAAAAATGTAAACTTAAAATTATAGTGCTTTAATTTCGATGTTAGTATTACTTATAACTAATTTCAATATTCATGGCAAAACCTAAAAGTTTAAAAATTAAAAAGCAATTTGATAGTAGTTGATATAATATTGACTTTTACTTAGTATATCTATATTCATGAAATACTCGAGTGGTTTATATGTATTTAACTTTTGTTTTTATTTTATTTTAAATAATAAAATTGCACCATCATTAAGAATGCTCTTGGAAGACTAGGAATAGTTTGTGTGATGAAGGAGTTCTCACTCTTTCTCAACCGTTGTCCACTTCGATCTACATGTAGTGAAGTTGTGTTCTCGGTCACGTACATTTATTTTGAAACACGCATTTTCATAATTCTTTATCTTTTTTCAACTACTAACTTAAAGTAACAACTCAAGTGGCGGTGCTATTATTGCATATGCCTTGAGTTGTGGTTGAGTTGTGGACAAAAAAGTTGATGTAGCACCCACAACTCAATCACTCCCCGCGCTCTTGGTGTTTAGTTAATTACTTGCCTCACAAAAGAATGAAATTGGTTGTGTAGGACTAACTTATAACTAAAGACAATAAGGGCACTTTCAACGGAGCCTAAACCACTCGATGTAAATGCCACAATGGTGTCACCATGTGGGGGCCGATCGCCGCCATGGTCGTCATGATAGAGAGAGGGTGTGAAGGTGGTGGCACTGTATGTCTGTATGATGCTTTTGTTTGTTTGTTTTTTCTTTTCCCAGCGGTAACAAGAATTGAAATAAAATAAATTGTTTTGTTCCAAAAGAAGTAGTTGTTACCGACTCTTTATATAAGAAAAATATCATATTCATATTCAAACACTATAAATACCAAACCAAAAAATCTAAAACTATACAACTTATTTTGAACTTTTTATACATAAAACACTCTCCAAAACCATTAAAATGTATCCATCTACTTCCGATGAATCTTCCTACAATACAACAATCTTCAAAATGTCGACGTTAGTCGGCAATGCTTATTATTACATGTTGCCACAAAAGCAAGAAGCCAAAGAAGTCGGATGTTCATGGGAGAAATGTCCAAGAAGATATATACGAAGAGATCATGTTGTTGTAAATGCACGTCCCATTGACGCCTATTTTCGCGGTGGCATGGTTTTCACGCTGTAGCAATGTTGGCAAAAATCCATCCGTAATAATAAATGTTCTATACAATCTAAAGCCTTTGGTTTACTATGAAAGATTGTCATACCAACATACCACTCATCCGATGTGATAACATTATACACACGTCCAAGTCCGAAGTTCTTATCGCATCAGGTCCCTCTCTATAGCCTTAACGCAAAGCATGGTCATATTAGTGATCATGCTCTAAAATTATTTGTTATGTTATTTCATGTAATAAGGATAAGTCAAACGTCCCGTCACTGTTGTCAACTTAATAAACACGATGACTACGTTTTAGTCTTTTTAATTCAATTGTAGGACTGAGGAATTAACGATCTTTTAATATCATAAATTTTCAAATCAAACCCGTTTCTTTATTTTAGTAAATGATTAAAAATTAGCCCATGACAAATTTAGAATTAATTGGGCTAAAAATCTGATATATAATATATCTTTTTTGGCGAAAGAGCCTGAGTTCCCGAGTAAATCAGGCCTGGATTATTATATTCAGCATGCCACTTTGTGAAGATGTAATTATGAATAAAATTTATTTTCATACGAACCAGATAAATAAAAGAAACAAACATATAATAAATATATCTTTAATCTTTAATATATAATAAAAGAGTGACTTTAAATGTCACATGTCGAATTAAGGTCCATTGGATGAGTTGAAATCTTTGATTGCAGCCATAAGATTAGATTGATAATGTCATCAAAGATTATTTTCATTTTACACCCTTTTACAATACATAATTACATTCTCTCTTTCAATCTATCTTTACTAAAATAAAAAACATAACTATAATTTAATTATAGAATCGTTCAATTAAAACTATAATTTAACTTATTATTATTCTAAAATCTCCTAATACAAAATATCAATACGTGTGTATAAACTTAGAAGTGTATATGTTATTATAACTATAAACAATATGTGTATAAACGTAAAACTATATTATTATACATATAACATTATTTTTTCATAATAAATTAAAATCTACATAAACATAAAATTTACGATTCAATTTTTATTTTTTTCCGCGTTATCGTGGGACAATAATCTAGTTTAAAAGTATAACTAGAAGACAAATAATAATAAACGAAATTACTCACTACAAACAACAAGAAAATCTTACATTTTAGTCCCCCGAAATAATTAACTTAATAGTAGGCTTAAATAATCCAGATCGTACTCATTGGTTGATCTAATAAAATCCGATTATTCTACTGTATACTTTCAGCTTAGTAAACAGTAACTTTGAAGATTATATTAAAATATTATAGATTTGGGAGAATAATTGTTTGTCCTTTCCATTAAGCATAATGTCAATATATATATACAATGCAAACCCTAATAAAGATTAAGCCCTAGACTATTACATGGGCTTAATAATGCATAATAAACCATACAATATATTTAAGATGCCCCGCAGTTTGAGCGGGAGGAGAGCGAACGCTTAAACTGGACCGAAAATCAAGAAACAGTGGGGATGACAAGCCTTTGGTGAAGATGTTGGCATATTGATATCGAGATGGAACATGCAAAACGCGAACACGACCGGCAGCAACCTTGTCCGGACAGCAACCTTGTCCCGAACAAAGTGAATATCAATCTCAATATGTTTAGTCTGCTGATGATGCACAAGATTAGCCAACATATACATAGCACTAACATTATCACCAAAAATAATAGAAGCAGTCGAGAGAAGATTATGCAGTTCTCGAAGCAGATTTCGTAACCAGGACTTTTCGACAACGGCATTAGCAACCCCACGATATTCTGCCTCAGCACTAGAACGAGAAACTGTGGCTTTCCGCTTCGAAGACCATGACAAAAGATTAGAGCTTAGAAAAACACAATAACCGGACGTAGACCGACGAGTATCAGGACATCCACCCAATGACAAAATACCACTAACATAACGCAAGATACGCTTCAAAGCATGTAAATGAGGCTCACGAGGATCATGCATATACAAACATATTTGCTGAACAACGTACGAAATATCATGCCGAGTAAATGTAAGGTACTGTAATTCCCCAGCAAAACTACGAAACGAGCTAGGATCAGCAACAGGAGGACCACTAGGTCCTAGCTTAGAATCAGTGTCAACATGAGTTTTGCAGAAGTTACAGTTAAGCATGTTGGCACGCTCTAGAATATCGGTGGCATACCTCTGCTGGGAAAAGAACATACCATGTGTCGTACGAGAAGCAGATTATCCCCAAAAAATAGCTCAACGATCCCAAATCGGTCATAGAAAATTCACTGCTAAGTAATGTGATGATGAGCCATAACAAAGAATCAGAAGAAGCATTGAGAATAATATCATCCACATAAAGTAATAAATAAGCGGTATCCGCGCCACGCCGAAAAATAAATTAGGATGTATCTGTATGACTGTGATGAAAACCAAGTTGTGTAACATATAATGCAAAACGTTGAAATCAAGCTCGGGGTGCCTGTTTAAGACCACAAAGAGAACGCTGCAGTAAACAAACATAATCAGGGTGAGTAGTATCAACAAAACCAGGGGGTTGTTGCATGTAAACCGTCTCGGAAAGATTCCCATGAAGAAATTCATTTTTAACATCTAATTAATGAATAGGCCAATGACGCGAAACATCAAGACTGAGGACCGTGCAAATAGTGCCTGGTTTGACAACCGGGCTAAAAGTCTCATCGCAATCAATACCCTGCTGCTGACTGCTGCCGTTCGCTACTAGGCAAGCCTTGTAGCGACTAAGAGAACCATCTGAATTATATTTTTGTCTAAAAATCACATGAACGAAACAACATTAACATTCACAGAACGGGGAACAAGTTTCCAAGTATTATTTTTAATAAATTCATCCATCATTGATTGGTGCCAAAGGGGGTCTTTGAGAGTGGTAGTGTAAGTGCGAGGGATTGGGGAAAGAGTAATATTTAAATCCATTGACTCTCGGAATAGGAGAAGTCCATATATTCGAGTGAATAATGTCAAATGCAGAAGTAACAAAGGAAGAGGAACTAAAAAACGGTAGTTTAATTTATTTACCAAGTTGACATGCATTACACAAAGAGTGCGGTTTGCTTTAATTAGAAAAAGAAATAACGCCATTAGACTAAAGAACACGTAAGACATCTTCGCGAGGGTGACCAAGGCATCGATGCCATACGTCTTGACACTTGAGGACAAAAGAGCAAAGATGGCAGGTGCAAGGTTGGTTATTGGGTAAAGGTCGCCATCACTATCACATCGGAGGAGTATGTTTCGGGTTTGATAATTCTTCAAAGAAAAACCAAACTTATCAAATTCAAGTGAACAGTCATTATCTCTAGAAATTTTGGGTACAAAAATAAGGTTTTTAATGATTTTAGGTGTGACAAGGACATCGTTTAAATATAAAGGGCGAGTAATAGTAGGTAAGATGGTTTGGCCCGAGTTTGTGACAGGAATTGTGTTTCCGTCACCAACAATCATAGACGATATATTGCGTTTATTAGAAATAGAACTTAGTTTACATGCGTCCGTTGTGAGATGCGATGTAGCCCCCGTGTCCATGTACCATTCTTGATCGCCATGTTCCTTGAAAGTCATGTTGCCAAAGGCTTGCGGTAGTGATGTGGCTTGATCGGTTGGCGTGGTCTGAGTGTTGAGGGTTGCGCCCGTGGCTTGAGATGGATGCATCAAGTGAGAATATGTGAAACCCGAAGGAGGCCGATACACCAGTTGCGACGCAGTAGGCTGGAAATGCAGGTAAGTAGGTGTGGGATACACCGGTTGCGGCGCAGTAGGCTGGAGCTGCGGGGAAGTAGTTGTGTGATACATCGGTTGCGCCGCAGTAGGCTGCAAATGCGGCGCAACGGCAAAGCTATAAGGTCACAGTGGCGGGTAAAAGTACCCAGCAGCGAGCTGCTGATTCGGGTTCAGTGATGGCATGGAGACAGGGGCAGCAGTGGTATTATTGCGGTTAGGGTTGGTGGTACGGTTAGGGTGGGTGTTACGGTTGGTATTATTGTTGGTATTATTCGGGTTTGCATATCTTCTAGGATCATTGGAGTTTGTATGTAGGAATTTGCAACTTTCACCATAAGAACAATTACCTCGTGCAAAGTTACGACAAACATTAGGTGCAAAAGGACAAAAATTACACGAGGGTTTGTGAACGAAGGTAAAGGTCGAGTATGACGAATCATTGTCACATCGCTTGCATATTTTTCGGATAGGCCGTTGATCATATATATATAACAAGCATCCTTTCCTCAATCGGTTGACCGATATTTTCTAGCAGATCATAGATTACCTTTAACTTTTGACAGTAATCAGTAATAGAGAGATCACCTATGGTGGTGTTTCGTAGATCTTCGTGAAGTTGAATTTCCCTTGCGTCCTTGTTGCTATGAAACAAATCATCTAGTGTCGTTCATAATTGCCTCGCCGTCTCGCCTTTTTTCATTGCTTTCGCCTCGGTAATTCCCTAACGAGAACGATAGATAGCCGATGCAAAAGTAGCCCTTGACGCGAGGAAACGCCAGACAGACTGACCTCTGCTAACTACGTTTTATATAGACTGGAAGCTAGAGAGAGACTAAGGTATAGTGCCGCTACCAGAGAAGGCTCTTTCGTGCTAGGCGTCCAGACCCACTACGCCCGAGCCGCCTCCCCGTCACACTTGCTATATCCACTAAGGCTTCATCCCACTTCATCCTACCAACTATACCTGATATAAAACCGCTCTATAACAATTCAGGACAACAAGAAAGCAAGAAAAGGATAGCGATCGATTTGGGAGCGTCACGGGGGAGGAAGATCGAAAGGTAACCTATGAGACCGGGGAGTTATGCTTTTTCTCCCGCCTCAGCTTCGCGGATGGGAGGAGTGCGAGAGCTGAGCCCGCACGCTCTATGCTTTTCCCCAGCCTTCCCTCCAGTAAAAAATTAGTTCGTACCCCCTGTGTCTAGGGATTCCTGGGGCATGAGTTAAGCATATAGTGGATTTATCTTTCTTTCGATTGAGCGTCGGTACTTTTTGAGTCTCTCTCCGTAGGCGTGCAAAACAACAGAGCCACTGCTCTTCGATTGAGCGTCGGTACTTTTTGAGTCTCTCTCCGTAGGCGTGCAAAACAACAGAGCCACTGCTCTTCGGGGCGGTGAAGTGGACAATCCCTTATTCCAGCTTTAGAGGAGCATCTTTGCATGAATCAATACTAAGTCCTCAGCCCGTATGAAGTCCTTCGATTTCGGAGATTAGAGCAGAATAACTCCGTAACGGCGGGGAAGGCTTTCGCCTCGAATCCAAACGATTTCTCGTCTTTTCTTAAGAGATTTCTAGTTAGGACTTGATCGAGGGATCAATTTTATCCGGAACATAAAGTAACATCTCCTTCACCTATGGTGGTGTTTCGTAGATCTTCGTGAAGTTGAATTTCCCTTGCGTCCTTGTTGCTATGAAACAAATTATCTAGTGTCGTTCATAATTGCCTAGCCGTCTCGCCTTTTTTCATTACCATCTGCAGTAATGATTTGCTAATGTTGTTGTAGATCCACATTCTGATGAGGTTATCGCGTCTCCGCCATCCTTTATCACCCGAACCTTTAGGGAGTGTTGTACCATCAAGAAAGTCATCTACTTCCCATGTATTGCAGTGCATCTCGAACATAATCTTCCATTGAGTGAAGTTATGTTCTTCCATATCGAGCGTGATTGGAATAAAAGCTTTGATATTGGTGATGCTGAATATTTTGTCATCTTCAGAGTTGCTTGCGTCTGCCATAATAAAATTGCAATTGAAAGGAGAATGCGAATTAGGGTTTAAAAAAAAATGCGAATTAGGGTTGCAGATTGTCGATGCAGGTTTGCAGCTTTAAGGAGAATGTCGATTGATGAGGAGGATTTTTAGGGAGCCAGTTTTGGCTCTGATATCATAAAATATTATGAATTTGGGAGAATAATTGTTTGCCCCTTTCATTAAGCATAATGTCAATATCTATACAATACAAACCCTAATAAAGATTAAGCCCTAAACTATTACATGGGCTTTACATGAACTTAATAATACATAATAAACCATACAATATATTTAAAATATATAAAAAATATTTATACATTCTACTAATGTTTAAACCTATAGATATGGCCACTAACCTTATACTCAAATTTTGACACATGATTACATAAAACATGTATATGTAAAAACCAACAATATTCTAACAGGTACTTTTTTTTATTCTTTTTATTAAATTTCTAAAAAATAATGGAATTATAATTTCATAACTATTATAAAGAAATTAGTATTGCCTCATGCATTTAGGAGTTGTTAATGGGACGACATCAATAGTAAAACAAGTGGGCAGTCTACTTAACATAACTACTTATTTTTATTTTATTCTTAGGGTTTATCTTTGGCTTTTAGGTTATGGTATTAAACAAGGTTAATTTCCATTTATTTAGATTATTATAAATTTTTAGTTTATGCCTTTTTTATATTTTTCGTTTTCAATATTTGTTTACCTTTTACTTTTTATGTTACGCTATTAAATAAATTAGTTATTTTTTTATTTCGTTTATTTACGTTTAAGCTTTTTTTGGATTACGTTAATTTTTTTGAGTTAGGCTATTAAATAAGGTAGTTATTTATTGGTTTTGATTGATTGTTGATTTTTAGTTTTGTATTTTTCTTTTTAAGTTACATTTTTTTTTTAACTTTCTTAATTTTAGGTTATTGTTTTTTTTATTAAACTATCGATTATAATGTAAGTTTTTTAACCCACAACAACGCTCGGATATCAAAATCTCGTTCTTAAACAATATAAGATGAATTGAAATAAGTTTTTGTGACGCTACATATCTTACAACAAATATATCCGCAAGAATCTACTTTTGGTTTTTCCTTAGTTGTGTAAGGTTCGCAAATAGTTTTTAGTTACACTTTATCTAAAGAAGTATACTAATTTAAAGAGTTCGATCAAAATATTATCTGACATAAAAATAAATCAATATAAGAAAATCCGGCATAAATGAAATTTCATCACGATGTAATGTCCGGACTTTTAAAAACCTTATTTTCATAAAGAAATAAAAAACACCCAAAGAACTAAATTTGTTATTCGAGATTAGAAAATGTAACTTATCGTAAATAGTCTCGATTATAATACCAGTATAAAATAATTGCTCTCGTTGTCTTCTACAATTCGTCATCATCTAACATAACATATAACCAAATAACAAATTCACTAATTAAACTCGGATGATCCAAAACTAGTGTCTCTTTTATATCTAAGTTGTAACGAAACTTGTCTTTGCCATCGTAATTGTCGATAAAAATTCTCGATAAACAGCTCAGCTCTCTTATCCACATCATCTTCTTCAGGAAAACTCATAGTTCTTTGTACACGAAAGCTTCTCGTCTTCAACAACTCTGGCGAACAAGAACCCGAATCACACAGCTTATAAATACCTTCTTCTTCATCGTCCGATGATGAAATAATTGCTGTCAACCCTAACCGTTCATTGAAGCTCGACCTCCTACCACGACCACCACCACCGATTAAGGAGGACACGATCCGCCATTGGTTTATGTTTGAATTCATAAGGAAGGTGACCTTCTTGACAACGATTTTCAGCCGGTTTAACAAGTGCCATTTGTTGTTGTTTTGAGACATGGTTTTTTGCTGAAAAAGAAATGGGTGTGTGGTGAAAATGTAATGAAATTATAATAGATTGAAGACAGCGTGGGGGAAAAGGAAAACATAGGTGACCTGCGACAGCTTGTTCAACAAGAGACGAGGATTATCGGAAGTTGTTAACTAGCTTAAGTTATCTAAAGAATATAAGAGCACCCGGAGTGATAATGAGTCACAATGTGGGTTATGGAGGTTGTGGGGAAAAAGCTGATGACGTGGCAATGAGAATATGGGTTGTGAGATTTTGGGTGGTATAATAATGAGGGGTGTGGAGGTTGTGGGAGTTGTGGGCCCAGTTTAATTTTTCTTTTTTTTTCTTAAAAGATTTAAATAAAATAAATAATACATTTTATTAAAAAAAAAAAAAAAAACTACAATAATTAAAATAAAAATACAAAAACATACAATAAAAAAAATACAATTCAATACTTAAAAAAAATACAATACAATAATTAAAAAAAAATACGACCCAATAATTAAAAAATCTAAAGTTGTCGATAGTTATCCGGAATTGTCGAAATGTTTGCCACATATAATAAAAAAAATAACAATACAATAATAAAAAAATACAAATACATAAAATAAAAAATACAAATACATAAAATAAAAAAAATATAATACAATAATTAAATAAAAAATATAATATAATAATTAAAAAAAATTAACTATCAAATACTTCCATGGCTTCATCAAAAAATATAAAATATCACAAAATGAGATTTCCCCTTTCTTTTATCTTTTTCTTCTAGGTTCATCCACCTACTTCCATGGCTTCATCAAAAAGCTCAAATTCATCATTTTCGTTCCAAAATCCCTTTCTCATCATCATCATCTCCGAAAACCTGCAAAAAGAGAAAAAGGTTAGAATTTTTGTTTAAATCTATCTTCAAATTAAATCTCATCTATCTTCAAATTAAATCTCATATTCTTAAAATTTGATTTTATAAATCGTTTTAATCATCAAAAAAGAAAAAAAGAAAAAAAAAATACAAATCACAACGGGTCGTTACCCATACAACGAGTGGCCACAACGAGTGCCCACAACGAGGGTACCCGGAGTGGTAACGCTCGTTGTGGGGCGAGAATGAAGCGAGAACGAGGCAAAAAACGCCCACTCCGAGTGCTCTAAACACCAAATATATACATATAAAACATAATCACAAGTCACTTGTTTTAAGTTTTAAAGCTACTTAATAACTTAAGTTTAGATAAATTTAAGAGTAAATTACGTCGTTGGTCCCTAAGGTTGTATCCAAATCACTAGTTTAGGTTTTTTTTAAAATAATTACACCAAACGTCCCCATTTTTGTAATTTTGTTGCGTCGGTAGTCCTTTTGCAGAGGAAATGACAAAAATACCCTTTTAATGTTTTTTCTTTTCTTTTTCTTTTTTCTTTTGAAACTTTTAAAATAAAAAACAAAAACAAAAACAAAAAATATTTCACTCCATCTCTATCTCCATTCTATCATCTCTTTACTCTCTCTCTATATGAAAACAACAACAAAAAAAACACTTGAAAAACAACAAATCAAAGATCCAAAACTAAAATTAAACTCAAAACTAACAAACACCAACCAGATGATATGATATGATGACCGAGAATCAGTTTCACTTGGATTTTAGATCTGATTCACGAGAAAATCAATTACCACAACTGTCTACAACCATATGATGATATGATGTCCTTAATCTGGTCACCACCAACACCCACGTTTAGTTTTGATCTGAATTTATGCGACTGCCGGAGTCGGAGGACATTCAGAAACTATTCATCCGTGTTTTTTTTTTTTGAAATATTTCATTTGTTTAGTTCAAAAGATATGGATTCCAAAAGAGTTTTGTGATTAATTTTTCTCAGTTGTGATTTCTTTGTCTTTCATTCTTGCAAAATCAAGGCAGTGGTGGTTGGTGGGCTAGAGTTAGGGGTTTAAAAAGAAGAGTGGATGGTAGCAGTGGATATGGACGGCAGGAGGTTGCTGGAAAAATTTGGGGAGGTGGGTTGGGTTTTATTATTATTATTTTTTCTTTATTTATATTTTAATAAATATAGAATAAAAAAAGTTTTAAGTGAATGGTACTTTGGTCATGCAAATTGGCTTGTTGACTACCGATGTTATGAAATAGTAATGTTAAGGACCACCGGTGTTGTGAAATGACGATATTGGGGACGTATGGTGTAATTATTTAGAAAAAAGCCTCAAACTAGTGAATTTGATACAAACATAATTACTAACGGTGTAATTTACTCTAAATTTAATATAGTACACTTTAGGGATGTTATTAAGATGAAAGACATTACATACACAATCTATTAATATGGAAGGTTATGACACAATATATATATATATATATATATATATATATATATATAGGGATTAGTTCATGCGAGAACTCAGATTTTTGCGAGAACTGCGAGAACTCATTCTCAGCCACTCATTTATTTTTGAATATTAAAACTATTTTTGAAATTAAAAAGGGTAAAATGGTAATCTTCTTATTCGTAATTTATATATCTTTTTTCTTTTCTCTCTCATCTTAATTTATTTCTTTTTTTCAATACATATCTTTTTAAAGTAATTATTATTTTCTTTTTTTCACTACATATCTTTTTAAAGTAATTATTATTTTCTAGTAAAACTTTTATGTGGGCCGGGAAAAAAAATAATTCGGCGATTGGCTTAATATTTTAAATCTTGTGCATTTATGAACAAAAGGTTTCTTTATTTAAAACCTTCGGCCAATGATTTTTTCGCATGGTTACCAATATCGTTCTTTACATAGCAACTGGAAAAGGATAAATATACAAATATATTAATTTCACTTTAATGTATATGATATTTCAGTAAGAATTTTTTATGTAAAGAACCCTAACTTTTCAATACTAAACTCACTTTTATGTGTGTTCATATGATCGCACCTTAATGTTTACAAATGAACAACTGTGATAATATATGAACGTGACGATATGTTTACAAATGAACAACTGTGATAATATATGAACGTGACGATGTTCATATGTGATGGAGAAAAAAATCCATGAACGAAGTATGATCAAATATGAACAATCATCGTAATCGTAAAAAGTTAAAATAAAAATCCTAAAACTAGTTACAAATCAAAGAAAGAAAATGAGTAAACGAATGTTTTTCTTCATCATCCTTTATGTTCTTGATTGTAATCTTTGTTTTTCTTTATCATCTGCATATTGAGAAATCATTTTAGTAATAAATTATTACCATTGAACAATCAAATGAAAATTCACATACGTTTGGTCAAACAAAAATTAAAAAGATACCCACAAAATAATTAAATTATACAAACCCAAACGCACACCCACGATTACCACAATACATAAAAAAAAATATGTATATGTATCTGATTGATTGACATTTGACCTCTTATAGATTTTTACTGAATTTTAAAGTAATGAATACTTACATCAAGCTTTGTTTGAAGGCTTCTTGGCTGCTTCTTAGGTGAATAAAACTATAACTTTGACCATGGTGATATTCTTTCAGTGGAGCCCGGAAACTGGTTACTTGAAAGATAGCATTTAATCATTTTTTGAAACTTTGATGTTTTCTATGGTAAAAAATAAAAAGTTGGTCAACTGAAATAAAAATTAACCCAACTCGGTTATTGTTATAATATAGCATTTACCTGTTTCTCCTCTGCCGTTAAAGTGCTCCATAAAACTTGAATTCTTTTGCGTATGACATTCTCCTGACCATGATACAAAAGCTTTAACCTTACATAGTGCTCAGTGAAAAACACATCATAACCACTCATACAGCATCGACGTCTTCTACTTATGTTGTACCTCTAACAAGTCAAACGAGAAAAATATATATAAATTGGCGTAAAAGGACACCGTTTGACAACAGAAAGTAGCTAAAATTGGAATTTTTATGTTCTAAACCTCCAAATCAAATTATTCAAAAAAATAATTTATAAATGATATATCAGAATTTTGGAAAACATATTTGATATAAAATATTTATATAAAGAAGTAAAAATTCAAACGAGCCCGTTTTAATAAGTACAAAAATTACAAGTTTCGACTAGTTACCAATGGTATTAAACAAAATGGAGTATACCTGATGTCCACAACCAAAGGCCATATTCTTTAGGTTAGTGAGGCAAATGGGGCATAGCCCAGTAAGGTAAACAAAAATATTAGCATTACTCACGTCTCATAAAGATGAAACCAAAGATATGCAAGAAATAAGATCAATCTCTATCTTCATTCAAAAATATTAGCATCACTCACCTCTAATTCAAATAATTTATGACGCACATGGAAAATAGTATTTAAATTAGTATTAATTGTTTGGCTGAAAGTTGTCAAAGCCAAGGAATGTTATCATCAAATTCCTTCATTGTGTCCCAAGGCCCGTCACCAACTCCAACTAACACAATTGATATCATCGATGATTGAACCACATGCTGGTTTGAGTTTTTGAATGAAGATAGAGATCAGGGTTATAGAGATTTCAAGGGGTAAATGTAAATGTACAATAATACCCTTTTGATTCTTATAAAATATTATCCAGTTTTTAATTTAATTATCAATATGCCATTTTTGTTTTCAACCCTTGATCTAATCATCTAATGGTTCAAAATTGGTTCTCGCAGTTCTCGCAAAAATATGAGTTCTCGCAGGAACCATTCACTATATATATATATATATATATATATATATATATATATATATATATATATGGTTGGTTCTTGTAAAACAAACCTTAAGGTAAAATAAGTAAAAAAAAAAATTAAAAAATAATTTATAACGTTAGATATTTCATTTTAACCATATCTCAAACTTTAAAAAACGATGTTTTGTTGTACATCATAAAATGGGTAGTTTTACCGTTGTGCATCAAATTTGAATATTTACTGCACAAAAACAAAGAATTTGATGCACAGTCCCTAAACGACATATATTTTGATGCATATTAAAACTTGTTTTTTTAAAGTTTGTTATAATTGAATAAATAAACATAAACCAAAATTACACATATAATAAATTATTTTTTCATATTTTTTTACTTATTTTACTTTAAGTTTTGGTTTATAAGAACCTCTCCCTATATATATATATATATATATATATATATATATATATATATATATATATATATATATATATATATATATATATATATATATTTACTATATCATAAACCATTTCCCTCAAACTCTTAATCTTTTAAATTTTAAGTAATTGAAATTACTTTTTTACCATTTTTATACTACTAACAACAGATTATCATTTAAAACATCTTATTACAATTAATCTTAATTAATAAAATGCCAACAATATAAATTTAATAAAAAGGAAAGAAAACATAGTTTAAGCATCTAGACTATCATGTCTTTAATTACAACAATAACTATCTCGTTTTCATAAGTAACACATCAATATCATTACACAATTTTTAGTCATATCAAATTTGATTATTTCATTTTGGTCCAAACAAGTCGAATCAATAGGAAATAATTGTGATTTTGGGCTTTTGCTCTATTGGATCTAAGCTTCTCTAAAAAAAAATATGTGATTTTCAATAATTGGGATTTGAAGTTTATTGATGCATTTTGTTTGAAGTCATCCAACAATGATTTTCTACTTGGAATTCTTTTGCATTTTATAAAAGGCTAGGAGCTCTCAAAATTACAAGAATCATTCTTTTGATTCATAATTTCATTAATTTATTTTAAGTATATGTATGCGTACATTGCTTTGCATTGTATGTCATCAGTTATTGTAATTTTTGATATAGTTCATCTATACTTTTTCAATCAATATACTTAACCTTTATTGTTTAAAAAAAGAAAAAATAACTAGAATACTCCAATAACTATTAGACATTTTCTTTCATATAATAAAACTTTTTATATTTTGTTAAAAACAATATTGATATATTGATTAAGGAATTTATGATTGAAAATAGAAAATCATATATGAGTCCATACCAGAATTCACGATATTTATTTTTAAACAAAATCTTTTGCATTTTGTAAAAGGCTAGGAGCTCTCAAAATTACAAGCATCATTCTCTTTATTCATCATTTCATTAATTTATTTTGAGTGTATGTACCCGTACATTGATTTGCATTGTATGTCATCAGTTATTGTAATTTTTGATATAGTTCATCTATAATTTTTCAATCAATATACTTAACATTTATTGTTTAAAAAAAAAAGAAAAAATAACTAGAATACTCCAATAACTATTAGACATTTTTCTTTCATATAATAAAACTTTTTATATTTTGTTAAAAACAATATTGATATATTGATTAAGGAATTTATGATTGGAAATAGAAAATCTTATATGAGTCCATACCATAATTAACGATATTTATTTTTAAACAAAATGGGACAAATATTTGGGTCAAATTCATAAACAAGTTTGATTACAAACTCAACGAAAATCAATAAAGCTTGAGAGAGTATGCAAATTCGAAAGATTTTCAACTTGAAAATGATAACTATGATTTTTTTTGTTTCTTTTTAACTTTCTATAATAATAATATAATTTAAATACAATATTGATTAATAAGTTTGGTAATTTTGGTTTGATTGTGAAAAGATCATTTCTTGTGTATGAGTGTCTCTCCATTATTTTTTATACTTTTTTTTCTTGCAGCCAATTGATGTCTTCCGAAAATTGCAAGGTTATAGTAACCCATATTTCTACAAATTGAGAAAAACTTTCAACAATATAGTTTGTGAGTAGCTCGACAAAATGTTATATATATTTCAATGTCAGTTGTTGATTTTCTTTTTTAACCTATTGGACTAAGTGTAAAGGTCCATCTATTCACATTGTATTGTAAATGACAAATGAGGATGTACATTCGCCATTTATAAGTAGAACTGGAACAATTCAAGTTGAAAGCATGTTTTGTTCTTTTTAAAAGACCCAAACAAGTTCGTTGGATTGACCCAAACACCTTTTATCCCTTATTGTTTACAATTTACGTGTCAAAAAATCTATTTCTTTAACCCGTTTGACGAGCTTACTAAAGTATATTTTTAGAAATTATGTGGGTGCATGGTGCTCATAGACTCAAAGAGAATAAATTATTCATGAACATACCCTTTCAGTTGTGTTGGAGTTGTTGAGGTATGATCAAGACAAGACGTTAACACGGGATTTAACATTAATATTTAATTTTTTACTGCAACTTTAAATTCGCCCAAGTTAAACGTTACATTTTTATAGTACGGTTTGGTGTAACATTAGCAAGATCTAGGATTAATATTTTTCTATGGGTGTAGATGGCGTGTCTCATCTTTTATGAATTGAAACTCCCAAAAGTAGATGGTGTGCCTCAATTTTTATGAATTTGAATTTTCAAAAGTAGATGATGGGTGACAAACACATATAAACGATGAAAAAAATAGTTTTGACATAATAAAACACTATATAAATTCTTTTTCATAATTCAAAATTTGTGAGCAAGAAATTATGTAATTCAAAAAAAACTCTCTAAGCAATAACACCAATGCGTAAAGCCACAACACTACCCCAAGAAAAAAAAAATACTTAAATCAACATTTGCCCTAACTACCAACGACAATACTCCGAGCAATAATGTTTAAAGAAACATGAACAATCTTTCCTTGATTACTACACATATGTACGTAAAGTATCTTATGAGGAAGATCTCTATGTCGCTTTGTCAAGAGAGATATCTCGTGGAAATACAATGTATTAGTGAAGCTGCAAAAAATTATAAACGGGACAGAGTATACACCTCAAATATTGTTACTTTTTTGAATGGATTTTGTATTTTCCCTTTTAACATTATAATTGTAGTTTAAATTCTTTTTCATGTTTTTTATTTTTATCATTCTATGTATTTAGTTTCCATAGTCATATTCCTTAATGTAATTTTGTAAAATATATTATTTTATCCGTCTGCAACGCGCGGGTACTATACTATACTATATATATATATATATATATATATATATATATATATATATATATATATATATATATATATATATATATATATATATATATATATATATATATATATATATATATATATATATAGTCAATGGTTCATGCGAAAACTTTTTATTTTGGGAGAACTGCGAAAGTTCTCACAAAAAGTGTTAAATCACGTTTCACTTTGTTCATTTACATGCAAACTCTTTTGGAGATTAATAATCAAGTAAATATAAACGTAAAAAACTAAAAAAAATCAAATAAAATAACGTAAAAAATTTCGTTCATATATGAACTCATTTTTTGAAAAAAAAACGTTCACATGTGAACAGTTCTAAATACGCGTGATTTCATACAATTTGTTTAATCTTTCATTTATATTTTTACTAGATTTTTAACATTTAATAGTTTTTACATGTCAATAGACATAATTACATGTTAATTGACACTTTTTTTAAGAGTTCTCGCAGTTTTTTGCGAAAATAAGAGTTTTCGCATGAATCAGTCCCTATATATATATATATATATATATATATATATATATATATATATATATATATATATATAGGTTGGTTCTTGTAAAACAAACTTTAATGTAAAATAAGTAAAAAAAAAATAAAAAATAATGTATAACTTTAGATATTTTAGATTATCGTTCATTAAAACCATATCTCAAACTTTAAAAAACGAAGTTTTGTTGTACATCAGAAAATGGGTAGTTTTATCGTTGTGCATCAAATTTGAATATTTACTGCACAAAAACAATGAATTTGATGCACAACCCTTAAACGACATATATTTTGATGCATATCAAAACTTGCTTTTTTAAAGTTTGTTATAATTTAATAAATAAACATAATACAAAATTACACATATAATAAATTATTTTTTCATATTTTTTTACTTATTTTACTTTAAATATTGGTTTATATATTAGTATGGTGTTGTCAAAACTCTTAATTAAATTTTACTTGGCATCGCCAAAGTAATAACTTTATGTTATTGTCTTATTTTGGAAGAAATGTTGTTCATTTTTCCAATCAAAATCAAGTGCTCTTTTTACCAACAAAGTATCGTAAAATGTCATGATTATAACGCTATTAAAAGATTATGTTTTAGCTTGTGAACATTGATTAAGTATAATTACAAGATATTATGGACATTAAGCTCTTAGCTGATCTATATTTACTTCTGTTTGGATGTTTGTAAGATGAGGAAAAACTCTAAGCCGATCACTTGTACAGGTGATTTATTCACAACAAATCATTATTTGATAACAATAAACGGAGGTTTTCGATTTTTTATTTTACTTGGACATGAAAAGAAAAGACGATAAGAAAAAGTTGTATATTTAAGGATAAAATTGTCAAAACATTATTATTTGTTATATAGTAGCAACTTTTTCTTTACTTTAATTTCTAAACTTTGAACTTTTGACTATATCAAACAATTACTAATATGCTATAATGACGTTCTAAAGATGTATTAGAACACTCCTAAAGTATAGTTAAACTCTACGTAACTTAAATAATAATAATGATAGACTAATACAAAATTTAAAAGCTCTAAATAGAAGTTCTAAAGTTGAGAACCTCTAACTTGGGGACCAAGTTTTGAAATGACAAGGTAACATATATGCAAGCTTTTCGATTAAAATAAATAATTAAACAGAGAAAAAATAACACTCTATACTACCGTTATTAATTATTAATTAATAATTGTTAATTAGTACGTGAGGGGGAATGATCCATATAATATGGATCGTGCAACAATCAAACTTAGTTCATATCTCTGAGTATGGATTTTGTTAATCTTTAAAGAGATACTGTATATATCTACGCATATTACTGTTAGTGACACAACTCATATCTCCGATTGATGGTCGTATAAAAGTATTCACATAAAAGTTTGCTTAATTTAAATGCGGTGGATCTAAATTTGGTTTATTTTTAAGACACAAGTTATGTTTAAACAAAATCAACTTCTTTTTTTTTTTCTTAACACCAAATTGTATTAAAAATTAGCAGGATGTTAGAAAGAAAAACGAATGATTACAAATAGTTGATTAGAATAGAATTTGGGTGACAAATCCATTCGAACCAATCAAGATTTACGAACTTTAATTCTCTACTAGATATGAACACATATGAATGAAGTCTAACATTATTCGAAATGATGTCTTTTCGAGGACTTATAGGATTAAAAGCCATATCATTGGGAAATTTCCAAAGAAACCAAACACTAGTTTTAACAACCGCATCAAAAATCTTCCTTTTGTCATCAGAAATAGCTATAGGCATAGCTAAGTTTTGGAGATCTTTAAGATTATCAATACCCACGGTTTGCAAATCCCGCCACTTAAAGACAAAACTATATACCTTTTTAGCAATTAAGCAATGAACAAAGAGATTGGCTTCTGTTTCTTGATCTTCATTACAAGAAGGACATCCAACCGAGTCAAGATCTATCCCTCTTGCATCAAGGTTTACTCTAGTAGGGAGCCGACCATAGAAAGTACGCCAAAGATTGATATTAACTTTTTCAGGAAGAAGAGAGTTCCAAATATAAATCTTATTTCCACCTATGAAGTTTTTAGGCAAGAAGTTGGTGTAAATTAATTTTCGCAAGACATTTCCGATAAATTTGGTCTAGTGTCCAGATCCACTTATCTGGTCCATTTCCAAACTCGACAACATTTGTTAATTCCGTTAATTCTACTAATTCACGCAATTCCCCCCACCCCCCACCCCACGACTAGGAAATCTTCTCCAGGCCCATTTTGCGAGTGAGTTGTGGGATGTAAAAAATCAACTTAATATTGTTAATATTGGTAGGATTTGTAGGTATTTGAATAGTGTTGAATAAATATGTGATTGTAAATGTGTGAGACTACGGAGCGTATACATCGATATTTAGACACGACTACAAGTTTTATACATTTATTAAATGTTACTTAATATGTTAAGTGTAATGTTTATTAAATGGAGGGGTTTATTACGTAAATAATGATGTTTCCTTATTGTAATATAACTTGGGCTTCAAGATTTATTAAGCTATAAAAGAAACACAAACTCCAAACCCTAAGCATAACAAATCGACTCAGGGTTTAGAAACCCTAAGAGCCGATCGGTTTTTTATAACCAAGGGCTGTTTTGTTTTTGCTTTGCAATCAAGAAGGAGTTGCTAGACAATCGTTGTATAAAGCATTGAATGTGTACTAGCATACTAGTCGGTCGATAAAAGAAGGTGTCACGAACGCAACCGTGGTAAAAACCTTACGTTAGGTTTTGGTTTATTTGCTTGCTCAATAAGGTACACAACTATATCCGATTTATTATTTACTATGTGATCCTTACGTTAGGTTTTGGTTTATTTGTTTGCTCCAGGCCCATTTTACGAGTGACTTGTGGGATGTAAAAAATCAACTTAATATTGTTAATATTGGTAGGATTTGTGTCAAACAAATAGGGAAATTAACCCTTTTAATTAATATGAAAATGATTGTTAGTTATTATATAAAAGGTTTGCCCCAAAATCATTCATAGAGTACTACTAGCTATAACGACTCCACTTTCATTCGACTTTGGATGAAGGAGAAGAACATGTACGACCGACTTATATACTTACATCTTCTATGGTATTATCGGATTCTCATTGCACATAAAATGTTGAAAAATGTTGATAAAAACATGATTTTTTCATCAACTTTTGACGTCTATAAAGTGATGCATATTTAATATTTACGAAGAATATTCAATATGAATGTGTAGCCTTAGAAAGGGCTTTGCAACGATATATTATACGTCCAAAACGGAGTTAAGGTGAATTAGATATCGACACCTAAAGATGGGTGTTTGGGTGTTTTTGGTTTTAATTCGGAGTTTTAGTAACTAACAGTTACGTTGGCGTAACTGAAATTGTTACGCCAACGTAACTGAAACTTACGCTAACGTAACTGAAACTGTTATAGTTTTTGGTTTTAATTCGGCTCTTTAATGCCATTAAACCTTAATTAAACACAAACGCTCCATTTGGGCTATAATATGGTTGATCTTGGCTCAGTCACAGATACCTTTTCTCCTATCTATCTTACTGTAACACGCATTCTCGATTAAATTTCAAACAAGTGTGTAGCTCCGACAGTTTCGAATAAACTGTTCTTCCATTGTACCCTGGGAAACAAACCGTGTGATAATACGCGGAATTTGTTTTAAGAGAATCGTGTTTATCACGAGCCTTGGCCTTTTCGTTATATATTTTGATCTTAAATATCCGTTTATGTTATATAAATTATATATATAAACTGTTTCGTTTACATTTTCTGTAATTCTATTTCATTCTATTTGATTTTTGGTTAATATAAACGATATCGTCTCCTACACTGAATTCTGATGACATTAGTGCAGCTAATGAGACGATGAGATTCATTTTGCAATTTTTATCCCTTCAAACAAATTCATCGTTAATTTTTCGGTTATTGCCACACAAAGCCCGATGTTGTGTTGATGTCGTTAAATTTGGTTTAGGTTTAGATTTCTTTCTAGATTAAGTTCCATATCTTCCTCGATTTATTCTTTGTGATTTTTATGAAATTAGTTTGACAATTTCTTCTACTCTTTGCTTTCTTCTACTCTCTACTTTCTCATTGCACCTAATTGTTCCCCATGGTTATTTTTTTATTGTTAGTATCACGTGTTATTTGATACGTTTCTATTTGGATAAATATGGCTTCTCTAGAATAAGGTTGTTTCTTTGTTGTGCTAATTAATAACCGTAAACGACCATTCTATCATTTTGAATCGTCTTTGAGGATGGGCGAGATGAGCGACCGTCCATGGCCTCATAACTTTTGGAAGCCTCATATCTTTATTATAACATGAACCCCTAATAGATAAAATGATGATTTCAATTGAATATGACAATCGAGATTGTTTATTGGAAAGATAGTATCAACGCTTACTCGTTATTCTTTCTAGATAAATATTTTTTTAGTGCCTCATTTGTGTATATAGACATGTTTCTCCGTTTGACCTTTAGATGATATTATTCGATGGTATTAAGTAATACTCTCTCCTTCTCATATTAAGTGTCCACAATCAGATTTTGAGGTCCATTTCTCGTAACTTCGACTTTAACTATATTTTTTTTGCTATATAATATTTGATGTAAAATATATGAATGGATATGGTTTTAAATGTATTTTTCATTTATATAATTTTCATTATCTATTATATAACACAAACAAAATATTTAAGATCAAAGTTGGAAAAAAAAAAAAGACTTCAAAAATTTAAAGTGGACATTTATTATGAAACGGAGGGAGTAGGATAATTAATAATTTAAATTAAATTTTACTTTTAACCATCAAGTTATAGAGATCGCATTAAAAACCGACCCGATCCATACAAACCCGGACCCGACCCTGAACTACCTCTTTAGGGTCGGGTCTAGTCGCGTTTAGTGTGTAATTGGGGTCAATCGGGTCAACGCGAATCCACCTGAGACATATATAAAGTCAGGTTAGAGTCTTTTTTTTCTTTAAAGTCGGGTTTAATTAGATTGGACTCGAATTACCCGAGATTTTAGTTAGTTTATATATAAATTTTTTCTTTTATTTACAAGACTAAATTAGATTAATATATGTAGTGTGCAGATCTTGAAAACTATAAATTCATATTTTGTAGTATGTTATTGTATGTTTGAACAAAGATTAGAATTAAAGAAGAATTTTAAAGGAAAAAAAAAACTACTATTAATTACCTTTGTCGAAAGAGGAAGAATAAGAAGAAACATGTGACTACATGAGATTTGTTTGATTATTTTAATTTAATTAGATATTTAATAATACTACTCATCTATTTTATATTCCCATTTTCCAACTTCATTTGTTTTCCTTTTCTAATTTCCAACAACCCATCCCGGTCCCCAACCTTTTAATATTTACACTTTAATATTAGATTTACGCTTTTTGAAAAATAACAATAAATACATTTTTAGTTTTGTTTTGTTTAGAGTTAATTACATAAATGGTCCTTGAGCTTATTCAAAGTTAACAGGTTCAGTCTTTGGGTCGCAAATCTTATAAGTCCAGTCCCTCCAATACTAATTTGGCTACACGATTGGTCCTTCCTCAACCTAAAATGACTAAACTACCTTTTTTCTATTTATTTCTCAATTTATTTATACTTTTAATTCATTTATACTTTTACTATGTGATTTCTATAGTTTTTTAAAATAGTTTAATTATCCAAATCTTTCAAGTTTTGTTGTTTACACTTTCATGAGATTTCGATTTTATAATTCAAAAAACCCATTTATCATAGTTAAATAAAATCAAACACCCAAAAGTCATGAAGATCATCAAACTGATGTACAAAAAATTAATAAAAATCAAAGAGATAAAAAGCCACCAACAATTCAAACCCAAAACCTACCACACATCCGCCCAGTTCGTCGCAAGTGTCGTCGTTGGATCCAGCTTTCAAACGCCACGAGAATCTTTCATCATTGTATGTTCTACTTATGAGATTTCGATTGGTTTGATTTGGGAACAGATCTGAGCACACAACACCATATGATCTTGAGTTGTTTGTTATTAGTTTTAAAGGTTTGAGAGTAGTAGTTTAATGTGGTGAAGTAGTTGTGGTGGTGGGGCATAAGATTTATGGTGGGTCGTTAGAGGTGAAAGGAGGGGGAGGGGTAGTAGGTGGTGGAATGTGGGAAGGGGAATCATGGTGTGAACTAGGAAGGGTATTGGATTTAATTTGGTTTTAAATTCTTTTTGTTAGCTTTTTATTATTAACCAAAATATAATTAAAATACAAATATAAATAGATTTTAAATAGTAAATGGTAGTTTAGTCATTTTAGGTTGAGGAAGGACCAACCGTGTAGCCAAATTAGTGTTGGAGGGCCTGGACCCGTAAGATTTACGACCCATGGACTGAACCCGTTAAATTCGAACAAGCTCAGGGACCATTTATGTAATTAAATCTTTTGTTTACATATCCAAGTGACTTTTAACACATCCAAACTTTCTACAACCCAAATTTATCTTTGTTTACTTTGAATTTCTAAAAAAATCCGTTAGACATTTTTTTATTTTATGTTATAGAGCCTAAACTCGGACCCGTCTAACTCGACCCGGTTTGAACCCGACCCAACCAAGATCCGACCCCGAAAACCCGAACGGGTTTTAATCGGTTAATTTTTTTCGAGTTTTAAAAAACACGGTTATTTAAAAAACCGGTTTCGATTATTACCAGTTTTCCGGAATCGGTTTTTTCGGTTTAAATGTTCGGAACCGAGTTTTTTTGGTTTTAAACCGGTTAGTTTTTTTTCGATTTTTTCCCCAAATGCGAATTCGGCATAAAATATAAACATAATTTCTATTTAAAATTTAAACAATACAATTACAACTAAAAATATAAAATACAATATAACATTTATTTTGAACAATACAATTAGAGCTAAAAATATAAAATCAATTTACAAATACATTTCGAGCTTCGTCAAGGCCATCACCCGAAAACGTAATCGTGTAGTAAAGTATATCGAGTTTCAATATTGCCATCACCCGAATACACTTAACTACTTATTATGTCATCCCAAACATCTTCAACTTAATCTTTATCATGTTCAACTTCTTCAAATTCACCTTCATCTAATTCGGTCGATGGAGGTGATATCCCTAATGCGACTTCTTCATCTCCGATAATTTATTTGGCGACACCTAATAATGGGCCTTCCAACGTTGTTTCATGTGTATTCTATCTACTCCGTCCAAGTAATCTTTCAAACATACATACTTCCACGAATTTCGAGGTTATTTTTAACCTTCTTTCCGATATTATTTTACCTCTAGTAGAAAAGTCCGATTCAGAAGCTACCGTCGAAGCTTGGAAGGATAATAAATCCCGAGCCATGGCAGCTAAAATGGAAAATTGTAATTCTCTTTCTTTCCATCAGCTCAAATTGTCAAATTTACGAAACTCCTCCATACTTAAAGTGGTTAAAACTTTTATATCCTTGTAGTATCCCAATTCGCTTGTTAGAGCCGATGTTCGTTGACGCTTGTAACTTCTTCAAGTAAAGAATTATAAAGGTTTAAAATTATGTCCCGACTCTCTTGAGATGTTCCCGTCCGCATTGAGTCAACAATTAAGTTTTGTTGTTGACCATATTTTTCGCAGTAAATCTAAAATAATTTATCAAAAACGTTTGTAACTTTTAAAATTTCCTTTGCGATATATTGCGTGTCGTCGAGTAAGTGTAAGTCTAAATATAGTGTGGCGGAAGAAGTAAGAACCAATGGCAAACGACCAAAATATTTTATAAATTTCTTTTGGATAAATATAACCATTTTCATAAACAATGGATATGAGGAAATTCAAATTCTTTTTAATCTATTGGTCATTATAAAAACTTGGTTTAGAACAAACGAGCTAGATCGGTAATATTCACTCAATAATATATTAGTAGCCTCTTTAAAAACTACTTAAAACGAAGTTAAATTGTGTAACACCCCGCCTTTTCATGCCCACGATATTGTCCGAATTGTTTTAGCAAAAACTAAAAAATAAATAATCATTTACGAAAAATAAAAGAACACGCTTTAAGCTCTTAATATAAGCCCAAACTTTCATCTCCAGCTAAAATCTAGTTTTACCAAACATACCCTTATAGTCCGTCTTTTCATTTTTGGTTGTCCCAAAATTATTCGTTTACTTTAAATTTTCACCGATCAAAAATCCTTTAAACGGTAAAGATTAGTTTTTATTGGTTGTACACTATAGTTATTGCATTTTTATTAAACTATGTAATTCTTGTCTTGGAACAATAATTTTGGGAAGCATGAAAAGACGGGATGTTACAGATGGTATCAGAGCCACTCTTGTGTCGTTCAGGATGGTGGGGCCAACCTCAACAAGGACGTTGAATCCCAAGGGGAGGGGGGTGTTTGTGACACCTTAGGCGAATCCCCCATCGGCCGTGGACAAGAGTGATACTGGGATCATAAGGTAAACCTTGGTCTTTCATGACACGACACGTTTTGGTGGCTACAGGCACTACAGAGCTTAGGAACTCTGTAGTTAAGCGTGCTTGGGCCAGAGTAGTTCTAGGAGGGTGACCCCTGGGAAGCTCTACCAAAAGTAAATCCATGAGCCTTACTGGAAAAGCGGACAATATCGTGGTCATGAAAAGGCGGCGGGGTGTTACAAATTGTCTAGTCGATCCCAATCATAATCCATAATACTTACGGACCTATTTTTAGAAACTAAGATGTCATTAAAAGCATTTGAAGTATCACGTTGACATAAAATATTTTGAAACATATCGTAAGTAGAATTCCACCTAGTATTATTATCGTAGCAAGGTCTTAGGGGAATTTACCCACATTGTTTTCGAAAAAATCTGTAATTAGATTGTCCTTCGATACTCGAATTATATATAGTTAATAATAAATTCCTAAATTTTACACTTAAATTATTATATATTTTTAATGCATCTTGCAATGCCAGATTTATAACATGAGCAACACAACAAGGATTAAAAAAATGCCAATCTAAAATTGGTTTTATACATAATTTTAGTAAATTCATAGCCGATATATTATATTACCCATTATCTAGTGAAATTGTAAAAACTTTAACGTCTAAAGTATATTATATTAAAGTGTCATTTAAAAATTTTCGCAAATTAATTCTCGTATGCGGATAACCAAACAATTTAAAAGCAATTGTATGTTTTACCAGTAACCAAGACTCGGGATGAAACCAAGTGTAAACGAGCCGAGACAACTCACGAACTATTCGAGATCGACTCGCAAAGTATTCGAAATTGACTCGAATTAGACGAGTAGGGCTCGAGCTCGAGCTACTTGAGTTCACCTTCGAGCTCGAGCTCCAAAACAATTGGATCCTAATCCTCGCGAGCTTTATTGAGCTTAGGTTATATACATTTGATAACTTACATATCATACGATATTCATACCAAACGAGTCGAGTCAAGCTTGCTCTGACGATTTTTTTTATCGAGTACGAGCTTGTTATGTAGTATCTATCGAGCTCGTAACGATTTCCGAGCTCTAATTTTATAAGTCGGGTCGAGCTCGAGTTTGAAATATAAAGCTCGATCGACTCGGCTTGATTGCACCCCCAATCCGTAACGACTAGATAAGAATTTGTCGTACCATGTGGTGTGGTCCAAACATCACAAGTAATAGAAACACCATATTTATAGTTTTAAAAACCATCAATTATATATTTTTTAGCCATTTCCCATAATTTAAACGCATGCTTCTAAGGGTAGTACGACTTGTTCGTATCGCGGTTATAGTCTATATTTTATAATAGTCGTAAACTGTTAAGTGGTTGGATGGAAGCGTTTGTTGGATGACAAATTTCATAAAATATTCTCGAAGCGCATTTTTATCGTATATAAATAATCTGCCATCGGAACCAAGTGTCGATTGTGTCGCATCTTGACCAATCGCTTTACAAGATGAGTTTTTGTGATTTTTTTAATGTTGCGTTTGATGTGGATCTATAAACCTTTGACATATGCACGGCCCTTTCCAACCCATCATTCATTTTTCACAAATAGTAATTACACCAAATATTCGGGTTTCGGGTCGTTGATCTAACTTGCACCATATCATCGTCTGTGTAAAGCTTAGTTCGTACATTGATACCAATAGAGATAAAAAAAATGTGACAACCACGTATTTTGAAGCTCCTTTTCGTTGTGTCTTCTGTAGTTTATTTTATTTATTTTTGTTTGACCCTATATTGTTGTTATTTTTGTTTCACACGATATTTGTTTAGTCGGGATTTATATTATTCTTTCGTCCTTCGTGACGGAAACGTTATAGTACCTAAGTGCCTCGTAGTTTAGTATGCTTATAAGATAAGTATGGGTGAGTTATGCCTTCGATTATACGATTAAGATTGACGTTAAAGATATTTTACAAGGTTAGTCCTTTAACGAGACTAACGTTAAATTCTTTACAAATCCAGTCCTTTTAACGGGTAACTAACGGGTGTTAACTGAGCGCTGGACTGCGCCGCAGTCCTTACTGACTGCGATGCAGTCGTGGTCTGGACAGACCATGCCAAAAACACTTTTTGCTTTCTTGAGATTCCACAAACACATGTAAACACGTGGAATCTGCCCCAAACCTTCCCAATATGGTGCTAGATGAGTAAATTGTGGATCATTGACCAACTTACATCATCTCTCATGCCATGTTTTCATCCTTAACAATTTTCATCACCATTTCACCTTTCTTTCATCTTCTCTCTAACTCAAACACTCCCAAATTCTTTCCATTTCCAGAATTTTGGTGAGATATTAATCACATTCTAGAGTGGTTTTGGGTTAGACGAAGATCATACATCATCTCCTCCATGATCACACTTCACTTGGTAAGTTTTTCCAACCTTAATTCCATCTTTTCTACCCTTAATTCTTCTCCTTTGTTACAAAGAAGATTCTAACATAAACTCTTATGTTCTTGCAATAAATTCATCCACCACATCTTCATCTTCCATTCTCGTTTTGTTCATAATCATAGAGGATTTTACATATTGAAGATTGGTAAGCTAAAATCATCTTTAAACCTTATTCTAATACTTTTCCTTAAGTTCTCTTCTAACAAGTGGTTGTTTTTGTGTTTGGAGTTTGTTTCCTCCTCACCACCACTTGTGGAGTTCGTTTTCGAGAGAGTTCGAGGCGATTCGGGCGACTCTTGGTAGATTTTGCGAAGGTCTTCGGTACTCCCTAATAAACCCTTAATTTCTCCTTTTCGTTTTCTTAATTCCACTAAATATCCACCTAAGTAACTTATATAGAAAGTTAAAATGGTTAAAATGGATGAAAACATAAAAATTGACATATTATACAACTTAATGACATGTAAATAGGTTATTAGTTATCTTAACTTAAAAATGGTATATTATGAACTTATATATAAAAATCGGATAATTGTCATATAGGAACTATTAGTAAATTCCTACCGAAAATTATATTCTCATACTCTTGAACTTTTTGACTAAATTGGACTAATTATACCTATAAACGTTATATACACTTTAACTAGTATTTCTAAGTATTATAATGTAAAACCTTGTATATATAATGTATAAATAACTTTTATAAATATTTATATATGTAAATAACATTCTGGACATGGTCATATAAAACTAAATTTAACTAATCGATACTAAAACGTTAAAAGTTAAAACTTCCTTTTTGCCATTGTTGTTTCACTGCGCCGCAACAGTAACCTCATGCGCCGCAGCGGGCTTCGGTCACAAACGAGATGAACGAGATGTGCCGCATCCTGTTACTAGTTCGCCACAGCGGCTTGGTCACAAACTCAGTGCGACGCACTGAGGTCCTTGTGCGCCGCACTGAGCCACTAGTTTGCAACTTCGCGTAATTTGAACGAACATAAGTATATATATACATATATTATTATACATAAAGTAGTATATACTGAAAAATATACGTTTTGTCCTCAAAATGTAATCGCAATCATAAACATAATATATATATTTATAAAAATCGTTAAACGTATATATTTTCGATAAAATATACTTTCTTTAAAAAGCGATCGTAATCACAAATTTTTATAATAAATTATAAAGACTCTTTTTAAACATTTTATAAAATGGTTTTCAACTTAAAATACTCGAGATGTTTTAATATAATTTAAATACGTCAAATTCTTAAAACGTTGACTTTTTAGTCGACTTTGACTCTTTATCGTAAATGGTTGACTTTGACTAAAGTAAACCCTCTCTAAACCTTGAACTCGATGAACGTTGACTAAACCATGTTGGTCAATGTTCATCCTTCGATCGATATTTGTGTTAGTCATTTTCGGCTCGAAATATCATTCCTTTTTAATGGTCATTATTGACTCAATATAACGATATCTTCTAGTAGTCATTATTGACTCGAAATATCGTTATCTTTTACTAATCATTATTGACTCAAAATATCATTACCTTTTACCCGTCATTTTGACACAAAAATATAGTTATCTTTCACTCGTCACTTTGACTCGAAATATTATTCGTTGAAATACTTTTAAATATACTACATAATATAATGTTAATCATTAAATACTAAACCCTACTAGACTTATAGGGATACTTAGACTTTTGATGTATTTTATGCTAGGGAACTTAGACGGTGGAGCGTTATTCTTTTGATTTTGTCTACCCGACGTATTTATCGTTGATTCGTGAGTTATTCGTTGCCCTTTTTACCGCTTTAAAACTTGGGCATGATTAGCGTTATTTGAACTTAAAATATATCTTGATTATGCGAATGTAGATTATGATGCCTTTAGATTTAGTGTTGCTTTACTTATATAGCCTTAGTGGTAGTATAAGGCCCTCGTTAAACACATATTAACTCTATTTTGAGCCACCGGTACGTATATATAGATCTATATAGGTTTTACAAACCCTCATCGCTGATATGGGATTATGTCGGTGTGTTGTCCCTATGAGTCGATGTTATGACCACATACTTTTCGAGATTATACCTTAGTTTGACACACTAAGGGTGGGGGTTAATGTTGCCTTTAAATGTAAGGTTCAGGTGTAGTTTATTATCTAAGGTTTTGCATATATCTTACTTTGTTCTAATTCAAGATATTTTTTATTTTACTATTGGTCTTATATATTTCAAATGGGTCAAAACCTTCGAAATTTAATGTTTTATATAAAAATGCGAATAACCCACCAACTTTATGTTGACGTCGTATTGTTAACGTTTTTCAGGAGGTTGAGATTTGCATCGATTGTGGAGTTACATTATTTGCCTTGGGATTTTGTGTGGACTTTGGAATAGACATAGCTAGACATAGTTTAGTTTCTAATTAGGCCACAAACTCATTTTTATGTTGTTTTTATTTTGTATTGTTGTAAATCCTAAACTTTATTAATGAAGACTTATTGTTGTAGTTTTCTTCGATCTAATTCTTAGTCTTCTGATACCTATGATAGTGTACACCTCCGATTTCCGCCTATGCGAGGTGTGAAAAAAGAGAGTATGTTATTGGTGTGTTTTCAGAACAAACTAACCACCAATACTATTATAAATATTTTAGAGGTGTCATGATAACCCAACCTACCCCCCCCCCCCCCCCCCCCCCCTCTTCTCTTAAAAAAAAAAGGCTCCTGACGACTAGATTTTTTGAAATTTTTGTTGTCTCTGTTTCTTTTATTTTTAAAACCGGCTATTTTAAAATTTCGATCAAAACCGGTTAAAAACCCGAAAAAAACCGGTTGAAGGGAAAAATGATAACTGGTCTAACCGGTTCGGTTTTTTTAAAACCGATTTTTGTAAAATAAAAGGTTACGGTTATATTTTTGGATAAAAAAAACGGTTAAAAACTTGCAAACCAAACTAACCAATTCTATTTATAGAAAATTTAGAGGTGTTAAAAAACTAAAAAAAATATACGCTCTTAACGGCTAGATTTTTTGAATTTTTGTTGAATTATTTTTTATTTTTTAAACCGCTTATTACAAAAAGCCGGTCAAAACCGGTTTAAAAAACTCAAAAAACCCAGTTTGAGGGAAAAATACAAATTAGTCTAACAGGTTCCGTTTTTTTTAAAACCGGCTTTTGTAAAAATCGGTTAAAAACTTGCAACTTAAACTAACCAATTCTATTTATAGATAAATTCAGAGGTGCCAAAATATCCAAAAACAAAAAAAAATGTAAATACGCTTCTTAAGACTAGATCTTTTGAATTTTTGTTGAACTTTGTTTTTTTATTTAAACCGGTTATTTCAAAAAACTGGTTAAAAAACGGGTCTAGGAGAAAAATAAAAACCGGTTACGGTTATATATTCGGTTAAAAAAAAAAACTATTAAAAACATGCACCTCTATGGAGAAAGTATATTCTCCAAATTGGAGTTATTACATTAAAATTTAACAGATAAAAAGTTACATCGGTGTCATCATAAAAATTGGGAAAATCTAATAAATTGTATCTAGGTTTACGTAATATGTATATAATGTTAAAAGAGAAAGCTACAATACAAAAGAAAAATGAATTTAAGTAGGTGTTCATTACGACCGAAATCCTAATTTCAAAACAATCTTAATTAAGTTAATTACCTGGGTCGTCTCTATGGTTTACACTATTTGCAACGCTCGTCCCTATAAATTTTTTATTACACCACTCGTCCCTAAGTTTGAATTTTGTTGCCCGGATGGTCCCTATTTTGGATGTCCCGTTAAATCCACCGTTAGTGGGACAGCACATGAGGGTATATGTGTCATTTTACTATTATTTTAATTTCTCAAATATCCACCTACATTTTCTTTCTTTCACACTAACAAACAAACCCTAATTTATCAAATCCAAATCAAAAACTCAAATTTATCAAATCAAATCACAAACCCAAATTTATCAAATTTCAAATCAAAAACACAAATTGAAATCAAAAACCCCAAATTAAAATCGATATTTAAAGAAAATCAAATCAAATCACAAAAATCACAACAAAATGAATCCCTATTTTGAGTTTATGTTTGTTTTGGGTGATGCAGATACTTTCTTTAGACCTGGGACCCTTGACAATATTAAATGCTTTAATGAAGGAATTAAATGTGATAGTTTGTTGATGGCAGCGCACATGGGGAAACATGTTCTAGACCGTGTAAGTCTCATCATTGAGATAATTCATGCTCATGCTCAAACCAAAGAAGGAAAGCTACATGCAGAGTTAGCTGCTCTAAAAACATATGAACAGCGTGAAACACACAAACATCGTCGGACCTCTATCATCGTCCACTACCTCGACGGAGCTCCACCTTCCGACGAGTCTGGCACCATCACCACCATCCCCTCACGGATCTGCCACCACCGCTTCCCTGTTTCATTCCGAGTACCATCCTTCGACTCCACCACCCTCGAATCTCCAAGTTTTGTGTTTTAATTGTTGTTACAGATTTAAAAGTTTTTTTTTAAGAAAAAAACGTTTTACTAGGAAGGATCGAACCATGGGAACGAATCTACAGGGCTAAATTGTATTTGGTTTCATGTATGGAAGTTGGTATAGAATCCTTAGATGTAGTATTTAATTTGATCAATTGTAAAAATGTTCAGCAAGATCATGTCTCCTATTTCCCCCCTTTTTCGTTTGTGTATGATTTTGTAGTGATTTTTGTGATTTGATTTGATTTTCTTCAATATCAATTTTTATTTGGGTTTTTGATTTCAATTTGGGTTTTTGATTTGATTTGATAAATTTAGGTTTTTGATTTGGATTTGATAAATTAGGGTTTGTTTGTTGGTGTGAGAGGAAGAAAAGATAGGTGGATATTTGAGAAATTAAAATAATAGTAAAATGACACATTTACCCTCATGTGCATAACACATGAGTCTCACTAACGGTGAATTTAACGGGACATCCAAAATAGGGACTCTCCAGGCAACAAAATTCAAACTTAGGGACGAGAAATGTGATAAAAAAAAGTTATAGGGACGAGCGGTGCAAATAGAGCAAACCATTGGAACGACTCATGTAATTAACTCATCTTAATTAATTGAAGTTAATTGAAGAGTGCAAAAAACATATTTACAAGATAATCAAGAGGAACAAAGATGAATGAAAGGTGTAGAAGATAATTTTTAGTATCGAAGAAAAGGAAAATTCAAGTGGAAATTGTATACGATCATTAAAACAATAACTATAAAAGGAAATTGAAGTACAAGAAAGAAATAAAAAAAAAAGAACGATAAAAACATATGACCTTTGGTGTTGTCGAGCGGAGAGGCTAGAATGGAATGATTAAAATCAAGAGAAAAAAAAAAACTAATATGAAAGAGAAGAAAGAAGAGTGTATTTATTAAAACTGAAAGAAGATATCCTCTTTATATTGCAATACCATTGCGTTTATAAGAGCCTTATGATATATGAATCGACTTATTAGGGTTCTATTCTGAAAAATGTAACTAAAAATCTGTCTCTTTTTAAGTAACGACTTATTAATTTATATGTGTACTTATAAAACTTTTACCTTATATACTTACATGTATATAAATGTAAAGAAATAATATAACTATAATAATAAGCGGTTTGGTTCGATTATTCGTTTATACTAGAAGAGAAAAGATCAATAAAAACCATTAATTTTTATTTTAAAACAAAAGACTCAATATCCTCCATCTATTTATTTTAAATCTAATGGCTAAGATTAAATCAAAACTCACTTTCAAATATATTATTTTATTTTGTTTATCTCGCAGACCGTTAATCGTTAGACAAAACAAATTAAATCGTTGCGACCGTCGTGTTCTCCTCTTTAATTAGAACAGTGGTCATATATACTTTCGACGACTTTTATTTTTTTGATTTTCGGGTGGGTATTGAAATTGTAACGTTAATATCAGATGTGATTTTAACATAAATGAGTAAACTTAAAAAAAAAAAACGTTATATAATGTATAATTTATCTAAACCTAGAAAAAAAATCAAATTTTGACAACTTTTGTTTTTTCGTTTTTGGACAAATGTTTAAACTCGTAAGATTATATCACATGTGATTTTAACATAAAATATGGATTTGAAGACCTAAAATCGTTATATAATATATAATTCAATTAAACCTATATAAATTCAACGAAATCACATTTGATAGTACTAAAATCACATGTGATATTAATATACATAGAATTTTTAAACAAATAAGGCAATAACACACATGATTTTAACTTTAAATGTGAATTTTAAAACACAACAATATTATATGAGGTATAATCTAAAGACCTGGAAAAAATCGAGTTTTGACGACTTTTTTTTTCTTCGTTTTGGTCAAACGTTGATATTCGTAAGGTAAAATCACATGTGATATGAACACTAAATGTGAATTTCAAAACCTAAATATGTTATATGATGTATATTCAACTAGAATCGAAAAGAAAAACACAAACATCATAACTCAACTACTAAAATCACATGTGATGAAACTGTGATAAAATCACATGTGATGAAACTGTGATTTTATAATATAAATTTTTCAAAACCCAGAAAAAAAAACCTGGAAAAAAATTTCGTCGAAAGTATATCAAGTGGGTGCTCTATAAAAAGAGGAAATAATGCTCGATTTAATGGTGTAATTTATTTGTTTAATACATTTACGGTTTTTGAGATAATTAACTTTTAAACAAAAATAAATTAAAATAGGTTTTTAAAATGGAGAGTTGTATTGGTTCCTTTGGTCACAAGATTTTTAGTGGACTTAAATGATCTCAACCCCTGTACTAGAGTATTCCTATACTAGAAAACTAATCCTAATATGATTCATATTATGCGGATATTAGAATAATATGAATCTAACATGAACCCTATTGTGAGGTTATCTTGTATTATAGTTTGATTCGGTTCAATGCACATATTGGATTTGGTTGGCCGGTTATTTTGAAGACCCCTAAAACTATGTGAATGGTAAATTAAGTTACATGTAAATAATGGGGGTTTAGGACATCTTCAACGGCTCCTCTATAACAATCTTCTATCTCTAAATATAGAGATAGAAGAGAAAAACTGTGCTACAACCACTCTTTTAAATATAGAGAAATTTTTAAATAAAACTGAATTTCATCTCTATATATATATATATATATATATATATATATATATATATATATATATATATATATATATATAGGAACATTATTCACTCTTTAAAACTTAATTTATCATTTTTAATTCCCTAATCTATTTCTCTCGTATTTTTCCTTATACATATATATTTTATATTAAAGTTAAAAGATAAAAAGGAAAATATAATTCTTTTTTTGTCAAAGTTTTTAGTTAAGTAAAAATGTTTATAAAATATGTTTATTAAATATTTAGTTAAATATCAAAATAAATTAAATTAGTAGTGAAAATATATAAAATAAGATTTTTAGAATAGATGGTTGGAAAAAATAATTTATGAACAAGTAATATGCTCAATTTCGTTTAATATTGATAAAGCGAAATGGGAAGAAAGAAGTCCACGTTAGTTGACATGCTCTAAAATCACCACCGCAACAACAAGCAGCATCACCACCACAATCCCTTCTCAGATCCACCACACTCACCATTACCAAAAATGGCGGCATACAACGAACGCGACACGGTCCCCCTAAACCAATCCTCCCAATCCGACATCGACGAGATCGAAAACCTAATGAACTACTCCCCCCAATCCACCGTCCTCCCGGCGCGTCCACCTTCCCCCCCACGCGCCTCCATCCCCATCTCCTCTTCCCCATTCATCCCCTCTAATCTCCCTCCGCCCTCTCAAAAACCTCCATCAGTCCCCGCCGTCACACCACCGTTACCTAACCGGAATACTACTAACAATCACCCGCAGCAGCCGACGAATTCGTTGACTGGATTCGGATCGCGGCCGAATACGTTGACTGAACCGGTTTGGGATACGGTGAAACGAGATCTGTCTAGGATTGTTAGTAATTTGAAACTAGTTGTGTTTCCGAATCCGTTTCGTGAGGATCCGGGGAAAGCGTTGCGAGATTGGGATCTCTGGGGGCCGTTTTTCTTTATTGTGTTTTTAGGTCTTACTTTGTCATGGTCTGCTTCTGTTAAGAAGGTATCGGAATTCGATTTGCTTACGATTAACGTATTTGGCCCAATAAGTGTTGGTTTTATCTACAGATCTTAGTATATTATAGGTTTTAGGTAACTTTTAATTTGAACTGGATCGTAGTTGGATTAGTTTCTATTCGGTAAAGTCAAATGTGTTATAGCTCGTTAATTCTTTGTGAACCGTTTGCGAATAGTAGGTACATTAGTGACTAGCATTAGGTTACTTTGACCTGCATTATGTTTAAATTAATGTTGTGCTTGAGTTTTCTCGTTTTCACTGGAAATGGTTTTGGAAAGGCGGGGTTAAGTGATATATCTTTAAGCTAGTATGAAGAAAATAAGAAATGCGTGGTAATGCTACTCTCGAATTTGAATAGCATATACTCGGTTTTTGTTAATGTTAAAAACATTTTTTCATAAGCTTAAGCTTTGCCTTACTACATTTGTTAGTTAGGGATGCTTAATCCTCCACCGGGGATATATACCCATTTTCTTCATGGCAACTAATCAGCAAATTAAATATCTCAAAAGTTTAAGTGGGGATTGATTGGCTTTTTTTCCATTGTGTGCTCATTAATCTTGACATAATATCTAGCCAATCTTGTCATCTACATCTTGAGAATAGTAAGCACTCAACCACCGCGAATATCAACATGAAACTAACTAGGGCTTGCTACTTTGCTAGTAACAAGAAACATTATAGAACGGTGAACTTGTATTCTAAATCATCAAATTGTAACATAAAACACAAGTAAACCTAGCCTGTGTACAGTTCTAGGACACTAGGATCGTGTTCGTTTATTGAGTTACACATTTGAGAAATCCGACATATAGGGATAAGATTTTGTTGATACATTACTACATAAACACACTCTGTGCTAATGGCGAGCTTGTAATTTTCTGTGGGAAACAAGTAAACTAATGATTTGTGAGTGTACACAAAATATCTCTTATTTACATTTGCATATCATTCAGTCTTGTGGCTGATTGGTACCCATCTATCAATCCTGCTGAATAATAAATGAGACAAGATCTTGTTTTCAAAAATTGAGAAACGTATGTGATGATGTGATGAGATGATATTGGTCTAGAACGTTTAAGAACAAGCCAGATGGATTCATACATGTTGACACAGCTATTGATAATGACGTATGTCGTAAGAATGAAGCTCTGGTATGAGAACAGGATGTTACAGGAATGAATTTTAAGAGTACTGATGTTAGGATTAAATATGAATGCTCTCAGTTTGACTGAAATTTCCAGTTCATTGACATATAAGATTCGTTTTTAAGCTGGGGATCTTTAAATATTTAAGAGCAAGATAGGTGTAGTTTACTTTCAAGTAATTTTCATATATGCCCATTTGACAACAAACTCAAGGTTCCAGGGTTCAAACAATGCATGATATCTTTTAACAGTAGAAGTGATCATACCTGACACAATATATGGGATCAATTATGTTGCTAACTAGAAAGATATGTGACATTGAATCGTCTTTGTACACTGCTTTCCTTGTATTGAGGTGCACAAACTGGTTCTGAATAAAAATGTAAGTGTGGCACCATAATTTAAAGAGACAAATCAACTCGTGCAACATTGATTTCTAATGAATCCCTATATTTGACTCATGGCGTAACCTGAAGCTTTGTCTTTTAATATACTTGTTCTTTGTTAATGCCTATTTGTGAAGATAGCCGGACATCATTATTCATGATTTGCCCTTGGCTGTAGCTTAAACCTATCTCATCTTTAGTAATATGTCATTTTAGGGATCTGATTGTCGCCTAAGTCTGCTTATGTGTTGTGCAACTGTTTTATACAAAAAGCATGTCTTGTTATCTTCAATAGAAGTAGCCGATGAATAAATTTTTCAACTTGTTTCTAATTGGCATTTTTGTTTTGCAGTCTGAAGTTTTTGCTGTTGCTTTTGCACTTCTTGCAACTGGTGCTATCATTCTAACTTTGAATGTCTTACTTCTGGTAATATACTCCGCGTGTGTGTATCTCTATGTGTGTTTGTTTCATAGAGGTTTTCAAATGGATGCGTGATTGGTTGGTAAATGGGTTAAACAAGTTGGGTTGGCCTGCTAGATTTTCATTTTATTTTTGAAGATTATAATAAATATAATAGGCTTTTAAACTTTATTTGTATAACTTTAAGAAAAGTTAATAGTAATTCACAATGGCATTGTAATGGCTTAATGGGTCAAAACTCAAAAGTATCAAAATATTTCCATGCTCTCCTCGATTATCTATATCAAAATCAGATCGCTGTTTCAGTAGTAATACTCTTTTTAAATCTTAGTTTATACTTCAATTATTTATGGAAAATGGATAAAAAAGTGTTACATAATCAACCTGCCCCGATCCTGCCTATTTTGACCTGTAAATGCCTAGAAACTTTTGTAGTTTTAGCCCAATTGGACTTGTTTGGTTATGCCGGTAAATCCCAAACAAACTAAAGATTAACTGAAATGCCTAAACTGATCCAGTTTTGTCCGTTTGGGACAAAATCGGCTCTTCTAATTTAAAATAGTAAGATATATTGATATGTGTATGTGTCCGTTGAGAAGGGATTATATTGTTTGTATCTAATTGCTGGTTTTTATTTTATTTTTCTGATCGAAGGCTGGTTTGATCGAATGACCCAAAACTGACTGATGGGTATGATTGTTTTGTAGGGTGGTCATATAATCTTCTTCCAAAGTTTGAGTCTATTGGGTTACTGTCTTTTCCCTCTGGATGTCGGAGCTCTAATCTGTATGTTGAAGGACAATGTGATCTTAAAGATGGTAGTTGTGTGTGTATCATTGGCATGGAGCGCATGGGCTGCGTATCCATTCATAAGCATGGCGGTCAACCCTAGAAGAAAAGCTCTCGCCCTCTACCCTGTTCTACTCATGTATGTATCTGTTGGTTTCCTTATCATCGCCATCGACTAGAATCCACGTAATCAAAACTCTGTTATACAAACCATCTAATACCTGTTTACATTTGATCTTTGTTCTTTGTGTTTGATATGAGGAACATGATCCTACTGTCTATGTTATCTGTAAGAAAGTTTTGAATGAACAATAGTGATAATGTTTATTATATAATATGTAGTAGAGTGCAAACTTCGGTACAAAGCTGTTAAACCAGTAAAGTGACCGGACCAGAATTGTTATACGCTTATACTTGTGGTACGAGATTATACTTACGTTCCAATCTTATTTATACAACTATTGTAATGGTAAGCATGTGATTTCGAAAGATTTTTTTTGAAAAAAAAAACCTTGTCTTTGTTAATGAACTAGATTGAACATCTTGTTTTCTATTCGATAACGAATATGCATAAGTTTTGGTTCATTTTCGTGTTTGATCTCGAGTTTTGGTGTAACATGTGATCATAATGCGATATATCCCGAGAATTAACTCAATCGTAAATGGTAATTACAAAATTTACTGACTAATAGAACATCACTGTTCATCCTTGACACTTTCTCAAATTGATAATGCATCAACATGTTCATTGGTAGGAGCAGGACTTGGCGATTAGCTCACTTATGCTTCACTCTATCTTTCACTAGGTCCAAGAGCCCATTTACAGATTTAAATGATAATTAGGTGTGCCATCTTTATGTGATTCTATTGTGCGTATCAAACCGATCTAACTAATCAATAACCGATTTAAGCAGTTGAACGGATCCATGCACATAACCGATGGATTTGTTATGAAATTTTAATTCATCGAATCTTTTTATGAGAAATCTTAAGTTTAGGTCTTCTCCATGTCTTATTTGAGTGTTATTGTAGTTTAACTTGGTATTTGTAGACTGTAGTTGCTTTTCATCATTTGTTGTTTGAAGTGATTAACTGATAACCGACAAACAAACAAAAAATAACTCTTTAAGCGATTAACCAAAACTGATTTAACCATAATCTAACAACAATTTAGATTTTCAATCAACCGAAAGTTTGATTATGGTGTTGGTTAAGGTGTATAACTGAACCGACACACCCTTAGATTTTATGTGATATAAAAGATCAAAGATTGGGAAGATTTTATTTGTAATTTTTTTCTTATTTTACAAGAGTAAACTTCAAATGGTTTACAAACTATAAGTTGCAGAAAATTATGCATTTATATAGAAAATATTTCAAGAAAAACTCAAATTGAAAAGAAATTATTATTAGTACAATTTTGGAATTTTTTTCATTGTTTCAAATTCTTTCTCTTCAAGTTTTCTTTATATAAATTTATTTTCCCAATTTTTGTTTGTTTTCTAAAAATTAAAAACAAATTTTATGTTGAAAAAAATAATATAAGTACTCATTACATTTGAAAAGTTTATATAGTTGCATTTCATGAAAAATAAATAAGCTTTTGAAATGATTTTCGGTTGGAAGCTCATATTACTTTGTTTTACAATGTTCATCAAATTCACGTTTATTTTATCAAAACGGGAAATAGAAATATAGATATTCAAACTGGAACATAGTTTCATAGATATACACTTTCTCGGTCGACTTCTTTTTATCCTCCATCATCGCTTGTGAGTTGTCGTAACACTAATCATAAAGTTTTCTAAATGGGAAATTTGAGTATTTATTAGTTATATAATGTAATAAGTACGTGGTGTTTGTCTTGAAGAAAATTGTTTAGAGATGGCGATAGCAGGACAGACCCAAGATTTCGGATGTCATGTGCGACGAGTAAAAAGAACCTCCTAAATACATTTTTTTTTATATATTAAAACAAAAATTAGTTGGTACATAAATTTTTGTCTATTAAATTAAACAAACAAAATAACGATTACATAGTGTTTTTGTTACATTGATAAATAAACCACGATATTTCTTCTACCATTATACAGATTATAAATTTTTTTATATATTTTGGACCATATACGGTTGCCTATAATATATGTAGTCAACGTCTAGATAAAATCACGCAAAAACTAAGATTGAATTAAATGTTAATTATCTAAATATACTCGATTCAACTCAACCGAATCAACCGAAAGCAAACAGTTTGTGTAACAAAATCTTATCGTTGATTACAAAACAGTCCTTCATGATATCGTCGCCAGAAACCTCGTGATGTTCATTTAATGTCGTATTGATCCCACCTAATGAGGACAAAAACGTCATTTCACATACCAAATCTAGAAGAGAACAAGGATACATCATCGTATTAAATTATCATCAACCCTCACTTATACGTAATGTTTTATCATATGATACGAACCCCCAACTTTACTCTACTTGTCTTATTTAACCCTTCCCTTTAACTTCAAGACTATTCTTTTGTTTTTATAAAAGTATTTTTATATAGGTTTTGATAACAACAATCTTTTGGACTGTGATTATGATTAAAAACTTTGAACCTATATTAATTACTTGTACTTTATCAATAACCGTTCCTACATTTACGATATTCACTCTTGTTTTTAAGGAAAAATGAACATATTTTCAATATGTGTCATAATAATTAAACAACAACCCTTAAGAGTACGTTTGGTAGGAGTTTCTAAAAAACTTTTAGATGCTTTACGTTTTTAAATTAGAAATAAAAGTCTTCAAATATATAATACTAGATTATTGTCCCGCGATAGCGCGGATAAAGCTAAAAATTGAATCCTAAATTTTATTTTTATGTAGATATTAAGTTATTATGAGAACACAATTTTACACGTATAATAACATATATATTTTTACGTTTATACATGTTTATAGTTATAATAACATATATACCTTTACGTTTATTCACATGTTTTGATACTTTTTATTAGGAGATTTAAAAATAACAATAAAGTAAATTATAATTCAAATTGAACGATTTATAAGTAAATTAGAATTATGTTTTTTTTTATTTAAGTGTAGATGGGATGAAATAGAAAATGTAATTATGTATTGTTAGAGGGTGTAAAGTGAAAATAATATTTGATAAATCTGATCTAACGGCTGAAATCATATCTGATCTAACGGCTGAAATCAAATAAGTTAATTCATCCAAATGATCTTATTTCGTCATGTGACATTTAAGACCCCTATCTTATTATATATTAAGGATTTGATTGATTGATTTAAATGGACATGGACATTAGATGGTATGTGTAACGCAAGTTTACATGCTATATTTGAAGAGTTATGTGATGCTAAAAACATACATATTATCTCCTTATTTTATAGACAAATATATGTAACTAACTTTAAAAAAGGCAACATATATTTTCTAATAGATAGTACTTATTTTTATATTATACAAGAGCAAAAGTATACAAATTAAACCTATAAATACTTATTTTTCTTAAAAACAAACAAACAAATATAGCCATAAATTTAGATGCACCAAAATTGTAATTGTGAAAAGGAAAGAACACTAAACCCTCAAACTTTGGGCATGTAACGTAACGGCGTCGTTACGGCCACACTACTAGATGATTTACAACTAAGATATCCAAGTACTTTCCATGAACAATTCCGGCGATCAACGCTCCGATTAACTGGAATTACATCATACGGTTTTGAACTAGTTCGACGAACCTGCCTGTTCTTTATGTCTCGTAGATCCATCTCCGAAGGTGGCACTTTTACTAACCCAAACAAAAGAAAATACCACCTTGAAGAAGACAATTTCTTACCCGAACCATCACGACTAATGTCTTGTGCTGGTTCAGAACACATGCTTGAGTTTCGGTTTAACTTTTTGTAATCCAATGACCGGCTGTTTCGAACTAGTGGACTCGTGGTGATGATTTTGACGCTCCCCCTTGAATCGGATCTAGACCGTCGGCAACCAGTAGGCACTAAAAAAGAAAGTTCACGGTTAATTAAGTTCATTTGTTCGCACTTATAAATGTGTAACAGTAGTTCATTCGTATATATACAAAAAAACGATAACATGACAAAAAGAAAATAATGTTCTCACATTTTAAGTGCACACAAAATATAATGTACATCTAAAAGTGTGTAGATAAATTTGTGAGAATAACCAATTCGACATTTTTATGTGTGTACTTATGTTAAATAAAAAGCGCTTACAGTTAGATTGGTTTTGTTGATGTTTTTCGCTTTGTTTTGGTGGTTGTTTATGGTGTCGTTGTAGTTCGTTGATAGGTACAAGTTTACCGCATAATATGATGTCTTCCGCATGAGACATCATTTTCTCTTCCGAGTATTCACTTAACCCTTCCCGAAAAAACTCAAAAAAGTCTTCCACGACTGATGTTGATGATGGCGGATTCTGATGATCTTGTGTTATTGGGAAATCGGTTAAGGAAAGTGTGTCTACTGCTTCTGTTTCGGTTTCGGGTTCTTGATCATCTTGAAGATTGTTGTTGAGGATTTTGCCACCCATGTCACACAATAAGCTGTTGTTTGTATGTGTTTTGAGAGAATGTTTAAGGAGGGGTTTTTTAAATGGAGAAAAGTAAAGAAATATAAAGGGTGTGAGGGAGGAAAAGAATCAATGAGGTTTCATTACAAAATTTTCTATGTTGAATAGTTTATTTTCTATTTTATTTTATTTTTCATTATTATTTTGGATAAAAATTGTACCTATTTTTGTTGTATCCAAAATGAAGGTATAAGCATTTTTGTTATAAATTTATACGAACCGAAAATATAAAATAATTATCTAAATTAAACAAAAGAAATTGTAAATTCTATTTTATGTCCTTATTTTTGTTTTTAATCAAGTCGAGTTTATTTCTTTAAATAAATTAAATAGTTTTTAACTAAAATTAACTTACTTTTGTTTTACAATAGATGCATGAATGCCTATGTTGATGCGATGTCGATTAATCCTTAGTCAACTAACCCAAGGTTGGAGTTTTTGGGGGCGTTCACGGTTTCTAAGATGATGACCGGCAACATCAAGAGATCAATTTTGGATCATCATTATTTCAGTGTTGTAGTTTTATTTATAGTTTAATAATGTAAAGTTCATACTTCATATTTTTTATCTAAATCTTTTAATTTCGTAACCCATTTCAAAGGCATATCCAGTACAATTCAATTATGAGTTAATGTGATCTTTAGGATAATTTATATGCTTATGTATAGATACGCATAGTCGTGTCGAAAAAATCCAAAACCGAAACAGAAACCGTAATAAAACCGAAAACCGGAACCGCTCAAACACAAGTTTGACCGGAATCGGTTCGGGTTGGCCAATGCCCGGGGGGTGAACGCGGGTCGGAGTTTTAGGTTTTGGACCGGGTATGAACCGGTTTTGCCCGAACCGGTTCCAATACACGGTTTGAACCCGGTTTTTGTAGTAGCGGCTATATAGCCGGGTTTTTTTTTGCTTTTTTATGGTTTTTTGTTACCGTTTGGTAGCCGTATTTTGGGTGTTCTTTACCATTTTTCCATTCCAAATTTACTATAAGTATGTAGGTTGAGTATGGGGTTAATCACACAATTCTAACTCTCTCAAAACTCTAAAAACGCAAAAAATTCTCGAAAAATCATCAACAATCAAATGGCAACTCAAAGCTCTTCCGATTCCACCGGTTTCGGTTCCTCAAGTGAAAGAACGATTGTAGCCGTTCTCAAAACAACCCGAAACCGAGCCATTTTGCGTCATTTCCGTTTGGCGAAATTGTTGGATGACGAAAAGATGGCGCATTGTAATCATTGCGGTAATTTTTTGAAAAGTGATTCCAACTCGACGTTGAAGCATCACATCGAGAGGCATTGCAAAGTACTCAATAAAGTTCCGGGAGCGGGTCAATCATTGATGGGTCAAGACGGGACTATTTTTGTATATTCGGTGGAGCGGATGCGTCAAGAGTTTGTGGGTTATGTGATTCAATCTGTCTTGCCATTCAATCACTTCGACAACCCTCGATTCACCGGGGTGGTTCAAAGGTGTCTTCAACCGCGATATACTCACGTAATTCGTAATACTCTAAGAAGTGATTGTTTGAAAATATGGAAAAAAAGCTAAAACAATGGTAATAAAAGGTTTTGAAACGTTAAATACAAATGTAAACTTAACAATCGATGTTTGGTCGGCTCCTCATGGTTTGCCCGATTCATACCTTTGTGTTACCGCACATTGGTGTGATCCCGAATCGTGGCAAATGATGAAGAGGATTATTTCTTTTGACCAATTTTCTTATCCTCACACGGGTCAAAACTTATTTCATATGTTACAGGATGTTTTACAAAGGTATAAATTGGAAGAAAAAGTGTTTTCAATTGCATTTGATAATGCGAGTAATAATACAAACGTTGTGGGTAAACTAAAACTAAAATATAAACCACTAATGAATGGTGACTTTTATCATAGTCGATGCGTTGCACACATTATAAATTTGGTTGTGCAAGTCGGACTAGAAGTCACCGACGTAAAGAACCCCATAAGCCCTTATAGACAAATGCTAGCCGATATATTTTCAAATCACAAAATTATATACAAGGGATATATGAAAGTGTGTAAGGAAACGAATTCCATCTTTTTGGCCCCTAATTGGGATGTTCCTACAAGATGGAATTCGACTTACAATATTCTTATATGTGGTTTACGCCAACAATATACTTTAACCTATTATCATGCCAAGTTAGTGCGTAAATATTCGGTTACACCATTTTTGCTTGAAAATTGGGATATTATTCAAAAACTAAGCCACTTACACCAACCGATTTTTTAGCCACTATGGTAGTTAAGGAATTCTCTAACTTTGAGGTTTTGGCTTGGTGGAGAGCACGAGAATCTCAATTTTCTGTTCTAGCCGTGATGGCCAAAGATCTACTAACCGTCCAAGCTTCTTCGGTAGCTTCGGAATCAGCTTTTTTCTTAGTGGTAAGGTATTATCTTTACGAAGAACAAGACTCATACCGGCGACATTGGAGATGTGCATTTGCTTGAAGAATTACTTAGACGCGGCCGAACATACACAAGACCACCAAAATCTTGAAGGCGAACTAGAATATGAAGGTGAAGTACTCGATATCGAGGTGGAACAAGGAGTTGCAATATCACTTTCCGATGAAGAACTCGTTATCGATGAAGCTTCCCGAGCATCTAACTCCAAAGATAAACCCGTTGAAGATGACTTTATTGAAGTAGAAGTATATTAAGAATGAAGAAATCAATTTCAAATTTACAATATTATTAGTTACATTTCATATTAAAAATAGTACTTTTTCGAACATTTTTATTCCAATTATCATAATATAAAGGTTTTGAAGATGTATTTCAAGTTTTTTTAGTAGAAGAAGATGATGAGAAAAAGTAATTAAGGGTGTATTTGGTTAAATATAATTTCATTTCACTTGTTAGTTAAAGAAGACCGAAGACGGAGAAATGGATTTATGAAGAAAAACAAAGGGTCTAAACTGGGCCAATCACGTATCAAAAGCTGGTTCTAAGCCCTAGGCTATGGGCGACTTTGCTGCTGTTCCGAGCTCTAACTGTTGGACCCATATTATTTGTGACCCTCATTGATCATTTATCCTTACTGATATGATGACTGACACTAACTGAAATCTGTGTCTAGTAAATATTCGATGGACGTATTTACCTTAACGACACTATAGATTTCCCATTAGGTGATCGGAACTATGAGAGCTTAAAGTAAACACTTATTAAACACCAAGGACTAAATGGTACACACTCCTAATTTGAGTGTGTATATAAGGACCCTCATAAACCCTTATTAAGGTTGGTCACTTAACACCTCCATCTTTATCCTAAAACACACACATAAGGTTTTCTCTCAATCACGGTTCTAACATAACCGGAATTCCATCCTAATACGATCATCTCGTTTTGGGAATCAATGGCTAACATATTCAACAACATCCCAGGATCATCAGGAGGTATGTAAATAACATGAATCAATCTAATTTAATCCAACATGTGGTATCAGAGCCAATGGCTCGTGATTATCCATTGGTTCATGTTTATTTATTGCCTGGCTATTGTTATTAATATTCTGCAAATTATCTGGCCGGCGGATTTTGGTTTTGGATAAAAAAAATGGTGTTTTTCAGACCTGCGGCGGCTACAGCAACCCTAATTTTCGATGAACTTCGTCCGTGCGGATGAAGGCTCATCCGTATGAACCAGATTTGTTCATACGTACGGATGAAGTCTCATACGTACGAATGAGTTTTCTTGATTTGTGCGAACCTAACTTGTTCATTAGCACGAACCAAAGATTATCTCATGCGAACCTGATTTGTTCATACGTACGGATGAAGTCTCATACGTGCGAATGTGTTGCTTGATTCGTGCGAACCTAACTTGTTCATTAGCACGAACTAAGGATCATCTCATGCGAACCTGATTGGTTCATACGCACGAACCTAACTGTTGATCCGTACGAATCTAGGCTAAATGCGTGCGAACCTAGGCTTACATCCGTACGAACTTAAACGTTACATCCGTACAAATCTAGGATTAATCCGCACAAACCTGGACTTACATCCGTACGAATCAATACTCATCCGTACGAATATAATCTCATCCGTACGAATGACTAAAGACCCTAATTTGGTCGGTTTTTAGAGTTTCACTGGTTGCCTTATTTGCCGTCTGACCCAATTTTGGTCGCCTAACTTGCCGACTGTATTAAAATCAATTTGGTCTAATTTGGCCATCTTTAAAATTGATTTAGTCACCTTATTTATATGTGACTTTATTATACTTATGCACTAATATTCATGTTCTCATCTTTTGTTGCCCAAAGGTCAAAGGTGATTCCTATGATTGCATTTTTTTCCTTTAGCATAATAAACACGTAGGATATTAATTCTGCCCAAAGGTGATTTAATATACTTGTGTGCTTAAAAGGATTCTTATTATGCCTTAAAACACGATGTTCTATTTTGTTGCCCAAAGGTCAAAAGACAAACGTTGTGTTGCATAAACCTTATGCTCATAATTTTACTTAGATATTAGTTATTTCTGCCCAAAGGTGATGTAACATCTAAGTAGAGCCTTACTTTAGCTTATTATTTTGGTGTTTTAATAGGCTTACCTATCATTGGCTTCATTACTAATATGGTCTTAGTCTCAGGAACATTACTATTAGGTCTGCTTATTTTTAGACATTACTCTAGTTCTATTACCTTGAGGGACATTACTTAGTCTGCCTTATATAGCTAACTCTGTCACTATAAAATCTTCTAATACTCGTATCATAAACCTAAATCCTCCTTATTCTCCACTACAGTACCAAACTTCGGCATTGAGGCACTTACTGGTGCTAATTTCACTTCTTGGAAGGATCAACTTTACTTAACTCTGGGAATGCTCGACATTGACTATGCTATTCGCCATGATGAACCCGCAGCTATTACTACTGCGTCTACTGCGGCTCAGATAGCGGAATTTGAGAAGTGGGAAAGGGCGAATCGGCTGTCACTAATGATGGTCAAGAACTCAATTCATCCCAGCATCCGAGGAGCTATCCCTGATAAAGACAAAGTGAAAACTTACCTCACATCTGTTGAGGATCACTTTAAGGGATCGTCTAAGGCAACTGCGAGTAGTTTAATGCTACAGATGCTAACTCTTAAATATGAAGGTTCTAATGGTGTCCGTGAACACATAAGGAAGATGGTTGACATGTCTCATAAGCTTAAGAATTTGGAAATGGAAGTCTCAGATAATTTTCTTGTGCATTTCATAATGACTTCCTTGCCTGCTCGGTTCGACACTTTCAAAGTGAATTATAATGCTATGAAAGATAAATGGTCGATAAGTGAACTGATTGCTATGTGCGTTCAAGAGGAAGATCGTCTTAAGCACATTCAACCTGAAGCTGTTCACCTTACTACCACTTCAAACTTCAAGAAGAGGAAAGGTAACTACAGTAACAAGACTGAAAATAAAGTCCAAAATCATGGTGCTGCTACCTCTGGCCCTAAATCCTCAACAGGCAATACTAACTGCAAATTCTGCCGCACCAAAGGGCACGGACAGAAAGATTGCTCTAAATTCAAGGAATGGCTAGCTAAGAAAGGTAACATTCTTTACGTAGTATTTGATTCCTTTACTACTGATGTTCCATTTAATACATGGTGGGGTGACTCTGGTTCTATGGTCCATGTGACCAATTCCTTACAGGGATTCCTTACAATCCAGAAGCTACCAAAGGACCAAAGAAAACTTAGAGTTGGAAATGGTGATCTCTTAGATGTCGAAGCCATGGGAATTTTAAATTTACATATGAATACCGGAAAGTGTATTAGATTAATAGATACCTTATATGTACCGAGAATTACTCGGAACCTTGTATCTATATCTAGACTTGATCTTGAAGGTTATGTAATTACTCATGGTTGTGGCAGGATCACTTTTACTCTTAATAATGAATTATTTGGTTGTGGTTTTTTGGATGGATTACTGTATAAATTAGAACTAGATCATAATTTCTCACAGTCTTTGTTGTCTCTTAATATTGATGACATAACTACAACAAAGACAAAATCACCTAAACAAGCAGATAATTCCTCCTCATTGTGGCATAAACGTCTCGGCCACATCTCACGAGATCGCATGAAACGACTCGTAAAAGAAGGAATCTTACCCTCTCTTGATTTTAGTGATTTTGAAACATGTATTCAATGCCTCAAAGGCAAAATGGCTAAAGGGAATAAGAAAGGAGCCACCAGATGTTCCAACTTGTTGGAAATAATTCATACTGATATTAGTGGCCCTTATCCTGCATCAATAACAGGACATACATCATTTATTACATTCATTGACGATTATTCACGTTATATGCACCTTTATCTGATTAAAGAAAAATCTGAATCCTTACAAACTTTTGTCGATTATAAAACTTTGGTTGAAAACCAACTTGATCATAAGATAAAAGTTGTCCGATCAGATAGGGGAGGTGAGTATTACGGTAAACATATTGATATTGGTCAAGCTCCTGGTCCCTTCTATAATTTTTGCAAGGAACAGGGCATAATTAACCAATACACCATGCCAGGTTCTCCTCAACAGAATGGTGTTGCTGAAAGGAGAAATCGAACTTTAATGGACATGGTGAGAAGTATGCTCGCCAACACTAACCTACCCAAATTTCTTTGGACTGAGGCCTTAAAAACAGCTGTTCATATACTCAATAGGGTTCCATCAAAATCTGTCCCTAAAACTCCTTATGAGATCTGGACAGGTAGGAAACCGAGTCTAAAATATATGAAAGTATGGGGCTGTCCTGCCGAAGCAAAAGTCTATAACCCTAACTTAAAGAAACTGGATTCTGAAACCCTTACATGTTTCTTTATTGGTTATCCCGAGAACTCAAAAGGTTATCGGTTTTACTGTCCTTCTCACTCTACCCGCATCATAGATACGCAACATGCCACTTTCCTCGAAAATTCAGAGATCAGTGGGAGCACGACAAATCCTGATTTAGTTTTGCAAGAAGTACAAGAAGCGGGGCGAAACCACTCGTCGGTTATTACGATTCCTCCGATAATTCCTCTTGTACCCAACGCTGCTCCCGTTATGCCTGAACCTCCTAATGAACCGGTTGAACCTCCCAATTTGCCTCCTAATCTAAACGCCGAAGAACCGTTTGTTCCTGAAGAACCCGTAATTCAGCTCAGGAGATCATCAAGGGCTCGCAGAAACACTAATTTTGATGGTTTCGAAACTTATCTGGCTGAAGTCGAAAATATTGGGAAAGTTACTGATCCAACCTCTTACCGAGAAGCTATTAATAGTGATCAGGCCGCTCATTGGATTGAAGCCATGATTGAAGAGCTCAATTCCATGAAGCATAATGGCGTTTGGGTATTGGTTGCACTTCCTAAAGGATCCAAAATAATTGGTTGTAAATGGGTCTTCAAAACCAAATTAGACCCGAATGGAAACGTCGAACGCTATAAGGCCAGACTGGTTGCGAAAGGCTTTACTCAAAAGGAAGGAATTGATTATCAAGAGACCTTTTCTCCTGTCTCTCGTAAAGATTCCCTAAGGATCGTCATGGCACTCGTAGCTCATTATGATTTAGAGTTACATCAGATGGATGTCAAGACCGCTTTCCTAAATGGTGACTTGCAAGAAGACGTATACATGCAGCAACCTGAAGGATTTATTCCAGAAGGTAAAGAGCACATGGTCTGCAAGTTGAATAAATCGATATATGGGTTGAAACAAGCATCACGACAATGGTACCTTAAATTTGATGAAGTCGTGAAATCTGATGGCTTCCTAAAGAATCAAGTGGATCAATGCACCTATCTCAAGATCAGTGGGAGTAACTTTATTATCCTTGTTTTGTATGTGGATGATATCCTGCTTGCAAGTAACAACTTGGATTTGCTACATGAGTCGAAGCGAATGCTTTCGCATAATTTCGACATGAAAGATCTCGGTGATGCCTCTTATGTTATAGGTATCGAAATACATCGAGACAGACGTAATGGGGTTCTAGGTCTTTCCCAAAGGGCTTATATTGACCGTATTCTAGAACGCTATAACATGCAGCACTGCACGCCCACTGTGGCTCGGGTAGTTAAAGGGGACGTATTTGGACCTCACCAAACTCCGAGCACTGAAACTGAGAAGGCTGAAATGAGGATGATACCTTACTCATCTGTAGTTGGGAGCATTATGTACGCTCAGGTCTGTACTCGACCGGATATCGCTTACATCGCTGGTATGCTGGGGCGTTACTTATCTAACCCCGGATTAGCACACTGGAAAGCGGCTAAAAAGGTTCTACGATATCTGAAAGGGACCAAAGACTACAAATTAACTTATAGAAGAAGTGACAACTTGGAAGTAGTAGGTTATTCTGACTCTGACTTTGCTAAAAGCAAAGAAGACCATAAATCTACTTCTGGGTATATTTTCATGTTAGCTGGCGGACCAATCTCTTGGCGGAGTCATAAACAGAAACTGACCACGACGTCTACTATGATGGCTGAATATGTTGCCGTTTATAATGCAACCTGTCATGGGATGTTGTTAAGGAACCTGATCAGTGGACTCAAACTCGTCAACTCAATCTCTAGACCATTGAAGCTTTACTATGATAACTCAGCTGCTGTAACTTTCTCGAACAGTAACAGTTCGACTGGCGCTGGGCTGTATCTCGACACAAAGTATCTGTTTGTACGTGAACGGGTTGAGGAAAATGTTCTTTGTGTTGAGTACATAAGTACACATGACATGCTAGCGGATCCGATGACCAAAGGTCTTCCTCCTAATATATTCGTAGGACACGTGTCGAATATGGGGCTTACAAAAGACTTAATTTAATAGCATGTTGTACTTATTGGTCATTATTATTTATTAATGAAAAATTTTCCTCCTTATTCAGATTTTGTTTGTCTATTATTTACACCTTATGCGCATAACTGTGTTAGACATTATTATAACAAAATTTGTCTTAGTTGGTCTATCATTGCTTATTCAGTTTTGAATTTGAGTCATAGTTTGACTAGTGGGGGTCCTGAGTAGATATTCTTCTCTACGACTGTACTTATTGACTATGATTTCGGTTTGAAACAAAATGAGTATTATCTCGTACGGACTTATTAATACTCATAGATAAATGATCCACTTGGTCAAGTGGGAGAATGTTGGACCCATATTATTTGTGACCCTCATTGATCATTTATCCTTACTGATATGATGACTGACACTAACCGAAATCTGTGTCTAGTAAATATTCGATGGACGTATTTACCTTAACGACACTATAGATTTCCCATTAGGTGATCGGAACTATGAGAGCTTAAAGTAAACACTTATTAAACACCAAGGACTAAATGGTACACACTCCTAATTTGAGTGTGTATATAAGGACCATCATAAACCCTTATTAAGGTTGGTCACTTAACACCTCCATCTTTATCCTAAAACACACACATAAGGTTTTCTCTCAATCACGGTTCTAACATAACCGGAATTCCATCCTAATACGATCATCTCGTTTTGGGAATCAATGGCTAACATATTCAACAACATCCCAGGATCATCAGGAGGTATGTAAATAACATGAATCAATCTAATTTAATCCAACACTAACATGTTGCTAATCGGTATGAAAACCACCCAATTTGTTCTGAAAATGCCTTATGTCTCTGTTTTGCAATCAAGTCATGTCACCGACTGCCGATGTGTTGGGATTATGATGAGACTGATTTCATAAGCGAATTTTTAGATTATATATAAAAATCAGGAATAGGAATTTTGAGTTTGAGTTTGAGTTTGTGTTCATAGGAATTAAGAAAATACTCTCAAGCTTGTTGGGGTCTGGTTGGTATCCTTGGAATACGTCTTTGCAAACGTTTCTAATGATTAAAGGAAAGTTAATGTTAGCAAATACCAATTCGTGAACTCGCTTTTTACATGTTTTGATGACATAAGTTTTGTTTGTTTTGATAATATATTAAAAATGAGATAACTTCGAAATTTCATACCATAAATAACATAATTTCATTTCTTCGTTTTCCTGCCAAATAAAAATATTGACTTTCTATCAATTTCTCAGATGAATTTCTCCGTTCTTACAAAAAAGAGGAATTTATTTGATTGCTCAACAAATTTCATTTTTCACATTTCTTTTCTCTACTTCATTTCTTTTTTCCCAAAAATTTCTCTTTTACCAAATGTATCCTTAAGTGTGTAACTAAATTTGGAAGATCTTCTAGTGTAATTATTGAATTTTGAAAACCTTAAGACCATAGGAATGTTAACAAATGAGGTCTTTTTCATATTCAAGTTATTCACCTTACTAAGCGGACTAAGTAGAATATCTCAGTGACCGTTTCCAAACCTCTTCTCTAAACACCCTAAGATGTCATCCAGTGGCGAGTCTAGAACTCAAACGCACGTAGGTCACTATTTAATTGAACCGATAATTATGAATAAAAAAAAAAAAAAAAACTATTAGCGGATCGGGTCAATGGGTCATATAAGCAAAAGAAATTATAGTTCTTACAATTGTACCCGACAAAAGCAAAAAAAAATTACAAGTTCCTACAATTGCACCTTACGAGGTCTAATATCTTGATATATTTTCACAATTTATTCGTTACTAATACCTTCTAAAACGCCTTTTTCAATATACGACACTAAAGTATCACTCAAAAATTTATCGCCCATTTTGTTGCGTACATCAGTCTTTACCAACTTCATTGCTGAAAAAGCGCGTTCCACAGTTGATGTTGCAACGGGTAAGATCAATGCAAGTTTCAAGAGAAGATACACCTTAGGAAAGATTATATGCTTCTGTTTTTCGACCATCTTCTTGGCAAGTTCTCCAATGCTATCCAACTGATTAAATTGTTCATCTTCACGTACGTCCCTAACGTAATTTTTAAGCTCCACCTCAAGAAATTGAAGATCGTATTCTGTTGGAAACTCTTCCTGATAAAGTGTAGCCATTTCCTTTAGTTTATCCAAATCAAAGGCTTTGAAAGACTCACGTGGGCACAAACAAGCTATATAAAGAAGTAATTTCGTGTTGGCTTCATTAAAGCGATGGTTAAGCTCTTGAAGTTGCATATCAACCACCTCCTTGAATAAATCAATGTGATAGTGATGCAAGTTGTTAACCTGAAAAAATAAACTTTTATAGTTTTATATACCGATGACAAAACACAATAGAGAAATCAAGTTGGCAATATCACATTTTACTTACATGTGAAGCTTTTCGACGACTAAATCCATCATAATATTCATCTTCCATATCTATGATTCGAACTTCATATTTATCACAAAACAAAGTAACATTCCCCAGAAGTGTTTCCCATCCAACATCCCTAATTTCTTGAATTGCTTTTTCAGAACAACTTACTTGATTCATGGCATTTACGATATCTTGGTCTTTTCTTTGTAATGATGTATTCAAATGATCTGTAACTCCCAAGATATCAACCATCAAGTGTAGACAAAATACAAAATCAAACGATTTTACTAACTTCGGGGTGCGAAGTGCTTCAGCTTTATGATCACGATCACTACCATGTTTGCCAAGCTCTACAAGTACTTCACAAATAGAAGGATATATGTTCTTGATATTCAATAGTGATGCAAAATGAGAACCCCAACGAGTATCAGATGGCCGCTTAATACCCACTTCTTGGTTCAAACCGGTACCACTCTCAAGCTCACCTAAATTTTACCATAGAAAATATTAATAAGTTAAAAATAAGTAATCAATAGTTAAATAATATATACACTGGAATTGAAAATCATACCATCAGCTAATGCTTCCATAACTCTATCTGCTTGTTTTTGTCTTAAACTATCTCGCCGCTTATAAGAAGATCCAATGATGTTTAGCAATCGAGAAACCGAATCAAAGAAATCATTAATCTTCGTGTGATTTTTTGCAACAAACACTAGGGCTAACTGTAACTGGTGAGCAAAACAATGAACAAAGTGTGCAGATTTTGTGTCATTCATAATCAAAGTCTTCAAACCATTGAATGCGCCACTCATGTTACTAGCACCATCATATCCTTGCCCTCTAATCATTGTATGACTCAAATTCCACTTTTTGAGCATATCATAAATGGTAGCCTTTAGTGACAAATCCGAAGTGTCACTAACATGTCTAAGACCCACAAACCTTTCTACAACTTCTCCTTTTTTATTTACAAACCGCAATACTAGTGCCATTTGCTCTTTACAAGACACATCACGTGACTCGTCAACTAAGATTGCAAAAAAATCTTTTCCAAGCTCTTTCATAATTAAACTTAAAGCTACACTTGAACATGCTTGCACAATATCTTTCTGGACATCACTACATGTCAATTGTGTATTTTTGGGGGCATTCTTTAACACAACACTATGTACCTCATCACATCGATCGGCTAACCATTGTAAATGTTCAAGAAAATTACCTTTATTCTGCGAGTCTTCCTTCTCATTATGACCACGAAATGCCAATCCTTGATGCAATAGAAATCTAACACAATCAATCGAAGCATTCAAACGAATACGGTATTCTTTTTCTTGTAAAGTGGTTTGTTTCTCAAGAGCAGACGAGATGGATTGTCTTTGATTCATCAAATCTTGACACTTCTGGACAGCAATATTGTGTGGGTTTCCAGCTTTGTGATCCTTTAGTCCCGATTTCCTATTCCAACCTTTAAATCCAGATTTCACAAAATGATCTGATCCACCTTGGTTTGGTATATTAGATTTGAAAAGATAACAACATAAGCAGAATGCGGCATCCTCTTTTATACTATATTCTAACCAATATTCATTGTCAACAAACCATGATCGCTTAAATCTCCGAAGTTTAGCCTTAGCTCCAAAAGGACGTTGTGGAAACTTATGGTCTCGAGGTTGGAAAGGTCCTTTTTGCAAGTATGATCTTCTAATTTCATCTCTTTGATTCATATGATAAAAGTCCAAATTTGGTCGTTCAGCCGGATCAACGGGGAGTGAGCTTAAATCAACTTTCTTATGCTTATGTTGATTGCCATTATCATCTTCTATTGTTTGTTCATCTATCTTCTTATAAAACTTAAATAGGGACATTATTGATTATGATTCCTGCAATAAATAAACAAAGAACAAGTATAAAACATTGAAACATCAAAGATCAATTGCAAAAACGGAAACCAATCCAATTTATTCACTAAATTATCCAACATTATGAATATGATTAAGTAAACGGAATTGCAGAAATAAATTATCCAATTTATTCACTAAATTATCCAATTTATTCACTAAATTATCCAATTTATTCACTAAACGGAAATGCAGAAAAAAGCGAAATTGCAAAATTGCAGAAAAAAAAACTCACCTGAGCGCCTGAGCAGTGGTTGTGGCCGCCGGCTCAAAATTCAATTTGGCGATTTCAAAATTCGAGCAGTGGCTGCGACCTGAGGCAAGCAGCGCTGCAGCGGGGGATTTCAAAATTCAGTTTGGCGATTTCATTTGGCGAGCAGCGGGGAGGCGATTTCAATTTGCCTTTTTCAAGCAGGAGGCAACCAGCGGTTTTGAAGAAAAAAAAATGAAGTAACATGGGTAATGGGCTTATTTAAAATTGGTAATGGGTTTAATTTTATCAAAGGGTTTATTTAAAATGGGGTACTGGGTTTAATTTTATCAAAGGGTTTATTTAAAATGGGTAAAAGTGGGGTTAACAAGGTTTGAACCTTGGTTGATTAAAACTGAAACTTTTAAACTAAGGCTTGGAAACCACTCCACCAAGATTAATGTTTGGTTAGAATTTGTAAAACAAACATTTTAGCTATGTCCTTTCTGATTTTTTAGGCATGTCCTACTAGAAATTACGACATCGTTTCTATATGATTTTTGAAATTTAGGTAGGTCCGAGGACCTGCCTACGGCCACACTAAACTCGCCCCTGATGTCATCTAGCCAATGTGGTCCGAACTCGAGAATTCTTTTGAGAATATTATACCTTTTTGTAATGCTTACCTTAATACGATGTGAAAAAATTATAAATATATAATATGGTTAGTACTCAAGATCTTTATGGTAACTTTCTTTTGATTGTAGGTTTAAAGGATGAGACCTTTGAATCTACTCTATCTTATAATTCACTTTAAAAGAACATTAACCAAACCAAATAACCATAATAATAGTTCAAGAGAGCTGAAACGGAATAAACATCGTCCTTTTTTATTGTTTATATTTTACCTTTTTGTCGTTTTTTAATTGCTTTTAATTTGTTAACCATGTTCTTAGAAAAAAATTCTACTTATAATTGATTGTTTTTTATCAATCGGGAATAAAATAGAATAATTAGATGCACACGAGTCGATTTTGAGAAACAAACAGCTATTTACTAAAAGCTATATCACACATGATAGATGTAATTGTCCTATATGTGTAACTTTATGATGGTAATCCTAGAAAACCTCAATCACAACACACTTAATTATCAAGAACATCATAATCAATATCACCTTTTAATAATCAACCAAACTAAACAATACTATCACAAATCAACTCAATAATTGACTTAGACTAATAATACTCGATTAGGTTTTCAATATGAAAACCTAATTTATAAACCCTAATTTTAGAGAGAATACACAGACTAAAACACATAGTTAATTGTGAACATGACGACTGGTTAAGGAGTATATATAGACCTTAATTACCAACACAACCTTCTACTTTGGTGACTGTACACACAAGCCCTCCAAGTCTTCTTTCTTCCTTTACAGCTTCAATTTAAACACCAAACTTCCTGCTATCGTCATAATAGTCCTTCAACTATAAAAGGATTAAACTTACACATAAACAATTTAAGTTAGACAACCCGTTAGTTTAAGTTAGGACTTTTACGCTTATCTTTCGAACATTCCCCTTCAGTCCTAACTTGAAATGCATTGAACAAACCCAATTTGAAACACAAATACTTATGCTGGTTTGGTGGAAGACTTTTAGTAAGAATATCTGCAAGTTGTTCTGCAGATTCTACTTTCACCAGTTCAAGAACACCTGAACATACTATTTCCCTTACCAAATGTAAATCAATGTCAAAATGTTTTGTTTTCTCGTGAAAAACTGGGTTATTAGCAATCAACATAGCAGCCTTGTTATCACAATGAAAATTGACATGGGTAAGATCGGTAACTCTCATATCATGCAAAAGATTGAGCAACTACAGTATCTCACAATTGGCAGAAGCCATGGCTCTATATTCTGCTTCAGCAGATGACCTAGATATTGTAGGGTTTTTTTTGTACTTTTCCATGAAATAATAGAATTACCAAGATAGACACAGAAACCGGTAACTGATTTCCTAGATACTTAACACCTTCCCCAATCAGAATCTACATACACAGACAGTTTCATATTATTGGTTTTACAAATTTGAATTCCTTGACCAGGAGCAGATTTGAGATATCTTAACACTTTAAGTGCCAGGTTAAAATGTAACTCGGTTGGTGCATGCATAAATTTTCATAAACTTTGCACAACAAAACTAATATCAGGTCTAATAAGAGTAAGGTATATCAGTTTGCCAATAAGTTTTTGATAAACAGATATATTACCTAAAGGTTCACTAGTTTTGTGTTCAACTTTATCAATCAACACAGATATATTAGCATCAAGAGGTGTACTGACAGGTTTACAACCCAACAATCCAAATTCATCAAGTAATTCAAGACATTATTTCCTTTGAGACAAACAAACACCTTTATCAGTTTCAAATAACTCAATTCCAAGAAAGTACTTTAGTTTACCTAAATATCTAATCATGAATTTAGAGTTAAGAAACTGTTTAACAGCCATAATCTCGTCATTAGAATTACCAGTAATAATGATATCATCAACATAAACCAACAACATAATATGCACTTTATCTTAAGACAAAACATACAAAGAATAATCAGACTTGCTTTGATAGAAACCATACTCAAGTAAACTAGCAGTCAGTTTTTCATTCCATTTTCTAGGTGCTTTCTTTAAGCCATAAAAGATTTTTTTTAGTTTACACTCTCTATCATCATTTTTATCAAAAAAAACTCCTTCAGGTAAAGTCATATAAACATCCTCATCAAGTTCACCATACAAAAAAGTATTATTAACATCTAACTGAAACAAAGACCAGCCATTACACACAACTAAAGTTATCAAACATTTAACAGTAACCATCTTTACAACAGGAGAGAAAGTCTCTTCATAATCTATACCATATTTTTTACTATACCCTTTGGCAACTAATCTGGCCTTATACCTCTCAATCTCACCAGAAGCTTTATACTTAATTTTGAACAACCACTTACACTCTACTATATTTTTATTAACAAGTTTTTCAGTTATATCCCAAGTACCATTTCTAAGAAAAGCTTCCATTTCATTATTCATAGCATTAACCCAATTAGGATCAAGACAATCTTCTTTAAAAGACTTAGGTTCAACACTTTTACTTAGATTACACATAAAGCAAGCAATATCTTTTTTAAGCAAAGAATAATTAACCACTTTATCTACTTCATACTTGTGTTTTCCCCCTAAGGCATAGTCATCCCATTTCCTAGGCATATTAGTTTTCCTAGAGGACTTACTAACATTAATATTTTCATTTATCACAGAATCATCAATGTTTTGAAAAAGGTTGCCCTAAGAGATAACTGTTGCATCAGCAGATGTGTTGCGGTGGTATTCTCTTCTATGATAGGTTCATGTTCATGACTTCCAATAGGGGTTGTAACTTTGGAACTTCCATAGAGAAAAGAATCAGTGCCACTACCATCACTCTCAGTACCCATCCCTTCATCATTGGGACTTTTAGGAGTTTGGTTATTCATGCTATACAAAAAATTTCAAAGTGTTTGTAGTAGTCTCAGGTTGAAAAACAAGGTGATCATCGTTAGTGGTTTTAAATGGAAACATATCTTCATAGAATTTGACATCCCTAGAAAAAATAGTACACTTCTTATCAAGATTAAACAATTTATAGCCTTTCTTAAAACTAGAATAGCCAATAAAAACACATTTAAGAGACCTACTACTAAACTTATCAGAACTGTTCAAAACAATAGCATAAGCAAGACATCTAAAACTCTTATGGTGGGATAGACTAGGTTAATGACCATACACACAGTCATAGGGAGACTTACCATTAAGCACAGAAGTGAGAGTCCTGTTAATAAGATAGGTAGCAGTTAGCACACATTCATGCCACATATTAAGGGGAATCCCCCCTGAAACATATGGGATCTAGAAACATTTAACAAATGTCTATGTTTCCTCTCACCTATGCCATTTTGTTGTGGAGTATATGCACAACTTTTTTGATGAATAATACCATTTTGTTTAAAGAAGGCATCCAATCTATTGTTAACAAATTCAGTTCCATTGTCACTCCTAAAAACTTTAACAGCTTTAGAGAATTGATTTTTAATCAAATTATAAAAGTCAATAATATACTGAAACACTTTATCCTTAGTTTTAAGCATATACACCCACACGGCTCTAGAGAAATCATCAACAACTATTAGGAAATACATGAATCCTTCCTTACTAGTTACTTTATAAGGAACCCACAAGTCTAGATGAACTAATTCACCTAAGTGACCTGACTTGTGATCACTTAGTGGAAAGACTTCTCTAGTTTGTTTGGCCTTATGGCAAATGTCACAAGGAATAGAGTCAGTACTTCCAACAACATTTAAAGACTCTTTTAAAACATGTAAAACTTGGTCAGAGGGATGACCAAGTCTATTATGCCACAACACATAAGTCGGATAACAACTAAGCACATTATTGGAAGCACAATTACCTTTACTAGTCACATTAAAGTAATACAAACCATCAGAAACACTACCCGTCCCCAGGGTATTCTTTAGAGTTAAATCATGAATAAGACAATTATGTTCATTAAACACAGTTGATAGCTTACTATCCCTTGCAATTTTGAAAACTAGTAAAAAACTAACATTATATTCATGAACTACCAAGACATCATATAACACAATGTTGTTATTTAACTTTAAGTTTCCAAGTTTCATAATCCTGGCCTCAGTTCCATTTGGGTGTCCTACTTTTAGGTTTAAACCAGCAATATCGATGAAATTATCAAGATTAGCATCTGATAATGTCATATGCTTATTTGCACCTGAATCTAAGATCCAACCGCCATAGAACTTAACAGGATTAAGAGATGATTTTGAACAAATAAACTTATGAAAGTTATTGTTAAAAAAAACATTGTTATTTTGAAATTTAGTACCTGCCATATTGGCATGAACACCCCCCGGGACTGATTTATCACCAATAAATCTCATACTTCTATCCATCTGATCACTAGTAAAAGACATAGAGCTACTAGAACCAGCATTATCACACACAACATTATTATTACTAAAACTGCTTTTATACCCCATTTTTCCAGCCTGGAGGATACCCTACTATCTCATAAAATCTTTCAATAGTGTGCCCAATCATCCCACAATTTTTACAGGTTAAATTTAGATTAGGAAATCTATTCTCATACTTTTTATTATAGTAATTATTATTATAACTTTTATTAGGGTCAAAACTTTTAGGAATAAATGCAGTGTTATGACCTTTGTTTGAAGATGAAGGTTGAGAAGAACCTCTATGAGATTCTTCCTGGACACAATTGCAAAAGCAGTTTTTACAGTTTGAAGAGGATAAGTAGTTAAAATATTACTTCTTATGGTAGAGTAGATTTCATTTAGGACCATCAAAAATTGCATCAACTTAATCAAATTATTATGATCACATAACTTTTTAGCACCAACATAAGAACACACAGGCAGTTTAACCAAAGAATCAAATTGTTTCCACAGAGAATTCAGTTTATAAAAATAGTCAGACATAGTCTACCACTTTGAGTTAAGCTATTGATCTTATGATGCAAGTTAAAAGTAATAGATACATCTACCTTATCATAAGTTTCTTTTAGCTCATTCCACACAACAAAACCAGGAGTAGAAAACACTTGACCAAGATATAACTCATCAGAACTAGAACTCAAGATCCAAATAAGCACAACAGAATTACATTTATCATACTGTCTACTCAACACATCATCACTGGTATTCTTTTCCAGACTACCATCAATAAAACCAGCTTTTCTTTTAGTGTGCAGAGCAAGTAACATAACACAGCTCCACACATTATAATTTTCAGTTCCTTTTAGCTTAACGTTAATAAGAGAAGTGGTGTTAGTGTCACTAGCATGCAAATACAGAGAATCACTAAAAGCAAGATTATTTACCTGAATCATTTTACCACTACCACTAGTTTCAGGTTTGTCAAACTCAACAATTTCAGGTTTATCAGAACCACTCATTCAACCAAGAATAACAGAACAAAGCACAAGACAAGAAAAAACAACCACAAATGCACATGCAATGCACCCTTAAGACCAAAGTGTGTATTGCACCCTATATTGTTCGATTCAATGGCCTACTAAGCAGGGAGTCAACCCAATGACCTCTCTTCTACCAACAAACAGTTAGTACAAAATGCAAAACAACCAAATCAAACCAAGCACAATTAACCAACAACCAAACCAGGCACAAACCTCTGGCACCAATAATAACAATACAACCAATAACAATCACCAGGCACAAACCTCTGGCACCAACAAGAACAAGAAAAGAGTAGAGGGGAAGAATACTTATAGTGGGAGCACAGCACTAGCAACAAACAAATAAGAAAAAAGAAAAAAGAAAAATTATACAGACCAATAATGAATAAAATACATAAAAAAGGAAAAAATAACAGCGGTGGAAGAATCAAGATCACCAACTCGTTCTGGAACAGCCAAGAACACCAACCAGGAGACTCAAGACGAATCTCCAAAAAATTAGGGTTTGAGCACCAAACCCTAGATCCACCAACAACCACACGTCCCAGATCTAGTCTGAACAGATATCAAACCGATCTCACGAAATCAATATCACACCAAGATCCAAACCCTAGATCTAAGTAATCAAGATCCAGAAACCCTAATTTTGAAACCCTAATTTTGAAACCCTAATTCCTAGATCTAGATCTAACCAAATTGATCCGTGAAACCAATCAACTCGTATCCAGAGCACCGATGTGCTCTGATACCATGTTGAAAACCTCAAGCACAATAGACTTAACTATCAAGAACATCAAAATCAATATCAACTCTTAATAATCAACCAGACTAAACAATACTATCACAAATCAACTCTAGACTTGACTTAGACTAATAATACTCGATTAGATGAAAACCTAATATATAAATCCTAATTTTAGAGAGAATACACAGACTAAAACACACAGTTAATTGTGAACATGACAGCCGGTTAAGGAGTATATATACTCCTTAATTACAAACACAACCTTCTACTTTGGTGATTGTACATACAAGCCCTCCAAGTCTTCTTTCTTCCTTTACAACTTCAACTTAAACACCAAACTTCCAGTTATCGTCATAATCAGTTCCCCAACTATAAAAGGATCAAACCTACACATAAACAAGTTAAGTTAGATAAACTGTTAGTTCAAGTTATGACTGTTACGCTTATCTTTCGAACAATAATCTCCTTTAAAACTCTATTTGTACACATCATGTGCGATCTACGATGCTAGAGAACCTTCCGACAAATTAATTTAGCAACACACACACGAATTTTAGCTTCTCTAATGTGACATGTCTTTTTCCTGTCCTTGCAAAACTCCTCGCGACCACATAATACATCTTTCTTCTGACCAAACCCTAACACGTCATGCACTATACCCTACACGGCGTGGACGTTGATTCATTGTCCAAAATCGTCTTTTTAACTTATCAAAAACCTAATTCTAATATCTAATACCCTTTATGACTATAGTTGATTGAAAACTTATTCATTTGTCTAGGCTTTTTATCTTTGGGAAAAATGATATATTAACTTTCTTTGCCTTTTAGAAATGAAGTAAACTTGGATAAAAGTTTTTTTTTTTAAAGTCCTTGAAAGTAAAAGAAAATATAATATTGGATACTCTCGAAAGCATTTTTGGTCTTTGAATCCCATTTCGGTTCCGTCTTCGTAAAACAAAATAAAAGAAAAATATAATATACGATACTCTCGAAAGCATTTTTGGTCTTTGAATCCCATTTCGGTTCCATCTTCGTAAAACAAAATAAAAGTAAAATATAATATACGATACTCTCGAAAGCATTTCAGGTCTTTGAATCCCATTTCGGTTTCATCTTCGTAAAACAAAATTTTGATATAACCATCGTGTTAGATTAGATTCTTTAACTTGTTTGTCATGACTTCGGCATTAGAGACGCATTTTCACTACTACATATCGTTTCACAGATTGTTTTTCTTTATCCTCACGCTATCAATTATGTACATTCGTATACATGATCATGTAAGACTTTTCATAGTTATATTTAAAATTGTTGGGGTCGACTTTATACAATAATGTATTGTTAATAAATCAAACTAGCGAGATTTGGAACAAAAGACACTAAACGTATGAAAATAAAATAAACCACAATCCTTCTCCTATGTTGTTATATCGAAAACTGACATACATACTTATTGCTTAATAACACTAGTCGGTTTTTCTTGATTTTTTCTTCGGATATCCCCTTATAAAGGTGAGTTTCTCTTTCCGTGAGTCGAATATGTGATATAGCCATCTACGAATGGAATTTCATATCGTTGCTAGTCGTTACAACTTACAAATTAACAAACGTCAAGAATATTAGAATATATCTATGGCATTATTTTCTTTGGGTTTTGCTTAATGATACCCATTGAGCACCGGTTTAGTGCATTTAATATATATTAACTGAATTTCAAGTTTCCTTATATATTTATAAAATATATTTAATACACATTAATTATAGATATTTTTTACTCATATTTATAACATTTTCAAACATACATAAGAAAATTTGAAATTAAATTAATATGAATTAAATATATACTAAACCGATACTCTATGATATCATTTAACAAAACTCTTGTTTCTCTAAAGGGAAAGAAGAAAGGAAAATATAGAAACGTTTCTAGAAAGAACAGATAAATCCACAAAACTTTTCTAAGTTTTGACCGAATTAAATACTTTACCAAAATTGACAAAAATAGCTAGGGGGAGAAACTTGAGCAATTACATAATCGATGATGTAAGAGTAACATTAAATGCAAGAAGATATATAAACATTCATCTAATAGCATTACTGGCCCGCAGGAGTTGCCGTTTCAAAAAAAAAATCTAATAGTGTAACGTACGTGTAACTATTAGATACTCATACAACAAAAATGTTTAGAGCCACACAAGATGATTTGCGGACACCATCTCTAGACCAACAACTTTTCAAACTTCCCTTTTTAACATGCTTCATGAACTCAAATTCGGTATTAAGTTTGCGAAAATGATAACCATGATCTTCAAGCTTGGGTTCAAAACGTATTAAATGTATATTTTAACAATGGTTTAAGGGTCGTTTTAAACAAGATTAATGATTTATTATTTAGTTTTAAAAGTTACATTTTGTTATTGAATAATATTATAGCATTCTTAACAGGGTCGGTACCAAAAATATGAAGGACTCGTTTTAAATTTATTAATATTATTTAAACCACTTTGGTGGAAGGGTTTTGTTAAATTGCATTTAATGCATCCACATTAATTTTTAAAAATTAGAATTTGAATTTAATATTTACTATTTAATATTCTCAAAATAGTTTTCAATTTTAAAAACAATTCTAGACACATTTAATATGAGTAATTTTATAGTATTCATAAATACAACTCTATACAAGTTAGCTAAACTTTTAGTATTTTTTTTTCTACTTTATTCATTATAAAGAGTGTTGATAATTATTGCCTTTAAGATTATGGTTTAGAAGCTCAGATATGTATAAAAAGATAGTACTTTCTTAAATATCGGGAGTGATTCCCTAAATACATGAGACTTTTATTAATATTGTATAAATAAATAATACACCTTTTGATTTTTTAACCACAACGTTATCGAAAACTCGTAATTTTATTAAAAATAATACAATTGAAATATATTTACAAAAATAAGAATATTTTGTATATGAAAAATTATTAACCTTACAAGACAATATGAATTATGTTTGTCTTTTCTTAAAAAAAGTAGTGTTCTAAAATATTGTTTCTTTCTGTTTATATTTATGTTTTTTCAAATTCACCTTTAAATTCAAATTGTTATGCTTCTAGAAAACATGTGGGGTAAATATTGTAAATTGTAACTTACAAATAAAGTCAACTAGTGTTGTCAATGTAAAGATATAGAGGGAAAAAATAAAACATACGAATATGTTGGCACATAGATCTTGCTAGGCAGATTGACGAAGATAGCATAATGGTGACTCAGAACGTAGTACTCACTCTATATGGTTTACGTTTACCTCAAGCAGACTTATTTTAATATGCGGTTTTACAATGGTTATGGTTTTGGGTATTGATGATGAGAACAGAATTTGGAATGAAGACTCGAAATCATATCAAATGTTATTCTACTTCATGTACCTAATTTTAAGATATCGAAAAAATAGACGTTTTCTTAGTATACATTATCATAGTGTTATCACCGTCTATTCTTCTTTAAGAAATTCCAACAGGACTTGGAGGTTTGTCGATCTTATAATGGGTACCAAACTATAGTTGGTCTTATATTGTTGAGTATGAATACTATCATATATAAGCGTCTTTGTAGGCGTTGTTAGGTCATAATTGGAAGCTTTCTTCTTGTCCACAGACACAAGTAACGGTTACTCAAGATGTGGACCATTACTGGACATGTTCCCAAGCAATGGTGATGAACCAGAAGAACTCGGAAATAGATCCTGGGGTTTAGAACCTGAGAGTAGCAGATCTCTTGCACAGGTCTGAACTTAAGGTGCTCAATGCATCATAATATGGTTTTCCCAGCTGATCAAGCCTGCGTGTGTTCTTTGTTGGCTGATCTTCTAAGCTGCCTCATTTTGGAAATCATTCAAATGGGGATGTATGATAATAAAAGATGGGAGTTTGATTATTCTCAGACGATCTATTTAGCTATGTGATTTTAATTGGAGTTTTACTGACATGTGATACTACTTGGTTTTATCGGGGTTTTCTTAATGTTTTTCAGAGTTGCGTTACATACAACAGTTAGTACTGCACATTTCAAGGAAACATGGTTAGTACTGCATAGTTACTACTGCAAAAGCCAATTACTACTGCACGATGAAGTTTCTACTACAAGGTTATCTAGTTAATAATGAAAGAGTCCGTTACTAATTCAAAACACATAATGCCATCAAGTGGTGACACTATAGAATACTAAAATCCTATAAAAAGCTTCAATTTGATTCAATTAACATACATTTTAAAATAAAAACCCTAACCCCCGAAACCGTATAAAGTTCGTCCTTGACGTTTCAAAGCATAAACAACATCCATAGCCGTAACAGTTTTCCTACGAGCATGTTCCGTATACGTAACAGCATCTCGGATCACATTCTCAAGAAATATCTTCAAAACACCACGAGTCTCTTCATAAATCAACCCGCTGATACGCTTCACACCGCCACGGCGAGCTAATCGCCGGCTTTGTGATACCCTGAATGTTGTCACGGAGAACTTTCCGGTGACGCTTTGCTCCTCCCTTTCCGAGTCCTTTTCCTCCTTTGCCACGCCCTGACATTTTTTTGTATTTTGAAAATTGGAGAAGTGGGGGTTTATGTAGAAAGTGGAGATCTGAGATGAGTTTTTAGCCGTTGGATTGTGATCCGTGTCGAGTAAATCATGGGTTTTTATTGGTTGCTTCAGGGAGGGCACGGATTTGTGTTTCTTTCAAGTGCATATGTCTTGTATTATTAATAAACCGTTAATCATAATCATTAGACATTTGTTAGAGTTTTGTTAACAATAGTCCTTAGAAAATCATCTTTGATTTTTATAAAAGATCACATGAAATTTATATAAGAAACTATATCTTAATAAAAAACGAAACCATCATTAATTACTTGTACCATTTCAATAACAGTCTCATGCATTTATAGAATCACCTCCGACTTTAAGAAAAAAGCAGTAAGATACAAATTTTTCATGCATGTTTGAACTCATAAAACACATCCCTGTGGTTATCGATATTTTGTTTGTGTACAAATTTATATAAGAAACAATCGTCTTTACTAACCTCGCGTTACATGCTCACACAAATTGAATTTAAACAATACATATAGTTGTTAACGGCACCTTGTTTCTTGTCACTACGATCCATACTTCAAATTGTTCCATGAACTTGGCTTGAGGGGGCGAATTACATTATAAACATGGTATATAAAATTTGAAGGATAATTAACAAAATAAAATCTCTAGTTAAATCGATTATCCTAGCAAATTTGCATACTTTTTTCTTCCACTTTCCCCCTTCTAAAATTCTAGAGTGAAAAAGGACAATTTTCCACAAATCTTAAAGTTCTTAATTAACCTTTAACATCGAATTTAAAGGTGAAAGGAGGCTTTAGACTTACTCGAGTCTTAACGACCTACTTTCATCCCCTCACCATCGATATACATCATCATACCGTGTCTTCTTCTTCTCAAATAGTAAGCTAGCGAGTGCAATCATCTTTCACAGAGAATTTCCGAAATTTAGCCTAAACCATAATCGCTTAAAGAGCTTTATATCCAACAAAATTTTACTAAAATTCAGTTACCAAGTCATTACAGTATCAGAGTTTTAAACAAATGCACTAAAAAGTTACTCCCAAATAGTATGTGTATACAGTATAAAGTTATATGTATCTCCTTATAAATTACACTGAACAAAAACATCCAAACAATAAGTAGTAGTAGTCGTAAGTTACAAAAAGATAGAAAAACATAATAATACAAAAGAAAATAAAAGAATTTCTAAACACATCGCTATAATTAACGACAAATAACAAATGCATTTCCCCTCATTTTTACGGGACTGACCAAACTTTGACTTATTTCTTTTCTTTTTTGCATCCTCAATCACCACAACTATTTACCACACATCACGAAGGTACCTTCCCGACATTTGCAGATTCTTCACGTAAAGTTCTGCCTTTGATGAGTCTAGAGATCCCTGAAATCAAGAAGATTATGGTAGTTTTGTTAAATAATCTATCAAAAATCAAATATGGTTATACAGGTTAATTCGGGTTTATACCTTACCTTTAACGAGTCAAATGGGTAAAAAGAAAAAAGCCAAAACAGGGAAGAAAGTCACCAAAATTGCATTCAAAATCCATAAAACATCCCAAGTACAATTATTCTAGACACTAGAATACCAATGTATTAATATAGTTTTTCTAATCATTACGTAGATATTGATTGTTTACAAATTAAAGAAAAGAAAAGCAAAAGAAAAAAGTGCTTTTGGCGGTCGGTGTGATAATATGATCCGACCCACTTTACATTAAACTAAAGAGTACTGGTTTTGACATGATACTTAACCCGCCTATTTTGTTATGTCCAAAAATAAGGGTACTCAGACTCTATTTATGTCCAAATCGCCCTCAACCAGTGAAAAAGAAAGTTTTTGGACCATCCACATAATGAACAAATAGGTACTTCTAACTTCTCGAAACATTGGGAAGAAAATGATGTTAGATTAAAATGTAACCACAAAAAATGAGGTCGGTTTTCATGGGCCAGATGGCGCATCATTCCAATTTGAATGTCAGTAAAGTAACAAAGACAGCAACGTGGACCCGAAGTATTTAACACCATATAATTATATCTGTCACCATCTTGGCCGACTTCAACCATATAATATACCTACTTCTCCTAATATATGCAACATATCTATATATTTAATGCAAATGAAATCTAAGTTCAAATAATTAATCATAAATTTTAACTTTTTTCTGAAAATTTCAACTTCTTCTTTTTGAAGAATTCAACATACCTGTTCTTGAACAATGGTGTGGAGAGTTCGATGTACATCTTTAGCCATGCCTTTGGCATCACCACATACATATAGATATGCTCCCTCGGAAAGCAACTTCCAGATACCCGAAGCCTGCAGGCAAATTTCCGTATTAAGAACAAAGATGAACTATTTAAATACATAATAGATGGAAAGAAGGCCGAGATTGTTATGGCTTTTTTCCCACCTTCTGAGTCATCTTGTGTTGCACGTATTCCTTAGTGGGGCCTTCACGGGAGAAAGCTACAATAAGCTCAGATAGAGCCCCAGTCTCCACAAAGTTATTAAGCTCTTCCTCATATATGTAATCCTGAAGTAACATAACGATTGTGGGGTTAGACTCATTAATATATAAATGGGTGGATTTTATCTTTAACTGTCACGGGTCAAAACTCGTCCAAATTGTATTTTAATGCATAAAATTCCCATTTTATTCAAATCATTAGAGACTGTAATCATATATGACATGCTTATTATTTACAACTCAATATTTTTGGACAAAAGTGTTGAAGGCAATCCAAACCAGCCCGATTCGACCCGTTGAAACTTTCCCACTTTGACCCGTTGATGATTTTTAAAAGAGTGTTTTGAACATACCACTTTGCGATTCCTGCATCCGAAGAATAAAACAGATGATCCGAGCTCAGTTCCAGCTTCCTTGAGAGCTAACCTTTCCTGAAGGAAACCTCTAAAAGGAGCCAATCCAGTGCCTGGCCCAATCATGATAACTGGGACCTTGGGATCAGAAGGAAGTCTGAAATTGGATGTTCTAACATAAATAGGTGCCCAACTGCAATCTTGACTTTCGGTCATTGGTACAGCATTCTGAAAAGAACCAATAAAGGTGACATAATGATTAAAACACAGTCAATACTGAAACCGTCTTAGCGGCTGTTTAGGAGAGCGCATTAAATACCTTCATCCAAGTTGAACAAACTCCTTTGTGGAGACGGCCTGCTGGTGTCTTCTCGTACACTAAGGCACATGTAACATGAATCCTATTTGGAGCCATCCTGTACAATGAAAAATCATATTAATTTCAAAATGATCTTGAATTTTCTTATTTAATATTTTGTAAATGAGGTCATTGTAAATAAATATAGCATAAGATCTCTAGAATAGTAGAGGTGACAAAATGGTGGGTCGTTTAACGAACAAAACAGTAACTTCTGTATGAGTCATGGTGGATAGACCAAATACACTATTTGACGGAAAAATTTAATGCCAATATAGATAGTATATTATATGATTACAAACAACTAAATTATTTCAGAAATAATAATTGTTGAATATATTTTTTTAAGATGTGTATTAGATTTTTTCATGACCGGATCTACCGAAAAGAAACAAATTGGGGCCTTAATTGACTGAATGTACTTACTTTGGGGAGGAAGAAATAGAGTAGTATCTGGGCTGCAAGCGTGGGGCGACGGATGCAAATAAAACTCCAAGTGGAGGCTTAGCTGACGGAAAGGCCTCCATGACTTCAAGAAGGCTTCTCTGGCTTGCAACTATCCATTGCGCATATTCATCCTTAAGAATATTAACAAAATATATATATATATATATATAACATCAGTATCTATTATACCACAATGAACATCGATCAAATTCAATGTCTATAAACTATGAAATAGAGCCCAACCTTTCCAGCAGGAGATGCAAGAAACTTCAACCTGTCAGCTTCACTGGGATCAGTGGCATGAGCAGCTAGAGCAAGCAAAGCCGACTGAAATACATACACATTAAAAGCACTTGTCAAGTTTAAATTCAATAGAGAATTTTTTAAAACTCGACTTCTTGAAATAAACAAAGGTGTACCTTTTTGGGAGAACTCAAAACATCAGCATAGGAAGTCAATGCTTTTCTTAAAGTGCATGGAGGGAAAGGAGGTGGCAAAGAGGCTCCACCAAGTGGTGTTCCGTCTTCGTTATCAGTGTGGACTGAGAAGTAAGTGTTTGAAGGTAAACCTACTAATCTTTCAGCCTCGTCAACAACTTCACTTAAATTCTCACAAAATACTCCAACATGGTCCCCGGTTTCATATCTGAAATAAATTAAGCAATTTAGTTCGAGAAAAATTTATGTATATCAGGAAGCAAGTAAACTGCAAGAGTAACTTACGATAAGCCAGTATTAGAGATGTCAAATTCCAGATGAGTGCAAGACCGATCAGATTCAGGGGTGTGAAGTTCCTTTTTGACGGCGACATTGGATCTTTAAGCAGAAAGGATTATGTCAGATTGTAAAAGACAAATTGCAGTTTTGCAAGTAATAAATGCAACTGAAGGTAATACAATACCTGCACGGATGCTGAGCATCATGAACAGCATGACCATTTGTCTGAATTTGATCTTCGGTAAACATGTCTGGTTTGTCATGAAACACAACCCGATATTCTGAAACAGCAGCTGTGTAGGGAGTGGAAGCGGTTGTATCATCTTCATCACGGAGCAACTGATCCAACTCAGGCCACACTAGCTCTTTCCTGAAGAATCAAAGTTTGATAAATTATTACAAGCTCATTCTTATTTGTTCACCATTACATGATTTTCACATCATATTTAATACAAAAAGTGCAACTTTTTTAATACCATGCAGTGAAGTCATCTTCAATACATTGATCATCATCTCCCATTCCAACAGGAACAAGACGCTTTGCACCTGAGTTAGATCACAAGACAAATTTGAGTAAAAAGTGTAAACATGATAACGGTCCCTTACAAGCTAAATGTTTGACAAGATAGGACTTATATCGCAAAATTACAAAAACAGAGCTTTAGTGACAATTTACTGATATGATGCTATTCCACACGGAAAGTGTAAAAATTTATGACATAAGCTAATAAGTTAATAAATTGAAACTATATATTAAGGTAACAAACATACCCTGCGCCACAAGACCGTCATCCACCACCTTTGCAATCTAAATATAACAAAAATTAAGACGAAAGAAAAGTAAATTTAGCAAAAAGTAGCATGTAACAGAAACAGTTGCTTAATCATCAACATGATAGTAACTTTCACCTTATTAAAATGCTCGTACTGTCTGTTACCGAGGCCAAACACTCCATATTGAAGCTTATTAAGCCATTCTCCTCTGTCCTCTCCCTACACAAGCAACATATAAATTCAAATGGACAAAAAGATCCCGGTCCATTAACACAACATTGACCTACTATATAGTAACAAAACATTAATTTACCTCAGTAAACCATTTATAAAATCTAGCAGCATTATCCGTCGGCTCACCATCTCCATATCTACACAATATTCAAATCAATTCAATCACTAACTAACTACTTATCAGCCACACCTTTACACAATTATTACAGATGGCAACGTGTAACCTAAAAAGTTAATCAAAAAAATAATCACACCACGAAAAAGAACCAAAAGTAGAAAAAAACTCACGTAGCTAAAAAGAAAAAAGCAAATGATTCCTTCTTTAATTTCTCCTCATACTCATCATCATCCGCAGCATAATCATCCTATATTCACATTTCATAAATCAATCAACACATAATATTCCTATTCCAACCGAATCTAGTATATTCCAATCGAATCGAGATCGTACCAAATCTACAATTCTAAACACCGCCTTTTCATATCTAACTTTAGCTTCTTCAACAAGTGCCTATAATGTTAAAAAAACACAAATCAATATCACCAAACCCTAACAATTTAATATATACATATACATATATATATACATATACATATATAATATATATATGTATATGTATATATATAGTTAATTATAAATTTACCTTAGCAAAACCTTCAGCTGTGCCAGTTTGAGTACCAAAAAACACGGTAACTTTTTTTTTACCGTCATCCACGTCATCTTCTATTATTTTTTTAGGAACAACAATAACAGGTGCTTCTAGAGCAGATTTTTTAGAAGAGGATCTTCTCCAGACCAAAACGACGACGCATCCGATTAAAACAGCAAACGACGTCGTAAGCATCATTAGTAATTCACGGTTATCGAGAAGCATGGCTAACGTTAACGGCGTTGTGGATAATTCGCCGGATTCAGATGCGTTTGAGGAGTCTAGTTTGACTTTACCGGAGAGTAAAGCGGACATTAGATCAAACGGAGAAATCTTGACGGAGTTAGATTGCATAGTTGGAGAATTGGATTTTTAGAGAGAGAAACGTTTCTCTTTCTCTCTCTAGATTTGTGGGGAGAATTGGTAAGGGTAGTTGGGAGAAAAGGGGGATTGACTTTAATAACAAGGGTTTTTTATTTTATGGAGGGGAGAAATGAATTTTAAAGGGGACAAAGAAAAGAAGAAACTCAACTTCTACTACCTAACTATACCTTTGGTTGGATACACCTACATTTTATTAACTATGGTTACTTTTAATGTGGAGTTAAATTTGTTACATATCTATCTAGTAATTAAGTTTTTTATGATCATCATATTGTTGAAATTGTTTTAAACTCAAGGGCATTTAACTAATAAGTTTCTAACCTTTACTATGAGTGTTGTGGCGAATATTTTTTATCCATTTGAAATCGTATATAAACTATTTTTAAAGTTTAATTTTTTGAAGTAGTGTCGATTTTATGATAGTTATAGATATGTTTGTGTTTGTACAGTTGCACGTTATAAAAAAAATATTGGTAGACAACATATATGTTGAAAATGAACAATAAATTAAGAATACTTAAAATTCGTGCAATGAGCGAGACATATTTTTTCCTAAAAATTTTGTACGTAAATGATTTAATTTCATTTTGTTTAAATATTATTGTCTATATCGAGTGTTTTTTATTTGATTGCGTTATAGATTCTTTATATTAGTATATCTTTTTTATTCAATAAATTTTTAGTTGTAATTTTAATTCAAAAGTTAGATTTAGATGTATTTTATATCATATTTATCAATAAGTCACATACTATCTTTAATCTTTAATATATAATTAAATAGTGGCCTTAAATGCCACATGGCGAAATAAGGTCCATTGGATGGGTTAATATCTTTGATTTCAATCATTAGATCAGATTGATGATGTCATCAAAGCCTATTTTCATTTATACCATATTACAATACATAATTACATTCTTTCTTTTATTACATCTCTACTGGAATAAAAAACATATTCTAATTACTTATAAAATTGCTTAATTTGAACTATGACTTACCTTATTATTATTTTAAAATCTCATAATACAAAATATTAAAACATGTGTATAAATGTAAAAGGGTATATGTTATTATAATTATAAACAACATATGTATAAACATAAACATATATATATATATATATATATATATATATATATATATATATATATATATATATATATATATATATGTTTATACATGTTACATTGTCTTATTATGTTAACTTATAATCTATATAATTATACTATTCAATTTTTATCCATTTCCGCGTTATCGCGGGACAATAATCTAGTTAATATATATTAATTAGGTGCGTGAAAGTTATTATATATATACACAATATTAAATATAGATATAAATACATAAATATTTTTCTTACTTAAAAATGATTAGTTGGTTAACTATAATTTAGATAAACAAGTTATATACTATTAATGAGAAAATATATTTTTAATTTATCTTATAATATATTCTATTATGTATTTTTACTTTTATCACGCATTGGTGTGTGAGTAAAACAAAACTTTGTTTATAATACAAAGTTTACGACAAATGTTTGAAAATCTTTGTAGAATAACTATGCATTAATAATAATTATATAATAAAATACAACACTTTGCACATTTACATCATTTCTTTTAAAAACCTAATTATTATTGTTTTTTTTATTAATTTGAAAACTAATTATGTAATTTATTGAACAATTATGAGATTTAATAATCATTATTATAAATTTAAACATTTATTTGATAATTTTATTAATTTGAAAACTAATCATGTAATTTATTGAACAATTATGAGATTTAATAATCATTACTATGAATTTAAACATTTATTTGAGAGTTATCACCACTAATAGTAACTTTTGAAAACTTAATTTTAAGAGTATTCTAAAATTAGAATACATCAAATTTGCTTCATAGAGTAGTATATATGTAGAAATAAATCAGAATCATATAATTAACTATTAACATAATTATTTACTACATTTGCATCATTTCTTTTAAAAAGCTAATTATTATTATTATTTTTATTAATTTTAAAACTAATCATGTAATTTATTGAACAACTAGCTTATTGACCCGCCTCATACGCGGAGAATTATATCAAAAAATATATAATGTTAACAAACAACATATAACTTATATAAAAAGATTAATAGAAATCTATTAGTCATGTAGATAAATGATTATGTTAGCAATTGTAAAGTTAAAAAAAAATTACTATGTAATTCGGAAAAAACCTTATTAAAAATAAAATAATTATAACATATTAAAAAACTAAAAATATTGCGTAAATAGGACGAAAATAAAATAGAAAATTTTTTATATGATATGTTTTTCGTTTATATGCAAAACACTCGTAAAACAATAAAATAATTTTTTTTTATAATATATAAAAAAAACTAAAAATATTGGATAAATAGGACAAAGAAAAAACAGAAGATTTTTTTATATGATATGTTTTACGTTTGTATGCAAAACATCCGTAAAACAATAAAATAATTTTAGTTTTCTTTTTATACTGAAAATGTGAGAAAATCACCAATTTAATCATCCGATACATTAAAATTTCGAAAATTATCATCAAATTCGCGACAATTTTCTCGCGACAATTTTGTCTTTTATCTTTAGCGCGAGAACGGGATTTTTTAAAATGGGTGATGTATATTAAGCCACGTCATTGAGCGAGAACGGGACTGCCATGTCGCGAGAACGGGTTTTAATAGGCGCGGAGACGTGACTTAATATACACCACTTATTTCAAAATATCCCGTTCTAGCGCTAAAGATAAAAGACAAAATTGTCGCGAGAAAATTGTCGCGAATTTGGTGATTATTTTCGAATTTTTAATGTACCAGATGATTAATTTCGTGATTTTCTCTAAAAATGTGTATGTGTGTGAAGAAAAAATATGTTTTGTATTTTTTAGAAGTAATTTAAAATACAAGTGTTATATTATTTAAAGTTGAAAGGTTAGATAGTTTTATTTAATCATTACTATTTAAAATAAGGGTTAAATTATTTAAAGTAAAGGGTTAAAATAAAATTATTAATGATGACATCATTAAAATGATGTAATGGTTTAAATTAAAGTTGGATTTCCATCTAATGACTATTACTTTGCCTAGTGGCATTTTAGGCATCTCTTTTCTTATATACTAGATTATTGTTCCGCGATAACGTGGAAAAAAATAAAAATTGAATCTTAAATTTTATGTTTATGTAGATTTTTAGCTATTATGAGAAAATAATGTTATATTGATGTTTATAGTTTTAATAACATATATATACTTCATGTTTTGATGTTTTGTATTATGAGATTTTAGAATAATAATAACGTAAATCACAATACAAATTGAACGATTGTATAAATATATTATTTTATTTTAGTGGAGATGAAATGAAACGAGATAATGCAATTATGTATTGTAAGAGGTGTAAAATAAAAAAAATCTTTCATAACATCATCAATCTAATATAACGGCTGACATAAAAGAAGTGAACTTATCCAATCGACCTTATTTCGCCATGTGACATTTAAAGCCCCTCTTTTATTATATATTAAAGATTAAAGACGTGCATGTGTTTGAAGAAAAAAATATGTTTTGTATTTTTTAAAATTAATTTAAAATAAAAGTGTTAGATAATTTAAAGTAGAAAGGTTAATTAGTCTTATTTAATTATTACCATTTAAAATAAATGTTAAATTATTTAAAGTAAAGGGGTTAAAATGAAATTATTAATGATGAAATCATGAAAATGATCTAATGGTTCAAATTAAAGTTATATTTCCATCTAATAGTAACTACTATACCAAGTGGCATTTTAGGTCTATCTTTTATTATATATTAAGATTAAGAATTAGTAAGATAAGATAAGATAGGATTATGAGATTTAATAATCATTATTATGAATTTAAACATTTATTTGAGAGTTACAAATACCAGTAATAGCAAATTTTGAAAACTTAATTTTAAAAATATTTTAAAATTAGAATACATCAAATTTAATTTATAGAGTAGTATAGATAGTATTTGTAGTTTCAAAATACGAGCCAAGATTATCCGATGTTGATATAAAATCGTCTAAAGTTTTACAGCATAATTAAAAAAAAGTTTTGAAACCGTAACTTTTTAACCGATCGTAGTTACGTCACTAAAATCATAGTTACTAATGAATTGAGAAATTAATTATAGCAACTTTTAATATTGGTCAACAACTAAAAAGTGGCTGAAAACATACTTTAAAGGTTATAATAGCATTTTTATTTCTTTTTAGATAAGTAGATTAAACTTAGGATCAACCCATTTGACAATTTAAAATGTTATTTGTTTTGGTCATGTTCACCTTAACATACAATACCTATGGAAATAAATTTAATGTAACTTGAAGTCAACTTAAAAACTAAATTCTTTAAATAGTTATTTTGGTATTTTTTAATCATTTATATATTTATAAAATATAAACTTTTTATACATTTTAAATTTTACTAGTTACATTTAAGCTTGTTGTTATCAAACTTTTTTATAAATATTATAATTTTACATTTGACTACACTCTAGATTTCATTTTTCTTATCAATACCTACACTCTAGATTCATTTTAAACCATAATGATTTATTGTCCAAAACCAATTAAATAATGCATTACATTAAATGTTGTTTTGAATAAATAACGGTATTTCAAATAACATCTTTGTGGTATTTGAGGTGTTTGCATATGAACCCCATATGTAATAGAAAATTGAAGACGTCTGAGATTCACATGTGCTGTAAACATGGTCCATCATTAAAGGCACGCGGGTCGCATCTAAACTTGCAACCAACCCCACACGCAGTCTCTAAAAAGTTTATTTGCATTTTGTGGAGAGTGTCGATACATTATATTTAATTAGATAAATCCTCATTAAAGTGAACTTTAAATTACCTATAAATTATTTGCCCAAGTTATTGTATTATCAGGGCTAAGCCCACTTTGCTTGGTTTTAATCCCTATTTATTCAAGTGAATCTTCAAACAATAGAGATACATATTGCGAACTGTCTTAGATTATGCGAACTGCTTTATTTTTGTGTTTTTTTGCGTTTTGATGTATTTTTACACTTTGTTTGTTAATAAACCACTTAATACATTAAAATACTATATTTTGGAACATTGTTGGAGAATGTATCTGAGTACGATCGTGACCATGGATCGGATTCAGAGTCCAATTAGGAATGTAGTCCTAATTAGATAAGGAAACTAGAATAATTATCTTATTGTGTTAGGATTAGATAATTATGGTAATTAGTATCCTAGTTTTATACAAACATGTTGGTTTAGTATAAATATACCATGTAGGGTAAGGATTTAATTATCACCTCACATAGTTGTAATTGAAGTTTTTTGAGTTAGATTTCTTCAATAAAAGAGTCTTTGCGAGTTAGGCAAATATTCTGTGTTCTACAATTCGTTTGTTTGTGTTTGGGTGTCAATAATCAAAGCCGAACTCTGAATTATATCTTCAATTGGTATCAGAGCCACGGTTCGTGGTTCTTCTGAGGTGATCAATTACAAGATTTTTCCCAATTTTCGGCCAAACTTGCGCAGCTGTGGGAAAAACACGATCTTGAGTTGGTTAACCGTTGGATCGTCACGAAATTTGGTTTGTCGGTTCCCAACACACATATATACAATCTGACCGAAGAATTTGTCGATCAGATTTGTGTATCAAAAGATATAAGCTGTCGAAGTTGGCTGTAGAAATAGGTAAAAGGCTGAAAAATCAGCAAGTTAGCGTCCAGGTTCAAGGCATCGAGTTTCAGCAAGTCCAGTTTATCTTCGAGGCTAGTTTAAGCAGATCCGAAGACAACAATGGGTGGCAAGGATGGTGAACAACCATCATCGACGTTAGTGGTAAAAGAACCAAACTCCTCGTTGTCGTTTCAATGTCCAATGTTAACGTCAACGAACTACACCATATGGAGAATTCGCATGGAAGTAATCCTTGAAATTCACGGTGTGATGGATGTAGTAGAAGGAGGTACGAACGATGCTAGGCAAAACAATATCGTGAAAGGATTATTGTTTCAAGCTATTCCAGAAGATCTTCTCTTACAAGTAGGTAATTTGAAGACAGGAAAAGAAGTTTGGGATGCTATACAGGTACGAAACCAAGGGGCTGATCGTGTCAAAGAAGCAAGACTTCAAACTCTACTAACGGAGTTCGAAGGTTTGAAAATGAAAGAATCGAGCACCATTGATGAATACGCATCAAAGATTTCGGGTATTGCATCAAAGTCGACTTCTCTCGGTGAATCAACCATCGAAACTAAACAAGTTAAGAAATTCCTCACTAGCCTTCCTAAAGGATTTCTTCACATCGTGGCAGCACTAGAACAAGTGCTTGATTTAAAAACAGTTGGATTTGAAGATATCGCGGGAAGATTGAAAGCCTATGAAGAACGAATAAAGGATGAAAGTAAAGCTAGTGATGATCAAGGAAAACTGCTTTTTACCAATACAGAATACTCGAATAATGGTGATTCTGGAAGCGGTCGAGGACTTGGACGTGGTCAAGGTCAAGGTCAAGGTCGTGGAAGAGGTAATAACCAACAAGATTATTCAAAGAACCAAGAAAGTCAAAAGCAGAATAATAGACAGAACGAGAAAAGATACATGTTTAAAATCAAGTGTTATCGGTGCGATAAATATGGACACTTTGTGTCAAGGTGCCCAGACCGATTCAAAGACCAAGAGGCGAACTTCAATGAAACCAAAAAGCATCATGAAGAGGGAGTATTCTACATGATGAGTCAAGAAAAGGGAATGATTTTTCTCAACGAAGAAAACTTCATCCCACCAAAACGAAGCGAATCTGGTGCCAACGAAGAAGATATGTGGTACTTGGATAACGGTGCAAGCAATCACATGACGGGTAAAGTTTCTTATTTTTGGGAGTTAAATAAAAATATTATCGGTCGAGTTAAATTTGGGGACGGTTCAGACGTGAAAATAGAAGGTATGGGATCGATCATGTTCGAAGGAAAGAATGGCGAACAAAAACTGTTAAAGGATATTTATTATATTCCTTCGCTTCAAAGCAATGTTATAAGCCTTGGTCAAGCCACGATTTTTGGGTGTGACATTCGTATGAACGGTAATCTACTTCTGATGAGAGACAAGCAGGGTAAGTTGCTGATGAAAGTTCCACGAAGTGAAAACATGATGTATAAAGTGCGTTTGAAAACAGTTTGCAAAACGAAGTTGCTAATAGCAAACCACCAACCGCCGGCTGGGAACATCCAACCGCCGGACTCTGGTGATAAACAACGAGCTGACCCATTGACTAAAGCATTAGCCCGAGTGAAGTTTGCAGAGATGAGAACGTTGCTTGGTGTGAAAGATCTCTCCATCGCTACTCAGAAATTCAGGGGGTGATTGTTGGAGAATGTATCTGAGTACGATCGTGACCATGGATCGGATTCAGAGTCCAATTAGGAATGTAGTCCTAATTAGATAAGGAAACTAGAATAATTATCTTATTGTGTTAGGATTAGATAATTATGGTAATTAGTATCCTAGTTTTATACAAACATGTTGGTTTAGTATAAATATACCATGTAGGGTAAGGATTTAATTATCACCTCACATAGTTGTAATTGAAGTTTTTTGAGTTAGATTTCTTCAATAAAAGAGTCTTTGCGAGTTAGGCAAATATTCTGTGTTTTACAATTCGTTTGTTTGTGTTTGGGTGTCAATAATCAAAGCCGAACTCTGAATTATATCTTCAATAGGAATAGATCATATAACAAATAACAAATCATCATATAAATGAACCGATAGTTGAGACGATTGAGTTTGTTTTTTCTTTCCACGAGATGTTGAAGCAACTTTTGTTGAATAAGAGGTTGAAGGTTGACTTGAACTTTGGTATTCTGGAATCTTTGCAACACATATCTTTCCAGTGTGACCTTTTTTCTTACAACGGTCACATGTCACTGGTTTTGCCTTCCCTTGCGATAGTATACGGTTTTGGTTTTTGGACGACCCGCCTGTCTCTTTTTCATGGATGGTGGGTTGATCGTAGGGATTCTATCTTGGCGCAACCATTTATAAAGATGTCCAAGTGGGAATATGGATCATGTATATGCTCGTTTATAATTTTTTTCCTTGAACCAATGGTGTGCCTATTCACCGACATCGTCCATTTTCAAATGTTTTAATGCTGCTACAAGGTGTGAACAAGGTATACCAGCCTTTTCCCAAACTTGTCAGGTGTATTTCTTATCACGAATATTGACCAATGCATTTTTCTTGTTGCCTTTCACCTCAAACATGTAGTCATTAATTGGTATGACTTTCCATCTGTCGCCTCTATCTACCCTACGCTTTAATTTCTCTGTAACGCATGGTGTTAATGGTTGATCCAAATCCCCTGTAATAAAAAAAAAATCAAAAATAGTAAGTTATTAAATTAGGAAATCAAAGTTATTATGAAATGACAAATAATTAACTGCAATTTTGCGACGTTCATGGTACTATTTTTGAGTAATTGCCCGCATAAACTCTAAAAGCATTCAAATCGGAAGCTTACGTGCATGACGAGTTATCACGTTTAAGAGATTTAGCACTGTTAGAGGACATAAGGTTATAACGATCTCTGGTGAAATAAGCCCTTGACCATTTTGCTTTATCTAACTTATCAATAATTTTCCTCGATTTTACAAGAAGAATTAGTTGTAGTTGCCTAAATGCCTCCTGAAGGTTCGATTTCCTATATGCCTTACATGTCTTCCACAAATGATATTCGTTGTCTTCGTTTGCTTGCGACTTAATTCGTAAGTTCATGCTCTGATGAGGTTAGTAGGGATTACTATGTATATATAGGTAATCCCTAAAACCTAAATATAATAATGGGTTTTTGTGGTTTAAAGCCCGCTACTACAACCAAGCCCAGGCAGGCTGTCAAGCTGTCAGCGACTGTCAAGCTGTCAGCGGCTGTCAAGTTGTCAACGCATGTTGTCAACGCCTGTCAAGTTGTCAGCGCCTGTCAAGCGCATT
>CAJVGC010000582.1:58570780-58609367 GCA_910822075.1 Senecio squalidus | reverse complement strand
GACGGATCGGAACTCACGGGAATCCTAATGAAATACCAAGATTTAATGAGTGTTAATGTTTATGTGTTGATATGTTAAGTGTCGGGTTTAGGTCTGTTGAAAATTGGGCAGCGCTTCCGCGCCAAAATCATTAATTCCAATATTTGTACACTTTCCCGCTTAACCAATTTAATGAACACATTTCATATTATTCCCAACACAATGTAATATAAAACTTGCTCATTTAGTTCATTTATATGTGAGTTACCCTCATTACAGGTTATGGTCATAAATTCCAGTTCCGAACATAAGTTTAGATAACACGTTTAGAGTTACGATTGAAAACGGTTTAACTTAGGTTATTTGAGTAATCTGTCAGCAGCATGACCGCGCCGCGGTGGGATGACCGCGCCGCGGTCATGACCGCCTCGCGGTCACATGACCGCCCCGCGGTCACATGACCGCCCCGCGGTCATGTGACAGGCAGTTTTGACCATAGCTCGTTTTTGAAGAAATTTGATGTTTTTAAGTTGGATCTTGACATGCAACCAGATATAAGCTTAGATAATTGATGTCTTAAAGTTTATTTAGTGTTTTTAACCACAAATTTAAGGATCTAACCATGCATTTACCAATGATAAGCGTTTTCGTTAGCTAAACTTTCCGGTTATTTAAAATAGGAACTTAGACAAGTTCACTAAGTGTTTACTTGGTATTAGGAATCATTTATGTGATTCCGAGTTCGATTCTACATACTCGAGTTTACGAGACAAGTAATAACAAGATCAATTTAAAGTTGAGTCAAAGATAGAGAATACGGTTTTCACCTGAAATAAGACGGTTGTCACATTTTGTAACATTTGGCATGATCAATTTAATTTGATGTTTTGTTTATCGGTTATATTGTTGTAATCTTGACTTTGATATTATAACTGGAACGCTCCATGTTTCCGCTTCCAAGCGGGGTGTGACAGAAGTTGGTATCAGAGCCAAAGGTTATAGCGAACCGAGTGATTTTAATTGAGTAAATCACTTGGACTATGACCATAGGCTTTTTAAATCGATTTTTACTCTGATTGCAATGTGTGCACTATTTTTATACGTGTTTAATTTCACGTTGTGTTTTGGCATTTGGCCTTGTTTTTGTGTTGCACACATTTGCTGATCGAGTCTCTTCCTCTTTTATTTTAGGACGATGGCGCCTACGAGGAGAGTTGCGTCACGAAGTTCCGCGCGACGTGCTACTGCGAATGCGAGAGCGAATACCGCGAATTCGAACGCGAGGGCTAATACCGCGAATCCGAACGCGAGAAATAATACTTCGAACGCGAGAGCGAATACTTCGAATGCGAGAAAGAACAATGTGGAGAACAATACGACTCCTGGCATGGCACAGATGATTGCTCAACAGATAGCGGCAATGATGCCCGAGCTTATAGCTCAACTGAGGGAGGGCACAGCCCAAGGAACTGGTGGTGGTTCGGGTTCTGGAAATCCCGAGCCGGTTGTTAATAATGAGGGACCCGAAGTCGTGATTACTGGATCAGGTAGGGCAGAGGGCTCGACCCAACGCGCTGGGTGCACGCTGAAGACTTTTATGAGCTGTAAGGCCCCAGAGTACAGAGGCAATGAGGGAGCGACCGGAACGCTCCAGTGGATGGAGAAGATGGAATCTATTTTCGATGCTATTGACTGTGCGGACAAAGATCAAGTCCGATTTGCTGCGTTTGTATTTCAAGGAACGGCTCTGACGTGGTGGAATTCAATCGTGAATGTGCGAGGCCGAGCTGAGATCAGCAAGATGACTTGGGAGCAACTAAAGGAGTTGATGATTATTGAGTATGTTCCTGAATCTGAGATTCAGAAGTTGGAGGATGAGTTGTGGAACTTGACCATGGTTGGGTCAGACATCCAAGGGTACACTTCGCGTTTTCACGCTCTGTCCCAGCTAGTGCCTCACTTGGTCCGACCGGAGCTTAAACGTATAGGTCGCTACACTCACGGATTACCCCCAGCAATCCGTAAGAGTGTCCTATCCAACAAACCGAGCACCTTTCAGAGCGCGGTGGAAATTGCGATTACGTTAACTCAGAACGCGGTCCGTGACGGTGAGTTACCCCCAATGACTGTGAAGCAAAATTCTGGAGGGGAACGGAGTGCAGAATCCTGTAAGAAGGACTCTCGAAAGAGATTTAGGAGAGATGACGCTCCTTAGTTTGTGAAATCATATGCTGCTGTGACACCGGGTACTCAGAGTAAGTACCCGAAATGTGATCGGTGCGGAAGGCACCACACCAAAGATGTGGCTTGTTGGGTATGTGGTAAGTGCAAGAAGTTAGGGCACACTGATGGCTTTTGTAAGACCCTGAAGGGCCATTGTTATGAATGCGGATCTCCCGAGCATCACAGGGACAAGTGTCCAAAGTTAGCTCCAGCTGGTACCAATACTTTTCTTATCTAAGCTCAACCTGCATTTATCCTATTTGATTCTTAATACTTGGTCTTATTATCTTCGTGTTACACATTTCCCTTTTTACTTCCTGGTATTTTCGTTTTCTTTTACGCCCCTTTTGCGTTGGAACCGAAGGAAGCTCCTATCTGCAAGGAAGTCGATGAGGCGAGGTTGTCCTACGAGTGCGATTCCGAGAGATTCGACTCCAAATTTTTTTTATCCGTCACTTCGCTTCAAATTAGTAATCAGTGGTACTATACCAAACTATAATCTAGACCCTATCATATTTTGGGAACTTTTAAACTTTAGTGGATTAATTCCGCAAATGCATGGTTCATTACGAACTACGCGTAATTTGGCCAACTACGCCTACTTTGGAATAAATTATGCAAGACCGGAACGTAATTCCTAATGTTAACAGTTTTCGAGTCAATATCTCTCAAATTCTACTGATCTCCAATTTTATTCCATCATTCGAAGAGTTTCATATTTGATGCGTTTAGGACTATGTTTCCTTGTAAGTCTATACCCTTAGCGTCTCCCTTCGAAATAGAGTTATCCGTTGGTGAGTTTTCCTGCTACAAAGTACTTTCTTCCTATTGCGTTAGTTCCGATGACCATTCTTTTCCTATCAACTTGATTCTGATCGCCTTAGGTAGATTCGACGTTATTATGAGCATGGGTTGGTTGTCGACGCACCGTGCAGAGGTTATATGATTCGAGAATAATATCTGCATACCGTTATCGCTGGAGAGACTGTTGTTAGATCAGGGGGATAAGGCGCTTAAGCGCCTTAAGATCGCCTCGTGCTTGAAAGTTCGGGAGTACATCAAGTGGGATTGCTCACTCTTTCTTGCACCCCTAGTGAAGAAAGACTTCGCGGAGAATCCCGTGGTTCGTGACTTTCCCGGTGTGTTCCCAGAGGACTTGCATGGATTACCCCTAGTTGAGATGTGGAGTTTCAGATTGACTTGGTTCCGAGAGCAGCGCCAGTGGCGAAGACTCCTTATCGGTTAGCACCCTCGGAGATGTAAGAACTATCGAAGCAGATATAGGGATTGGTGGTCAAAGGCTTCGTTAAGCCAAGTTTCTCTCTTTGAGGCGCGCCGGTTTGAAGCAGATATATGAGTTGAGTAGCGTAACGATTATGTTCACGAGATTCGCTACCATCTGGGTAAAGCGAACGTAGTAGCCGATGCGTTAAGTCGCGCAAAGTTGGTTAAGCCGGTGAGAGTTCGCACCATGATAATTTCGACTCAGTCGAGCTTGAAGGCTCGTATCATTCAGGCTTAACAGGAGGCTCTCACCGAGAATTGTATCATTGGATTATCGTAGATCGGCTGATGTAGTCAGTGCTTTTTCTGCCTATTCGAGAAGATTACCGAATAGGGAAACCTTTTAGATTGCATTTTGACAAGATTTTTCGGCCATTTCTGATCGTGACGCGCATGTGGTTTAGATTTGGCGGAAGTTGGAATCGACTTTTTCTGCTAGCCTAGTTTTCATACTACAATAGTTACCGCCCCATCTTTTGTTGCGTGCCTTGTGAGGCTTTTTACTGTCATAACTCTAAAGCTTGGAGCAGATTTTATCTTACGAACGGGAGGAGGAAATGCAGCGGAAATATCCCCATCTAGTTTCTACTAGCGATGCTCATTAGTAATTTCGAGGACGAAATTCTTTTAACTGGGGGAGGCTGTGACGTCCCGTCAATTCGAAGTACTTATGTTACCGTTATTATTTATATTTTATTCGCAATTGATTTCGACCCTTGTGTTTCGCTTTGTTTTGCTCACGATTTACTGTTATTGAGTATCGGGTTTTCGTATTTACTGATTCGTCCCTCGAGACGAAATAATTTTATTTTATCTAAGTGCCAATTAGTTAGTATTCTCATAAATATAAGTTAGAAGGTTTATGCCAAATTTGTCGGTTATCGGATCCTTTCTCCTCGAGATATCGTGCTTTTGCTCTTGTGTACTCTTTTACCGAAATCGTGCGAATCTCGAAATCGAAAGTGAAAATATAAAATTAAATGAACCTAATATAAATTAAATCAAAGTATGAACAATTCTAAGTTCAACGCAAAAAGAATCGGGAGTTTTCGATGAACGAAACTCCCAAACGGGCAAAAACAAGTCTGCAGAGCCAGCCGACCAGCCAGCAGCTGGCAGGTATTCAGCCGGCGGCTGAATCCATCCAGCCGGCGGCTGGAATGGTCTGGACAGGTGTTTTATGACTCATTTTTGCATGTAAAACGATTGGGGACACGTGGCTAAGCCCTATTCGACCCCATACTGCCAGAGATGCCTGTTCCAAGGTGATATTATCACCTATACTCCACTTTTCTTTCATTTTTCCTAAATCAAACACACACTCTTAGTGTGTTTTTCTCTCTACTCTCTCCATTTTCTTCTCTTCTCTTCATCTTTGCAGTAAGTTCCAGCTTATAATCACTAATAAATCACCATAAAACACCACTATAATATCTTCTAATCATCAAGTGAAGCAAAGGGAGGTGATTCATCCGGGTTGTTGCTTTGGTTTTCATCATTTTCGGGTCTAACCTTCATCAAATCAAGCTTGATCGTCTTGCTTTCATTTTCTTTGAGGTATAACAAACTTTTCCCAATAATTTATACACATTTTTATACATGCACGTTGAATCTAACATCAAATAAAGGTTTTTATAAAAGTTATTGGTGATTTATCTAAAAACATATTTTTATAAACTTTTTACTAAAGATCTTGATATAAAAATATGTTATTTGAAGAAATAAATGGATATTATTAAGGGTTTTTATGTTGCATGTCGAAATCTACCGAAAATACTCTTGAAAACGCTTAAAAACGATAAAATAACAAAAATCCGGAGCTGTCTGTCAGCCTCCAGCCGACGGCTGGATTATCTCAGCCGGCGGCTGGATCAGTCTGTCCGTTCAAATCTTTCGTTTTGCTAATTTTCGGTGGTTGTCTTGTGTTTTGGAGGCGGATATTCTCATCACTACACCACTGAAGTTGTCATTCCAGATTCTTGTCAAATCAAGCGGAGTTAGCGGTATAACTTGTTAACCTTGTGAATATTTCGATTTCATTATACTCGTATTCGGTTTTAGCCTTGAAAACGGTTAGGTTAATTATTAGACCAACACTCGTGTATTTGATCGAATTGGACTGAAGTTGGACAAAATGTTAAAATATAATCTAACTAAAGTATTGTATTAAACTTATTATTGTATTATGTATTATGAATAATGGTGTAAAATGCAATTGTTGTTAAGCGGGAAAGTGTATAAATTTTGGACGAATATTTTACGACGCGGAAGCGCTGCCGAAATTTCAACTCACAACTTTTACGACATTAAAACACTTATATAAATAAATTGTATACAAAAGTAATATATTTTACAATAACATTGTCTTTGGACTCAAAGACACCAACGCAATCACAAATGTCATAATATTACCTAAAACGGATATTTTCAACCTCTTTGCGATACTTTAAACTTCGTCTCATTTTAATCATCGTTTTAAGTCATCAAAATATGTCTTGCGGCAAATTTTATAAAATGGTTTTGAAAGACATTTTACTCAAAACATTTTGGTATGAAAACACTTCAAATTATTCAAAGTGTCAAATTGGACTTTTAAACTGACTTTGACTTTAATAAGTCAACATAATTGACATTTGACTCTTATAAGTCAACATGATTGACATTTGACTTTCCTAAGTCAACATAATTGACCTTTGACTTTTATAAGTCAACATCTTAATTGTGGTCGACATAATGAACATTTGTATTAATAATCCTTTCGACTCGGAGTTATCATTTGCTTCCAACGGTCGCTGTTGACGTGAAAGATCGATATCTTGCCGATCGGCCCTTTTCTGGCGCGGAACATCGTCTTCTTAATTCGTCATCCTTATTCGACTTATTAACCGTTGGAATATTATAATAATTTAACCTCAACCAACAAGGCTAAACCGAACTATACTTATAGAGATACTGAGACTATATTATTTACTGTTTTAGGGCACTTAGACGGTGGGATTGTGATCTCGTGATTGTATTTACCCGAGATTGCTGAAGTTGTGTTGTGAGTTATTCGTAGCCCTTGTCTTAAATACTTTTGGGCTGTAAAGCGTATATTAAACTGTTTGTGTATTTAAACTGTCTGCATGAATGCGGAATATTTTTCTAAATTATCTTGTTTACCCAGTGAATTTGGCCTGCCTTAGTTTTAAGTGTTTAAGCCATGGTGGCTCCCCTCTAATACACTCGTTAAGCTTTTGCCCGTGGTTCATATGTATAGATCTGTATTGGGTTATGTACCTAACCCACATTCCTCGGTAGACTGTTGCTACGAGCGGATGTTATGACCGTAATATTAAACTGTATGATTAAACTGGTTGCCTTTGGATTAACACACCTTAGGCTAGGGGATTAAACTGATTGGTTTAGGATCGAGATGTATGACTACTTAGGCATAGTACCTTTCACTATTGGATGAATACAAGATAGATGATTTTAAACTTACATTGTTTACTGAAACTTGTCTATGGGTCACTTTTACTTTAAAATTGCGAATAATTCACCAACATGTTGTTGATGTCGTTTTAACGCTTTGCAGGAAATTGAGGATTTCCGTTGATCATGCCATAGTTTGTTTTTGGATCGCTCGCTTTTGGAAAACTTGAATTGAACTGTTATTTTAATTTCCATGACGATCCTTTTGTTGATTTCTTTTGGAATTTTATTCGTACTTGGCGTCTCATCGCCTTGACTTATTGATGTATTTTGTAACATTTGGCATGATCAATTTAATTTGATGTTTTGTTTATCGGTTATATTGTTGTAATCTTGACTTTGATATTATAACTGGAACGCTCCGTGTTTCCGCTTCCAAGCGGGGTGTGACAATATATATATATATATATATATATATATATATATATATATATATATATATATATATATATATATATATATATATATATATATATGGGATTAAATGTGAAAAATCTGCTTATATTTCCCTTTTTTTGCAGATTATATAAGATTAAAACATACAAGAAATAGTGCACACCAACTAGTGCACACCAACTGTTCGATAAAATGACTAAATAAAAAAATGTTTGAGATTTTACCTTCAAATGATTGTTTTGTCAATTATGTAAAAATAACAACAAATATTTGTGTAATAGTTATTAGTTGTTTTATTCAATCTGCTAATCGGAGTTTTGTAGTAGTTTTAGTTATAAGTCCACGAGATTGAAAGATACCTAAATAGATGTTTGTATTAGAAAATTTGTGATAACAAAACTTATCATTGTAGACTAATATTTTTTTTAATATCGTGTATCACACGGAAACTAAGCTAGTTTAAAAATTAAAAAACAATTTGATAGTAGTTGATATAATATTGACTTTACTTAAGCATATGTATATTTATAAAATACTCAACCGGTTTATATGTATTTAACTTTTGTTTTTATATTATTTTAAATAATAAAATTGCACCATCATTAAGAATGCTCTTGGAAGACTAGGAATGGTTTGCGTGATGAAGGAGTTCTCACTCTTTCTCAACCGTTGTCCACTTCGATCTACATGTAGTGAAGTTGTGTTCTCGGTCACGTACATTTATTTTGAAACACGCATTTTCAGAATTCTTTATCTTTTTTCAACTGCTAACTTAAAGCGACAACTCAAGTGACGATGCTATTATTGCATGTGCCTTGAGTTGTGGACAAAAAAAGTTGATATAGCACCCACAACTCAACCGCTCCCCGTGCCCTTGGTGTTTAGTTAATTACTTGCCTCACAAAAGAATGAAATTGGTTGTGTCGGGACTAACTTATAACTAAAGACAATAAGGGCACTTTCAACGGAGCCTAAACCACGATGTAAATGCCACAATGGTGTCACCATGTGGGGGCCGATCGCCGCCATGGTCGTCATGATAAAGAGAGGGTGTGAAGGTAGTGGCACTGTATGATGCTTTTGTTTGTTTGTTTTTTCTTTTCACAGCGGTAACAAAAATTGAAATAAAATATATTGTTTTGTTCCAAAAGAAGTAGTTGTTACCGACTCTTTATATAAGAAAAATATCATATTCATATTCAAACACTATAAATACCAAACCAAAAAATCTAAAACTATACAACTTATTTTGAACATTTTATATATAAAACACTCTCCGAAACCATTAAAATGTATCCATCTATCTACCTCCGATGAATCTTCCTACGATACAACAATCTTCAAAATGTCGACGTTAGTCGACAATGCTTATTATTACATGTTGCCACAAAAGCAAGAAGCCAAAGAAGTGGGATGTTCATGGGAGAAATGTACAAGAAGATATATACGAAGAGATCATGTTGTTGTAAATGCACGTCCCATTGACGCCTATTTTCGCGGTGGCATGGTTTTCACGTGGAGCAATTTTGACAAATATACCAGATAATTATCAAATCGTGTATTTGTTCGGAAATCCATCCGTAATAATAAATGTTCTATTCAATCTAAAGCCTTTGGTTTACTATGAAAGATTGTCATACCAACATACCATTCATCCGATGTGATAACATTATACACCCGTCCAAGTCCGAAGTTCTTATCACATCAGGTCCCTCTCTATAGCATCAACGCTAAGCATGGTCATATTAGTTGGTCATATTAGTGATCATGTTCTAAAACTATTTGTTATGTTATTTTATGTAATAAGGATAACCGTCAGTGTTGTCAACTTAATAAACACGATGACTACGTTTTAGTCTTTTTAATTCAATTGTAGGACTGAGGAATTAACGATCTTTTAATATCATAAATTTTCAAATCAAACCCGTTTCTTTAATTTAGTAAATGATTAAAAATTAGCCCATGACAAATTTAGAATTACTTGGGCTAAAATCTGATATATAATATATCTTTTTTGGCGAAAGAGCTTGAGTTCTACAGTAAATCAGGCCTGGATTATTATATTCAGCACGCCACTTTGTATATATGTAATTATGAATAAAATTTATTTTCATACGAACCAAATAAATAAAAGAAACAACATATAATAAACATATTTAAAAGTATAACTAGAAGACAAATAATAATAAACGAAATTACTCACTACTACAAACAACAAGAAAATCTTACATTTTCATACCCCCGAAATAATCCGGATCGTACTCATTGGTTGATCTAATCAAATCCGATTATTCTACTGTATATTTTCAGCTTAGTAAACAGTAACTTTGAAGATTATATTAAAATATTATAAATTTGGGAAAATAATTGTTTGTCCTTTTCATTAAGCATAATGTCAATATATATCAAACCCTAATAGAGATTAAGCCCTAGACTATTACATGGGCTTAATAATGCATAATAAACCATACAATATATTTAAGATGCCCCGCAGTTTGAGCGGGAGCAGAGTGAAAATCAAGATACAGTGGGGATGACAAGCCTTTGGTGAAGATGTTGGCATATTGATATCGAGATGGAACATGCAAAACGCGAATACGACCGGCAGCAACCTTGTCCCGAACAAAGTGAATATCAATCTCAATATGTTTAGTCCGCTGATGATGCACAGGATTAGCCGACATATACATAGCACTAACATTATCACCAAAAATAATAGAAACAGTCGAGAGAAGATTATGCAGTTCTCGAAGCATATTTCGTAACCAGGACGTTTCGACAACGGCATTAGCAACCCCACGATATTCTGCCTCAGCACTAGAACGAGAAATTGTGGCTTTCCGCTTCGAAGACCATGACAAAAAATTAGAGCCCAGAAAAACAAAATAACCGGACGTAGACCGACGAGTATCAGGGCATCCACCCCAGTCAGCGTCAGAATATGCAGTCAACTGAGAAGTGGATGAGGAATACAACTGCAACCCCAAGGACAAAATACCACTAACATAACGCAAGATACGCTTCAAAGCATGTAAATGAGGCTCACGAGGAACATGCATATACAAACATATTTGCTGAACATTGTACGAAATATCACGCCGAGTAAATGTAAGGTACTGTAATGCCCCCGCAAAACTACGAAACGAGCTAGGATCAGCAACAGGAGGACCACTAGGTCCTAGCTTAGAATCAGTGTCAACATGAGTTTTGCAGTAGTTACAGTTAAGCATGTTGGCACGCTCTAGAATATCGGTGGCATACCTTTGCTGGGAAAGGAACATACCATGTGTCGTACGAGAAGCAGATTATCCCCAAAAAATAGCTCAACGATCCCAAATCGGTCATAGAAAATTCAGTGCTAAGTAATGTGATGATGCGCCGTAACAAAGAATCAGAAGAAGCGGTGAGAATAATATCATCCACATAAAGTAATAAATAAACGGTATCCGCGCCAAGCCGAAAAATAAATAAGGATGTATATGTACGACTGTGATGAAAACCAAGTTGTGTAACATATGATGCAAAACGCTGAAACCAAGCTCGGGGTGCCTGTTTAAGACCATAAAGAGAACGTTGCAGTAAACAAACATAATCAGGGTGAGTAGTATCAACAAAACCAGTGGGCTGCTGCATGTAAACCGTCTCGGAAAGATTCCCATGAAGAAATGCATTTTTAACATCTAACTGATGAACAGGCCAATGACGCGAAACAGCAAGACTGAGGACCGTGCAAATAGTGCCTGGTTTGACAACCGGGTTAAAAGTCTCATCGCAATCAATACTCTGCTGCTGACTGCTGCCGTTCGCTACTAGGCGAGCCTTGTAGCGACTAAGAGAACCATCTGCATTAAATTTATGTCTAAAAATCACATGAACGAAACAACATTAGCATTCACAGAATGGGGAACAAGTTTCCAAGTATTATTTTTAATAAGCGCATTAAATTCATCCATCATTGATTGGTGCCAAAGGGGGTCTTTGAGAGCGGTAGTGTAAGTGCGATGGATAGGGGAAAGAGTATTATTTAAATCCATTGACACTCGGAATAGGAGAAGTCCATATATTCGAGTGAATAATGTCAAATGCAGAAGTAACAAAGGAAGAGGAACTAGAAAACGGTAGTTTAACTTGTTTACCAAGTTGACATGCATTACACAAAGAGTGCGGTTTGCTTTTATTAGAAAAATAAATAACGCCATTAGACTGAAGAACACGTAAGACATCTTCGCGAGGGTGACTAAGGCGGCGATGCCATACGTCTTGACACTTGAGGACAAAAGAGCAAAGATGGTAGGTGCAAGGTTGGTTATTGGGTAAAGGTCGCTATCAGTATCACATCGGAGGAATATGTTTCGGGTTTGATAGTCCTTCAAAGAAAAACCAAACTTATCAAATTCAAGTGAACAGTCATTATCTCTAGCAATTTTGGGTACAAAAATAAGGTTTTTAATGATTTTAGGTGTGAAAAGGACATCGTTTAAATATAGAGGGCGAGTAATAGTAGGTAAGATGGTTTGGCCCGAGTTTGTGACAGGAATTGTGTTTCCGTCACCAACAATAATAGACGATATATTGCGTTTATTAGAAATAAAACTTAGTTTACATGCGTTCGCTGTGAGATGCGATGTAGCCCCCATATCCATGTACCATTCCTGATCGCCATGTTCCTTGAAAGTCATGTTGCCAAAGGCTTGCGGTAGTGATGTGGCTTGATCGGTTGGCGTGGTCTGAGTGTTGAGGGTTGCGCCTGTGGCTTGAGATGGATGCATCAAGTGAGAATATGTGAAACCCGAAGGAGGCTGATACACCAGTTGCGGCACAGTAGGCTGGAAATGCGGGTAAGTAGGTGTGGGATACACCGGTTGTGGCACAATAGGCTGGAACTGCGGGGCAGCATGTGTGTGATACATCGGTTGCGCCGCAGTAGGCTGCAATCGCGGCGCAACGACAAAGCAATAAGGCCACAGTTGCGGGTAAAAGTACCCAGCGACGAGCTGCTGATTCGGGTTCAGTGATGGCATGGAGACAAGGGCAGCAGTGGTATTATTGCGGTTAGGGTTGGTGGTACGGTTAGGGTGGGTGTTACGGTTGGTATTATTGTTGGTATTATTCGGGTTTGCATATCTTCTAGGATAATTGGAGTTTGTATGTAGGAATTTGCAACTTTCACCATAAGAACAATTACCTCGTGCAAAGTTACGACAAACATTAGGTGCAAAAGGACGAAAATTATACGAGCGATTGTGAACGAAGGTAAAGGTCGAGTATGACGAATCATTGTCATAGCGCTTGCATATTTTTCGGATAGGCCGTTGATCATATATATAACAAGCATCCTTTCCTCAATCGATTGACCAATATTTTCTAGCAGATCATAGATTACCTTTAACTTTTGACAGTTATCAGTAATAGAGAGATCACCTAGGGTGGTGTTTCGGAGATCTTCGTGAAGTTGAATTGCCCTTGCGTCCTTATTGCTATGAAACAAATCATCCAGTGTCGTCCATATTTGCCTCGCCGTCTCGCCTTTTTTCATTACCATATGCAGTAACGATTTGCTAATGGTGTTGTAGATCCACTTTTTGATGAGGTTATCGCGTCTCCGCCATCCTTTATCACCCGACCATTTAGGGAGTGTTGTACCATCAAGAAAACCATCTACTTCCCATGTGTTGCAGTGCATCTCGAACATAATCTTCCATTGAGTGAAGTTATGTTCTTCCATATCGAGCGTGATTGGAATAAAAGCTTTGATATTGGTGATGCTGAATATTTTGTCATCTTCAGAGTTGCTTGCGTCTGCCATAATAAAATTGCAATTGAAAGGAGAATGCGAATTAGGGTTTAAAAAAAATGCGAATTAGGGTTGCAGATTGTCGATTGCAGGTTTGCAGGTTTAAGGAGAATGTGAGGAAGATTTTTAGGGAGCCAGTTTTGGCTCTGATACCAGAAAATATTATGGATTCGGGAGAATAATTGTTTGCCCCTTTCATTAAGCATGTCAATATATATACAATGCAAACCCTAATAAAGATTAAGCCCTAAACTATTACATGGACTTTACATAAACTTAATAATACATGATAAACCATACAATATATTTAAGATATATAAAAAATATTTATACATTCTACTAATGTTTAAACCTATAGATATGGCCACTAACCTTATACTCAAATTTTGACACATGATTACATGTATATGTAAAAACCAACAATATTCTAACAGATACCTTTTTTATTCTTTTTATTAAATTTCTAAAAAATAGTGGAATTATAATTTCATAACTATTATAAAGAAATTAGTATTTCCTATACATGTATTTAGGAGTTATTAATGGGACGACATGAATAGTAAAACAGACAGGCAGTCTACTTTCAGCAACTAACATAACTACTTATTTTTATTTTATTCTTAGGGTCTACTTTTAGCTTTTAGGTTACGGTATTAAACAAGGTTAATTCCTATTTATTTCGATTATTATTAAATTTTAGTTTATGCCGTTTTTATATCCTTTTCGTTTTCAATATTTGTTTACCTTTTACTTTTTATGTTACGCTATTAAATAAATAAATTATTTTTTTTATTTCGTTTATTTACGTTTAAGCTTTTTTTGGATTACGTTAATTTTTTTGAGTTAGGCTATTAAATAAGGTAGTTATTTATTGGTTTTGATTGATTGTGATTTTTGTGTTATATTTTTTTTTTTCAGTTACATTTTTTTTTTTAACTTTTTTAATTTTAGGTTGTTTTTTTTTATACTATCGATTATAGTGTAAGTTTTTTAACCCACAGCAACCTCCGGATATCAAAATCTCGTTCTTAAACAATATAAGATGAATTGAAATAAGTTTCTGTGACACTACATATCTTACAACAAATATATCCGCAAGAATCTACTTTTGGTTTTCCCTTAGTTGTGTAAGGTTTGCAAATAGTTTTTAGTTACACTTTATCTAAAGAAGTATACTAATTTAAAGAGTTTGATCAAAATATTATCTGACATAAAAATAAATCAATATAAGGAATTAATTCGGCATAAATGAAATTTCATCACGATGTAATGTCCGGACTTTTAAAAACCTTATTTTCATAAATAAATAAAAAACACACAAAGAACTAAATTTGTTATTCGAGATTAAAAAATATAGAGAAAATCACATATATAATCACTTGAGAATTCAAAAATACCAAAATAGTCTCGATTATAATACCAGTATAAAATAATTGCTCTCGTTGTCTTCTACAATTCGTCATCATCTAACATAACATATAACCAAATAACATCATGCTTAATAACAAATTCACTAATTAAACTCGGATGATCCAAAACTAGTGTCTCTTTTATATCTAAGTTGTAACGAAACTTGTCTTTGCAATCGTAATTGTCGATAAAAATTCTCGATAAACAGCTCAGCTCTCTTATCCACATCATCTTCTTCAGGAAAACTCATAGTTCTTTGTACACGAAAGCTTCTCGTCTTAAACAACTCTGGCGAACAAGAACCCGAATCACACAGCTTATAAATACCTTCTTCTTCATCGTCCGATGATGAAATAATTGCTGTCAACCCTAACCGTTCATTGAAGCTCGACCTCCTACCACGACCACCACCACCGATTAAGGAGGACACGATCCGCCATTGGTTTATGTTTGAATTCATAAGGAAGGTGACCTTCTTGACAACGATTTTCAGCCGGTTTAACAAGTGCCATTTGTTGTTGTTTTGAGACATGGTTTTTTGCTGAAAAAGAAATGGGTGTGTGTCGAAAATGTAATGAAATTATAATAGATTGAAGACAGCGTGGGGGAAAAGGAAAACATAGGTGAGTAGGTGACGTGCGACAGCTTGTTTAACAAGAGACGCGGATTATCGGTCGTTGTTAACTAGCTTAAGTTATCTAAAGAATATAAACACCAAATATATACATATAAAACATAATCACAAGTCACTTGTTTTAAGTTTTAAAGGTACTTAATAACTTAAGTTTAGATAAATTTAATATAGTACACTTTAGGGATGTTATTAAGATGAAATACATTACATACACGATCCATTAATATAGACCACTAGGCTTACCCAAGTGGTTATAGCATGTTGCCTATCTGGGTAATTTACTATAATGTTTTCAAAACTCTTAATTAAATTTTACTTAGCATTGCCAAAGTAATAACTTTATGTTATTGTCTTATTTTGGAAGAAATGTTGTTCATTTTTCCAATCAAGATCAAGTGCTCTTTTTACCGACAAAGTATCGTAAAATGCCACGATTATAATGCTAAATATCAAAAATTATGTTTTAGTTTGTGAACATTGATTAAATATAATTGCAAGATATTATGGACATTAAGCTCTTAGCTTATCCTATATTTACTTCTGTTTAGTTGTTTGTAAGATGAGGAAAAACTCTAAGCCGATCACTTGTACAGGTGATTTATTCACAACAAATTATTATTTGATAACAATAAACGGAGGTTTTCGATTTTTTATTTTACTCGGACATGAAAAGAAAAGACGAAAAGAAAAAGTTGTATATTTAAGGATAAAATTGTCAAGACATTATTATTTGTTATATTGTAGCAACTTTTTCTTTACTTTAATTTCTAAACTTTGAACTTTTGACTATATCAAACAATTACTAATCTGCTATAATGACGTTCTAAAGATGTATTAAAACACTCCTAAAGTATAGTTAAACTCTACGTAACTTAAATAATAATAATAATGATAGACTAAAACAAAAATTAAAAAGCCCTAAATAGAAGTTCTAAAGTTGAGAACCTCTAACTTGGGGACCAAGTTTTGAAATGACAAGGTAACATATATGCAAGCTTTTCGATTAAAATAAATAATTAAACAGAGAAAAAATAACACTCTATGCTACAAGATATACTACCGATATTAATTATTAATTAATAATTGTTAATTAGTACGTGAGGGGGAATGATCCATATAATATGGATAGTGCAACAATCAAACTTAGTTCATATCTCTGAGTATGGATTTTGTTAATCTTTAAAGAGATACTGTATATATCTAACACATGTTACTGTTAGTGACACAACTCATATCTCCAATTAATGGTCGTATAAAAGTATTCACATAAAAGTTTGCTTAATTTTATTGCAGTGGATCTAAATTTGGTTTATTTTTAAGACCCAAGTTATATTTATTAAAAACTTTTCTTTTGTTTTGAACAACAAATAAGTATTAAAAACTAGCAGAATGCTAGAGAGAAAAACGAATGATTACAAATAGTTGATTAGAATAGAATTTGGGTGACAAATCCATTCAAACCAATCAAGATTTACGAACTTTACTCTCTGCTAGATATGAACACATATGAATGAAGTCTTAACATTATCCGAAATGATTAAAAGCCATATCATTGCGAAATTTCCAAAGAAACCAAATACCAGTTTTAACAACCGCGTCAAAAATCATCCTTTTGTCATCAGAAATAGCTATAGCCTGGCATAGCTAAGTTGTGGAGATCTTCAAGATTATCAATACCCACTGTTTGCAAATCCCGCCACTTAAAGACAAAACTATATACCTTTTTAGCAATTAAGCAATGAACAAAGAGGTGGCTTTTGTTTCTTGATCTTCATTACAAGAAGGACATCCAACCGAGTCAAGATCTATCCCTCTTGCATCAACGTTTACTCTAGTAGGGAGCCGACCATAGAAAGTACGCCAAAGATGTAGAAATTAATAATCGGGTTTTGTTGAAGAATATTTGTATTTTATCAACTAGAAACGTTTACATTAGAAGCCTATTTATAGGAAAACATAAACCTAATGGGCTCAAGCCCACATACGGGCTTGGGCTTACGTTCAATTAGACTTCTATTTCTAACATTCCCCCTCAAGCTGAGTAGTGGGATTTTCAATGCTCAACTTGTCAAGACAATGAGCGAAGATCTTTCCAGTAACCGTCTTTGTGAGAATGTCTGCCAGTTGATCTTTGGATGACACAAACGGAAGTTCAATAATCTCATCTTCGAGTTTTTCTTTGATGAAGTGCCTATCAACTTCAACGTGTTTTGTTCGATCATGTTGAACTGGATTTCCTGAAATCTGGATAGCAGCTTTGTTGTCACACATAATCTTACTAGCTTCCACTGGAGAATACCCGATTTCTGATAGTAGTTTTCGTAGCCATATGACTTCAGCTGAACCTCGTGCTATTCCTCGGAATTCAGCTTCACCACTTGAGAGGGCGACTACCTTTTGTTTTTTACTTCTCCAGGTAACAAGATTTCCTCCCACTAGAGTAAAATACCCTGATGTAGATCTCCTATTACCTTTGTCTCCTGCCCAGTCAGCATCAGTGTAAGCATCAATCTTCAGGTGCCCATTTGGTCTGAACAGAACTCTGTGTCCAGTTGTTCCCTTTAGGTACCTGATAATCCGTAAGGCAGCTTCCATGTGTTGAACTTGACGTTGGTGCATGAATTGACTTATGACTCCCACTGCGTATGCAATATCTGGCCGAGTATGAGCTAAGTAAATGAGCTTTCCCACCGTTCGCTGGTATCTTTCTTTGTCTGCCAGTTCAGCTTCATCTTCCATGAACAGTTTCTGGTTAGCAATCATGGGAGTATCCGCAGGTTTGCAATCTAGCATTCCCGTCTCTACTAGTAAATCAAGGACATACTTTTGTTGACAAATGAAAATCCCTGACTTTGATCTGAGAACTTCAATTCTGAGAAAATACTCGAGTCTTCCCAAATCTTTCATTTCGAATTCTTTGAAAAGGTTGGTTTTTAATTTTGACATTTCCTCCGAATCATCTCCCGTAATAATCATGTCATCAACATAGATTATTAAACAGGTTATGAGTTTACCTCTCCGTTTTAAAAATAAAGTGTGATCGGAATTGCTTTGATTAAAGCTATATTTCTTCATTATTGTGGTAAACCGACCAAACCAAGCTCGTGGAGACTGCTTTAAACCATACAGAGATTTCTTTAGTCCGTAAACTTTTCTGGACTCGGAACTATCATGAATTCCAAGGGGGGTTTCCATGTAAATTTCTTCCTTTACTTCTCCATGTAAGAAGGCATTCTTGACCTCGAACTGGTGTAACGGCCAATCCTTGTTCGCTGCAAATGAGAAGAGAACTCTAATAGTGTCAATTTTTGCTACTGGTGAGAAAGTCTCACAGTAGTCTATTCCATAAGTCTGAGTATATCCCTTTGCGACTAATAGAGCTTTATACCTCTCAATTGATCCATCGGGTTTATACTTGATAGTGAACACCCAACGACATATAACGGGTTTCTTTCCTGGGGGAAATTCACATTCTTCCCAAGTTTCACTTTATTTCAGGGCTTCAAGTTCAGTACCAATTTCTTCCCTCCATTCCTTATACTTAAGTGCTTCTTCAACACTTGTTGGTATTTTTTCAGAACAGATGACATTTGCGAAGGATCTGGCTTCCGGGACTAAGTTCCTTCTTTCGATATTTTCAACTTGATATCTTGACCCTCTTGAAATTCTTTCAGGTGAGTATATGTTGGGTGGAATTCCCCTAGTTGATCTAGGAGGAAGATCACACCGAGTTGGTTCGGTCACACTTGGATTTTCCATCTCAACCTGTTGTTCATCATCACACATATCAGAGTTATTTGAAATATCCGGAGATTCATAACCACATACCTCGGATATTAGTTGAGGAGGATCATTATTAGTGGCAGTGGTACTGTCTTCAGAATCTTCAGGATTATCAGTTGGAGTGGGAGGATCATTATCAGTAGGAGAGTCATGCCGCACAGGTGGTGCCCAACTTCCATCTTAATGCGTAATTGTCATTTTCCCCCTGACCATGAAGATGGGTGTGATAAAAGAACTCAGTTTCAAGAAAGTCTCAGTTCATTGTTGTGAACATGTGACGCCTACTGGGACTGTAGCATCGATACCCGTGTTGATTGACACCATACCCCAAAAACACATATTTCTCTGCACACGGGTCAAGTTTTGAACATTCTATTTTCGGTATATGAACAAAAACAGAACATCCAAACACTCGAGGTTCGAGAGTGAGAGTGGATGGTAATTTATGGAAATGTGACAATGTTTGGAGAGGAGTTTTGAGGGCTAGAGCTCGGGTTGGAAGACGATTAACCAGGTACGTGGCAGTGACCACGACTTCTGGCCAAAAAGACTTTGGAACTTGTGATTCAATCATGATAGCACGAGTGATTTCCAATAAGTAACGATTTTTGCGTTCTGAAACCCCATTTTGTTCAGGGGTATGAGCACACGAGGTTTGATGAATGATTCCCCGCTCTTGACAGAAGTTTTTCATGGAAGTGTTACAAAATTCTCCCCCATTATCGGATCGGAGAATTTGGATATCACGTTTGAATTGGGTTTTACCATGTTACAAAATGATGTGAGCTTAGTAAACACTTCAGACTTAGTTTTTAAAAGATAAGTCCATGTCAGTCAAGTACAATCATCTATAAACAACAGGAAATAACGAAAATTTTGTCCCCCTTCAATTTTTGCGGGACACCAAACATCAGAATGAATTAACAAAAAAGGAAAATCAACTCGAGTATCATTTGGTTTAAACGTTTGTCTATGACTCTTTTCCAGAATACAAGTATCACAATGAAAGACTTTATTATTAGAAAATAAATGCGGAAATAATTGTTTCAAATAACCAGAGGACGGATGTCCAAGTCTTCGGTGCCATAACCAAGCTTTCCTATCGTTGGACCCATGAGTAAGCAAAACAGAGCCTTGTTGAGTAACTTCATCGACGTATTAGAGTCCTTGTCTTTCAGTACCACACCCAATGATCTTCCCCGTTCTGATATCCTGCAAAATGCAAAATGTGGGGTGCATTAATACCACACAGTTTAATTCTTTCGTAACATGACTTACGGATAATAACTTGTGTGATAATGATGGCACATAAAGACATCTAGAGAGTCATAATTCTTTCGAAATTTCAATGGTTCCCCCTCCTTTAACTGGGAGGGTTTCCCCATTAGTTGTGTGAATTCTTGTTTTATCAACTCTAGATTTTGACGTTAGATCGGTGATATCAAACGTCATTGTATTGGTGGCACCACAATCAAAAATCCAAGAAGTACACTTGGAATTTTTGGTTGCAACATGAGCTTCGCCAGAAAGAGACTCATATTGTTCCCTTTTTAAATCGTAAGCATTTAACTTATCGAGTAAGTTTTTATTAAAAATTTTTGGATTTAAAAAGGAATTGTTACCCGGAGGGTTTGGTGTAAAAAGACCAAACCCTATACCTGGTTCTGGTGCGCCATCGGTACTCTTTTCTCCTCCGTCGCTAGTTTCACTGCTACCGACAACGGCCGCAACTTTTCCAGTCTTGGAGGTCTTGTGATTATCATTCCACCATTCTGGATATCCAACGATTTTAAAGCATTGCTTTGGTGTGCTTCGACATACCACACTCTTCACACTTTAGCTTGCTTTTATCCACCTTTGATCGGAATGGCGGCTTTTCTGATCGTTGATTCTTGGAGATGAACCCTGCTCCATCTCCGGTGGTATTGAGTCTAGTTGCCACACCCATATCCGCCTCATGATTCCCGTCAATAATGGCTTGGTGAGCTTTCTCTTTCCTGACCGTAGCATAAGCCGTTTCTGGAGATGGGAGTGGATCAGAACGAAGAATTTCCCGTTTAATTGGGTCATACCTCCGGTCAAGTCCGTTAAGAAATTGGACCAGTTTTATTTCGGATCGAACTTGATTGTATGTCGCTATGTCGGTTGTGCAAGTCATCGGGTTTGGATCCGTGCGATCAATCTCTCCCCAGATTCCCTGCATCCCTATCCAAAACTCATCCAATGGCAGCTGATGTTGGTTGAACTCGTTTGCTTTAACATGGAGATCGAAAGTTTGTAATTTATCCTTCCCGCTACTGTAGGTAATCGCCAGGGCTTCCCATAGTGACTTCGCAGTGGGAAATTCGGTAAGATTACTTGCGATGCTTGGTTCGATGTTCTGAATTAACAAAGAAAATACCACGAGATCAGCTTGTTCCCCCTCATCGTATTTTTCATCAGTGATGGCGGGAGGGTTTTGGGTAAGATGATTAAGATAAACTTTCGATTTCCCCCCAATAGCTACTCGAATCATTCGAGCCTATAACGGGTAGTTATTGATTGTCAACATTAGACTAATCTTGAGTTGATCAGACGGTTTTGGTTTTGGGTTTTGAAACTGGTTTTGAGCTCCGTTACGAAGCAGGTTCATTAGTTGCATTGCGAGGTTATTATTTTCGTTGTCAGCCATAGTTGGTTTAAATTGTTTAAATTGTGGTTTTGGGCCTAAACATTGTTTATTGGGCTCTATTCGAATTTGGGCCTAAACATTGTTTATTGGGCTCTATTCGAATTTGATTTGTGTGGGTGGACTGCTTTCTGGTCAAATAGAAAGCTATTCGAATTGAATTGGGGTTATTGTTCGAATAGGTATTCGAATTGAGGGGGATTCGTAAATGCTGATCGAATTGAGGTTATTGTTCGAATAGGTATTCGAATGGAGGGTATTCGTGTATGCTGATCGAATGGAAGCTTGGAGGGAGTTCGTGAATGCTGGTCGAATACCACGATTCGAAGGAGTTGAAAGGTTGTTCGAATGCACCTAGTCGAAGGAGGTAAGTTTCTGGTCGAATGAATTTTTTCTATTCAAACACACAAGTTCGTTTGTGATGTGTTATCCGAAATATAGTATCCATGTACTAGAAAACACTAGTCGAATGGTATATTCGTGTACTAGGAAACACTAGTCAAATGATGCAGCCGAAGGTGTTGTTTTTCTACTCGAACTAAGGTGTTCGTTTGGATTGTTGTGCTAGTCGAATAGACTAGTTTGTTTGGATTGATTTCCTAGTCGAATAGACTAGTTCGAACAAGTACGTTTGTACGTAACCTGCTCTGATACCATGTAGAAATTAATAATCGGGTTTTGTGGAAGAATATTTGTATTTCATCAACTAGAAACGTTTACATTAGAAGCCTATTTATAGGAAAACATAAACCTAACGGGCTGTGGGCTTGGGCTTACATTCAATTAGACTACTATTTCTAACAAAAGATTGATATTAAGAGAGTTCCAAATATAAATCTTATTTCCACCTATGAAGTTTTTAGGCAAGAAGTTGGTGTCAATTAATTTTCGCAAGACATTTCCGATAAATTTGGTCTAGTGTCCAGATCCACTTATCTGGTCCATTTCCAAACTCGACAACAATTGTTAATTCCGTTAATTCTACTAATTCACGCACTTCCCCCCCCCCCCCCCCCCCCCACCCCACGACTAGGAAATCTTCTCCAGGCCCATTTTGCGAGTGCGTTGTGGGATGTAAAAAATCAACTTAATATTGTTAATATTGGTAGGATTTATAGATATTTGAATAGTGTCGAATAAATACGTGATTGTAAATGTGTGAGACTAGGGGAGCGTACACATCGACATTTAGACACGACTACAATTTTAATGCATTTATTAAATGTTACTTAATATGTTAAGTGTAATGTTTATTAAATGGAGGGGTTTATTAAGTAAATAATGATGTTTCCTTATTGTAATATAACTTGGGCTTCAAGATTTACTAAGCTATAAAAGAAACACAAACTCCAAACCCTAAGCATAACAAATCGACTCAAGGTTTAGAAACCCTAAGAGCCGATCGGTTTTTTATAACCAAGGCTGTTTCGTTTTTCCTTTGCAATCAAGAAGGAGTTGCTAGACAATCGTTGTATAAAGTATTGAACGTGTACTAGCATACTAGTCGGCCGATAAAAGAAGGTGTCGCGTACGTAACCGTGATAAAAATCTTATGTTAGGTTTTGGTTTATTTGCTTGCTCAATAAGGTACACAACTATATCCGATTTATTATTTACTATGTGATCCTTACGTTAGGTTTTTGTTTATTTGTTTGCTTCGGGCCCATTTTACGAGTGACTTGTAGGATGTAAAAAATCAACTTACTATTAATATTGGTAGGATTTGTGTCAAACAGGGAAATTAACCCTTTTAATTAATATGAAAATGATTGTTAGTTATTGCCACAAAATCATTCACAGGGTACTACTAGCTATAATGACTCCACTTTCATTCGACTTTGGATGAAGGAGAAGAACATGTACGACCGACTTTTATACTTACATCTTCTATGGTATTATCGGATTCTCATTGCACATAATTGTTTTTGAATGTTGGAAAATGTTGATAAAAACATGAATTTTTCATCAACTTTCGACGTCTATAAAGTGATGCATATTTAATATTTACGAAGAATATTTAATATGAATGTGTAGCCCTTAGAAAGGGCTTTGCAACGATATATTATACGTCCAAAACGGAGTTAAGGTGAATGAGATATCGACACCTAAAGATGAGTGTTTGGGTGTTTTTGGTTTTAATTCGGAGTTTTAGTAACTAACAGTTACGCTAACGTAACTGAAACTGTTACGCTAACGTAACTAACAGTTACGCTAACGTAACTGAAACTGTTACAGTTTTTTGGTTTTAATTTGGCTCTTTAATGCCATTAAACCTGAATTAAACACAAACGCTCCCTTTGGGCTATAAAATGGTTGATCTTGGCTCAGTCACATATACCTTTTCTCCTATCTATCTTACTGCAACACGCATTCTCGATTAAATTTCAAGCAAGTGAGTAGCTCCGACAGTTTCGAATAAACTGTTCCGCCATTGTACCATGGGAAAAAACCGTGTGATAATACACGGAATTTGTTTTAAGAGAATCGTGTTTATCACGAGCCTTGGCCCTTTCATTAAATATCCGTTTATGTTATATAAATTATATATATAAACTGTTTCGTTTACATTTTTTGTAATTCTATTTCATATTATTTGATTTTTGGTTAATATAAACGATATCGTCTCCTACACTGAATTCTGGTGACATTAGTGCACCTAATGAGACGATGAGATTCATTTTGCAATTTTTATCCATTCAAACAAATTCATTGTTAATTTTTCGGTTCTTGCCACACAAAGCCCGATGTTGTGTTGATGTCATTAAATTTGGTTTCGGTTTAGATTTATTTCTAGATTAAGTTCCATATCTTCCTCGATTTATTCTTTGTAATTTTTATGAAATTAGTTTGACAATTTTCTTCCTACTCTTTGCTTTCTTCTACTCTCTACTTTCTCATTGCACCTAATTGTTCCCCATAGTTATTTTTTTTATTATTAGTATCAAGTGTTATTTGATACGTTTCTATTTGGATAAATATGGCTTCTCTAGAATAAGGTTGTTTCTTTGTTGTGCTAATTAATAACCGTAAACGACCATTCTATCATTTTGAGTCGTCTTTGAGGGTGGGCGAGATGAGAGACCGTCCATGGCCTCATAACTTTTGGAAGCCTCAAATTTTACTATGTTTATATATAACATGAACTCCTAATAGATAAAATGACGATTTCAATTGAATATGACAATCGAGATTGTTTATTGGAAAGATAGTATCACGCTTACTCGTTATTCTTTCTGGATAAATATTTTTTTAGTGCCTCATTTGTGTATATAGACATGTTTCTCCGTTCGACCTTTAGATGACCTTTTGTTTTCAGAGTCTCATTTTATAAATAGACACGTTGTGTCATGATCCTATTAAAACTCATAAACGACCCTGCTACCTTTATAATTTAAATAATTGTCTAATATGTTTTTTTCCTTCTTTTGAACAAACTATCATTTATTCAAGGGTTAATGCACTTGAGGGTCACTCTACTATTCCAGATAATCCAATTGGGTGATTGAACAATAAAAAATATAACACTTTCATTCTACTTTCAAAAAAACTTTAAAACCATCACTTTATGGGGTATAGCAGGTTACCAGTTAGTTTTACCGGATGACGTGTTTTTCATTTATTACGTGGCAACCGACGTGTTTTTTAAATATTACGTGGCAATCTATGTGGCAATTGTTATTATTTAACGATCCCAATTGGATCGGGTATCCAATTAAATAATACCCTTTTAACGATCCCAATTACCTTTTTCAAACCCTAAATCCCAATTTAATAATCTATGTGTTCTTCGTCCTCAAAAAATTGAAACCCTAAATCTCTCACTCCGTTCTCTAAAACCCTAAATTGTAACCCTAAATCTTTCCAGATGTGTTCGTCATCTCAATCCGCTGTAATAGACATCTATTTTCACCACGGGGGAGTGTTTGAGAGACAACGACAACCTAACATACTCATTTATGAGTACGACATGATTTCGAAGCTAGAGAAGGTAGACATCAACGGGTTTGATTTTTCTGAGTTTGAATCCTTTCTACAACTCCATAGTACTGCAGTTTGCAAAGAGCTCTACTACTTACAACCAGGAAAGGAATTAGCTGATGGTTTGATATTGGTACATGACGAGGAAAGCTTGCATAATTTAAGGCAATGTGCACTTAGGAATGATTCGGTGGTTGATATTTACAGTGCACATGCAACCTCACCCTTTGAAGAATCTGTTTATAAGAGTGACAGTGAAGATGATTATGATGTATATGCTGGTTACACTTCTGAAGAATCTGAAACTAATTCTCTTGATCATCTCTCTGATTATGAAGATGAAGTGTTTGAAACCATAAGAGAAACGATAGAAAAGGTAAAGGAAAAGACTCCACAGAAGAAAGTTAAAAATATGTTTGATGATACGTTCTTGGCAAGGTTGTATAACAACTTAGATAGGGAAATAGTAAGTGAGAGAGTAGTTAAGCCTGGTGAGGAGGTTAACCCTGAAGATGAGGAAAGGTTAGGAGATGAGTGGCCTATACATGATCCAACTAAGAAATAGAAGCATATGAAGCCACTGTTGGGTGAGAGATTTGAAAACCCTGATCAACTAAAAAGGTGTGTGGTTTTTTATGCATTGGCAAATGGATACAGCTTGTACTATCCACACAATGACACTGAAAGGTTAGAAGTTAGATGTTGTAAGCCTTATGGAGGGGATAAGCAGACATGTACTTACAAGCTTTGGGCTTCTTGGATGCAGACAGAAAGGTCGTTTCAAGTGAAGACTTTGACTGATGAACATTCATGCTCAAGATGCTATGAGTTTGGGACGTTAATAACCTGCAATTGGATTGCTAGAAACTATGCAAAGAAGATCATGGCTAATCCAAAAATTAAGATCAAAGAAATCCAAGAAATGATACTGTCTAAGTAGAAGCTAAGGAGGTACAAACAGGTATGTATATCATCAACCAAAGTTCATATTGTCTTTAACTGTTATATATTTAAAACTATTCATTTTGTTAGGTGAGTCTGTTGATGCAAGTACTGTTACTGCAAGAGGAAGAGGATCAATAGGGAGAGGTGCAACTGGGAGAGGATCAAGAGGGAGAGGTTCAACTGGGAGAGGTGCAACAAGGAGAGGTGCAAGGGGAAGAGGTTCAATAGGTAGAGGTGCAAGGGGAAGAGGTAGACAAGGTATTGTAATTGATACAATGATTGATTCAACTAGAATTCCAAATGTTAGTGTACAAACTGATGAAAATGTTAGTGTAGATAGTGGTACAAATGTTAGTGGTGGTAGAAATGTTAGTGGTGGTATAAATGTTCAGGGTGGAGATAGTGGTGGTAGAAATGTTCAGGGTGGAGATAGTGGTGGTAGAGCTGTACAGGGTGGTAGAGGAATTGGTTTAGGTAGCAGAGGTAGAGGTTTGAAGAAGGGTGTTGCAAGACAACTTGAGTTTGAAGGTCAACAAAGTCAAACTGAAAGTGCTGGAGGTCAACAAAGTCAAACTGCAACTGGAAATGGTGATAGTGGTAGAGTTATAGGGTGTCCAACTGGTACTGTTAGTGGTGTTGTAGGTAGGGGTATAGGGAGTCCAACTGGTACTGTTAGTGGTAGAAGAAGATATCATGGTGCAACAGGGAGAGGTGTTAGTGGTGATGGGTTGTGGAGAGTTAATGGCAAGCTTGTAAAGATGCGTGGAAAACGGGAATATGTTAAGGACTGTCAATTCAAGGATGGTATTAGACCAATAGGATATGGACTTTCATGGGATCCTGTGACTGGTGATCCAATGCTTGGTGTAAGTTGTCTTACATTGACTATTTAGATATTTATATATATTTATATATATATATATATATATATATATGTGTGTGTGTGTGTTTGTTGATACATAGCTTTGTTATGATAGGGGAAAGATGGTATTCCAAGACAAGCATGGCCACCAGGTATTACCCCAGAAGATTGTATAGCTGAGCATGAGGCACAAATGAAAAGACAACATGAGGAGAGGGAACAATTTGAAAGGGAACAGCGTAGGAGGAGGGACATATTCATGGCTGAACAAGAACAAACACAAAGACACACTGATGAAATACTTGGAAGTGAATCTCAACCACCCCTCTCTCAATCTGAAAGTGGTTCACCAAGGACTGTTGTCTATCAATCTGCTGCAAAGGGTGCACCTACTGTTGTGAGGACTGTGGTGTCAAGATTTTGTGGCTCACCAGGAACACTGTCAAAAGGAGAAGGTGCAAGCAACTCACCTGGAACAAAGCACAGAAAAAAGATGACACTCAAAAGGAGACGACCTTCAGAGAGAATTTTGAAAAACAAGTTAAAGACTACATCCCCAGGGCCAGGATTGACACAAGATGATTCTATCACCATTGACTAGCTTTTAAACTTGTTATGTAGTAGCTTTTAAACTTGTTATGTTGTCTTTTGAACTTGTTTTCTTGTCTTTAGAACTTGTTATGTATGCTGTCATATATTGGCACTTAAGTAGGATGTGAAAACTGGTACCACTTTGACAATGCCATATTTTGGCACTTTTGGCTGTTATGTAATGCAAGTGGTTGTTATGTTATATTTTGGCACTTTTGGCACTTTTTGTAACCATTTCATGTGTCTTTTTGCTTATGGTTATATTTTGGCACTTTTGGCAACAAAAACAACAAATACAAGACAACAAAAACTGATACATTGACCCAAATTTTTTTAATCATTTAAAAGGAAATACATTTACATTACTTAATCAAGAGAACAAAAACTACAAATGATAAGAACAACACAATGCGAATTAATCGCGATTTCTCTTTCTGCAACCTTGAAATTTCTGCCCGATGGTTCCTTCCTTCTTCACTAAGTTGGTGAAACGTTGTTCTATACCACTGATTAGGTAATTCGACTTCAATCCAAAGAAAGAAGTTGCAATTTGATATTGGATCCATGAAATTGGGACAACCTAAGAAACGTCGACCTGGATTTGCAGCAGTCCATGATGTCCGACATCGAGCATTCTCACCACAGCCACAAAGAACCATATTTATAAAAAGAGGAATTAGGGTTAGAGATGAATGAGGTAGAAAGAGAAATAGAAACCTAATTTATAAAAAGGGGGTATTGAGATGGTGATAGTGATGTGGAATTAAGGTGAAAATAAAATAATGACATGGAAAATCGTTTTGGTCTATGTGTGAAGATTACCTGCTGTTAGCCGGTTGAAATGGACCCACGTGATGAACTTAATCCGTTTGCAAATAGAAAGTGATGGTTTTAAAGTTTTTTGATAGTAGAATGAAAGTGTTATATTTTTTTTTTTGTTCAATCACCCAATTGGATTATCTGGAATAGTAGAGTGACCCTCAAGTGCATTAACCCTTTATTCAATGGTATTAAGTAATACTCTCTCCTTCTCATATTAAGCGTCCACAATCAGATGTTGAGGTCCATTTCTCGTAACTTTGACTTTAACTATATTTTTTTTGCTATATAATATTTGATGTAAAATATATGAATGGATTGGGTCTTAAATGTATTTTTTATTTATATAATTTTCATTATCTATTATATAACACAAACAATATATTTAAGATCAAAGTTTGAAAAAAAAAAGACTTCAAAAATTTAAAGTGGACATTTATTATGGAACGGAGGGAGTAGGATAATTAATAATTTAAATTAAATTTTACTTTTAACCATCAAGTTATAGAGATTTCATTGAATACCGATCCGATCCATATAAACCCGGACCAATACAAACCCGGACCCGACCCCGAACTACCTCTTTAGGGTCGGGTCTAGTCGCGTTTAGTGTGTAATTGGGGTCAATCGGGTCAACGCGAATCCACCTGAAACATATATAAAGTCAGGTTAGAGTCTTTTTTTCTTTAAAGTCGGGTTCAAATTGGACTCGAATTACCCGAGATTTTAATTAGTTTATATATAAATTTTTTCTTTTATTTACAAGACTAAATTAGATTAATATATGTGGTGCGCAGAGCTTGAAAACTATAAATTCATATTTTATAGTATGTCATTGTATGTTTGAACAAAGATTAGAATTAAAGAAGAATTTCAAAGGAAAAAAAAAAACTACTATTATTACCTTTGTTGAAAGAGGAAGAATAAGAAGAAACATGTGACTATATGAGATTTGTTTGATTATTTTAATTTAATTAGATATTTAATAGTACTACTCATCTATTTTATGTTCCCATTTTTCAACTTCATTTGTTTTCCTTTTTTAATTTCCAACAACCCACCCCGGTCCCCAACCTTTTTAATATTTACACTTTAATATTAGATTTACGTTTTTTGAAAAATAACAATAAATACATTTTTAATTTTGTTTTGTTTAGAGTTAATTATATAAATGATCCTTGAGCTTATTCGAAGTTAACAGGTTCAGTCTTTGGGTCACAAATCTTATAAGTCCAATCCCTCCAATACTAATTTGGCTACACGATTGGTCCTTCCTCAACCTAAAATGACTAAACTACCTTTTTTTTCTATTTATTTCTCGATTTATTTATACTTTTAATTCATTTATACTTTTACTATGTGATTTCTATAATTTTTTAAAATAGTTTAATTATCCATATCTTCCAAGTTTTGCTGTTTACACTTTCATGAGATTTCGATTTTATAATTCAAAAAACCCATTTATCATAGTTAAATAAAATCAAACACCCAAAAGCCTTGAAGATCATCAAATTGATGTACAAAAGATTAATAAAAATCAAAGAGATAAAAAGCCACCAACAACTCAAACCCAAAACCTACCACACATCCGCCCAGTCCGTCGCAAGTGTCGTCGTTGGATCCAGTTTTCAAACGCCACGAGAATCTTTCATCATTGTGTGTTCTACTTATGAGATTTCGATTGGTTTGATTTGGGAACAGATCTGAGCACACAACACCATATGATCTTGAGTTGTTTGTTATTAGTTTTAAAGGTTTGAGAGTAGTAGTTTAATGTGGTGAAGTAGTTGTGGTCGTGGGGCATAAGATTTATGGTGGGCCGTTAGAGGTGAAAGGAGGGGGTGGGGTAGTAGGTGGTGGAAGGTGGAAGGGGAATCATGGTGTGAACTCGAAAGGGTATTGGATTTAATTTGGTTTTCTTTCTTTTTGTTAGCTTTGTATTATTAACCAAAATATAATTAAAATACAAATATAAATAGATTTTAAATAGTAAAGGGTAGTTTAGTCATTTTAGGTTGAGGAAGGACCAACCGTGTAGCCAAATTAGTGTTGGAGGGACTGGACCCGTAAGATTTACGACCCATGGACTGAACCCGTTAAATTTGAACAAGCTCCGGGACCATTTATGTAATTAAATCTTTTGTGTATATATCCAAGTGACTTTTAACACATCCAAACTTTCTACAACCCAAATTTATCTTTGTTTACTTTGAATTTCTAAAAAAATCTATTAGACATTTTTTTATCTGACCCGTCTAACTCGACCCGGTTTTAACCCGACCCAACCAAGATCCGACCCCGAAAACCCGAACGGGTTTTAATCGGTTAGTTTTTTTCGAGTTTTAAAAAACACGGTTATTTGAAAAACCGGTTTCGATTATTACCAGTTTTCCGGAATCGGTTTTTTCGGTTTAAATGTTCGAAATCGAGTTTTTTTGGTTTTTAATCGGTTAGTTTTTTTCGATTTTTTCCCCAAATGCGAATTTAGCATAAAATATAAACATAATTTTTATTTAAAATTTAAACAATACAATTATAACTAAAAATATAAAATACAATATAACATTTATTTTGCCCAATACAATTACAACTAAAAATATAAAATCAATTTACAAATACATTTCGAGCTTCGTCATGACCATCACCCCGAATCATAATCGTGTGGTAAAGTATATCGAGTTTCAATATTGCCATCACCCGAATACACTTAACTACTTATTATGTCATCCAAAACATCTTCAACTTCATCTTTATCATGTTCAACTTCTTCAAATTCACCTTCATCTAATTCGGTCGATGGAGGTGATATCCCTAATGCGACTTCTTCATCTCCGATAATTTATTCGGCGACACCTAATAATGTCCCTTCCAACGTTGTTTCTTGTGTATTCTATCTACTTCGTCCAAGTAATCTTTCAAACACACACATACTTCCACGAATTTCGATGTTAGTTTTAACCTTCTTTCCGATATTAGTAGAAAAGGTCGATTCGGAAGCTACCGTCGAAGCTTGGACAGATAATATATCCCGAGCCATGGCAGCTAAAATGGAAAATTATAATTCTCTTTCTGTCCATCAACTCAAATTGTCAAATTTACCAAACTCCTCCATACTTAAATTGGTTAAAACTTTTATAGCCTTGTACTATCCCAATTCGCTTGTTAGAGCCGATATTCGTTGACGCTTGTAACTTCTTCAAGTAAAGAATTATAAAGGTTTAAATTTATGTCCAGACTCTCTTGAGATGTTCCCGTCCGCATTGAGTCAACAATTGAGTTTTGTTGTTGACCATATTTTTCGCAATAAATCTAAAATAATTTATCAAAAATGTTTGTAACTTTTAAAATTTCCTTTGCGGTATATTGTGTGTCGTCGAGTAAGTGTAAGTCTAAATTTAGTGCGGCGGAAGAAGTAAAAACCAATGGAAAACGACCAAAATATTTTATAAATTTCTTTTTGATAAATATAACCATTTTCATAAACAATGGATATGAGGAAAATTCAAATTCTTTTTAATCTATCCGTCATTATAAAAACTTGGTTTAGAACAAACGAGATGGTTCGGTAATATACATTCAATAATATATTAGTCACCCCACCTTTTCATGCCCACGATATTGTCCGAATTGTTTTAGAAAAAAAACTAAAAACTAAAAAATCATTTACGAAAAATAAAAGAACACGCTCTAAGCTCTTAATATAAGCTTAAGCTTTCAGCTCCAGCTACAATCTAGTTTTACCAAACATACCCTTATAGCCCGTCTTTTCATTTTTGGTTGTCCCAAAATTATTCGTTTACTTTAAATTTTCACCAATCAAAAATCCTTTAAACGGTAAAGATTAGTTTTTATTGGTTGTACAGTATAATTATTGCATTTTTTTTATTAACCTATGTAATTCTTGTCTTGGAACAATAATTTTGGGAAGCATGAAAAGGTGGGGTGTTACAGATGGTATCAGAACCACTCGTGTGCTGTTCAGGACGGTGGGGCAAACCTCAACGAGGACGTTGAGTCCAAAGGGGAGGGGGAGTGTTTGTGACACCTTAGCCAAATCCCCCATCGGTCGTGGACAAGAGTGATGTTGGGATCACAAGGTAAACCTTGGACTTTCATGACACGACGCGTTTTGGTGGCTACAGGCACTACAGAGCTTAAAAACTCTGTAGTTAAGTGTGCTTGGGCCAAAGTAGTTCCAGAATGGGTCACCCCTGGGAAGCTCTACCAAAAGTAAATCCATGAGCCTTACTGGCAAAACAGACAATATCGTGGTCATGAAAAGGCGGCGAGGTGTTACAAGTTGTCTAGTCGATCCCAATCATAATCCACAATACTTACGAACCTATTTTTAGCAACTAAGATGTCATTAAAAGCATTTAAAGTATCACGTTGACGTAAAATATTTTGAAACATATCGTAAGTAGAATTCCACCTAGTATTATTATCGTAGCAAGTACCTAGGGGAATTCATTACATTGTTTTCGAAAAAATCTTTAATTAGTTTGTCCTTCGATACTCGAATTATATATAGTTAATAATAAATTCCTAAATTTTACGCGTAAGTTATTATGTATTTTTAATGCATCTTGCAATGCCAAATTTATAACATGAGCAACACAACAAGGATTAAAAAATACCATCTAAAATTGGTTTTATACGTAATTTTAGTAAATTCATAGCCGATATATTATATGACCCATTATCTAGTGAAATTGTAAAAACTTTAACGTCTAAAGTATATAATATTAAAGTGTCATTTAAAAAATTTCGCAAATTAATTCTCGTATGCGGATAACCAAGCAATTTAAAAGCAATTGTATGTTTTATCTGTAACCAAGAGTTGGGATGAAACCAAGTGTAAACGAGCTGAGAAAAGTCACGAACTATTCGAGATCGACTCGCAAAGTATTCGAAATCGACTCGAATCAGACGAGTAGGGCTCGAGCTCGAGCTACTTGAGTTCACATTCGAGCTCGAGCTCCAAAACAATTGGCTCCTAAGCCTCGCGAGCTTTATTGAGCTTAGGTTATATACATTTGATAACTTACATATCATACTATATTCACACCAAACGAGTCGAGTCAAGCTTGCTCTAACGATTGTTTTTATCGAGTAAGGGCTTGTTATGTAGTATCTATCGAGCTCGTGATGAGTTTCGAGCTCTAATTTTAGGACTCCAGTCGAGCTCAAGTTTGAAATATAAAGCTCGATCGACTCGGCTTGAATGCACCCCCAATCCGTAACGGCTAAATAAGAATTTGTCGTACCATATGGTGTGGTCCAAACATCACAAGTAATAGAAAAACCATATTTATATTATTAAAAACCATCAATTATATCTTTTTTAGCCGTTTCCCATAATTTAAACGCATGCTTCGAAGGGTAGTACGACTTGTTCGTATTGCGGTTATAGTCTATATTTTATAATAGTCGTAAACTGTTAAGTGGTTGGATGGAAGCGTTTGTTGGATGACAAATTTCATAAAATATTCTCGAAGCGCAATTTTATCGTATATGAATAACTTGCCATCGGAACCAACTTGTTGGGATATAACTTAGACAAAATAGTTTAACTCCTAAACAATACGCTTAACAAGGAGAAAAGTAACTTAGAAGATTAATGCGGAAGACATTAAGAAGTTACTGCGGAAGACAAGTTAGTGCGGCTGTTCAACCAAGTTACTACTGATCTTAGAGTTGCTATGGAAAAAGTCAAGTTGATGCGGTCATACCAAGTTACTACGGAAGACCAACTTGCCGTGCAAGAATAATCTAATTGATAGAGTTGTAATTAGATTATGTTTCCTTTTGTATTTAGATTATGTTTACTTCTAGATAACAATAGATGTAGAATTCTAGTTTATCTAGAACTAGCCTCAAGGTCTATAAATATAGATCCTTGTAGAGTAGAAGAAACACGTTGTATTGAGATTAAAAGTTAATACAATTGAGGCTTACAATTCGACAATATTATTGTTTGTTCTTATTATTATTCTTACGATATTATATTGTTCGATAACTCGTAAATATTGAAGTGTTCATCCGCTGCTGAACTTCTTCAATAGATCAAGATCTTAACGAAGGGAAACTATTAGTTTACATTAGCTAAACCGATCCTGACAAGTGGTATCAGAGCACAGGAGGTGCTTTAGATCCATTGATCAACGAGTTGATAATCCTCATACGCCAGAATCACGAAGAACATCATGACTGAAGTTGCAATCGACAAAGTTCCCGTTCTGAACAGCAACGAATTCGACTTATGGAAGCTACGAATCAAGCAACACATCCTATTATCCGACTATACAGTTTGGGATGTGATCATCAATGGTAACAAGCCTGCTGCCACTCAAGGCGCAGATGGACAACCAAGTATTCTTACTCGTACAACGTTGTCTGACCTGGAAAGAAGAGAAAAACAAACGGAAATCAAGGCTCTCAGTATTCTTTTAATCGCCATCCCCAACGAATACCAATCACAATTCGAAGAATATCAAGATGCAAAATCTCTATGGGAAGCGTTGGAGAAAAATTCAGCGGAACAAAGAATACCAAGAAGAACAAGAAAGCTCTTCTTAAACAGGAATACGAAAACTTCAATTCTCTGCATGGCGAACGAATGACTCAGACGTTCGATCGGTACAAAAAGCTCACTGGAGAGATGATCAGCGCAGGAATTAAGTATGAGAAAGATGATCTCAATCGAAAGTTCATCAGAGCTCTAAGTAAGGAATGGAAAATATACACATTTTCCTATAGACAAGGAGACACATTAGAAGAACTGGAACTGTATGATCTTTACAACGACTCAAGGGTCTTTGAGGCAGAAGTGGAAGCAGAAAAATCTAGCAATAACAGCCCCAGTATTACCAATGTTAATACTGCCCTTGTTACAACTTCTGGCGGACCCAAACATGAAAGTGGAGAAGAGATTTCGTTTGAAGCTTTTATCTCACAAAGCTAAAATCTCACAAGTGAAGACGTAAAGCAAATACATCAAGACGACTGGGAAGAGATTGACTTAAATTGGCAATCTGCCATGTTGGCTTTACGTGCAAGAAGATTTGTAAATAGAACAGGGAGAAGGTTTAATCCAAGAAACAATGAACGAATTACTTTCGATAAAAGCAAGGTAAAGTGCTACGAGTGTAATGAACCAGGTCACTTTGCTAGGGAATGCCCAAACAAATCGAACAAGTCAAAACCCAACAATCCACGAACCACTCAAGATAACAATCAGAGTGCACTTATGTCACAGGACATATTTGGATATGATTGGAGTGACTTAGCCGAAGAAACAAGTCAAAACAGGGCGCTAATTTCTGAAGAACAAAATCCTGTTTACGTGGAAGATATTACTACTGTTCACCATGCATGCATAGCAGTAGTAATGGATGTTGCGGACACTGTTTCTACGGAGGATTCAGTTACTACGGAACTAGTTTATACTGATCTGGAAATCACCGAAATTGGCAACAACGTTCTTGGATATGACTGGAATGATGATGATCAAGGAGCAACTCAAGACGATACTCTAATGGCTATTGACTCATCCTCAACAAATCCTGAAACTCCATCTCTCATGGCCGAGGTAAATTCTAAACTACGTACTTCTGAGTGTAAAGCTATAATTGTTAAATATAAAAATCACAATCAATTAATGAGTGATTCGATTAAAATCTTAGAAGAACAAAGACGGTCAGCTGCTAGGGTAATTGATAACTTAGAAAACCAAATTAAGTCACACAAAATAAATGAACAAAGTTATCAAGAGAATATTAGCTTAGTGGAATGGCAAAGAGAGGATTTGCTAGTTAAACTTAAGATGGCTAGGGAAGAAATCTAAAGATTAGAACAAGAACATGATAAAGTTGAGCTAGATGTAGGGAAATTAGAACATGCTTCAAAATCAGTGAATGACATAATCCAACATCAAATTCATGGAAAGGTAAAAGTTGGTTTAGGTTACAAAGAAGTTGCCCCTCCATTTAACCAAAACTATATCCCTCCATCCTTAGATGAACCTAGAATTCCTATCTCTCAGACACCTCCAAAGGAATCATTCAATGTTGATCCAATCAACTATGATGAAGTTCTAATTGAGGACTTAGTTGAAGAGAGTAAGCTTAATATTGTGAAAAACAAGGATATTCCTTTGGAAAATCACTTACTCACAATAGAAGGTATTACTCAACATTCTTCACAAAGTCTAGTGTTCATGCCACGTAATGATCCCATCAATAAGGTAAAATCACCCACTGAAAGTAAGACCAAAATAGTCCCCAAAGAAAACGAAAAGTCTTGGAAACATATAGGTAAAAGAGGAAACCAACGAAATATGAACCAAGTAAAAGCTCAAAAGGGTCAAATTGTCAAAAGTTCAGGGAAGGGATGTTTTATATGTGGTAAGTCAAATCACTATGCAAAAATTTGTTATCACAATCCTCAAAATCAATTGCAAGTGATTCAAAAACCACATCATGGGGTGGGATATACAGGAAGGGTTGCACATAAAAACAAATCCATGACCAATAGTAACAAAACAAATCAAGCAAATCATAACTTTGTTACTATGAACTCAGGAAGAAAAAGTGTTAACAAACGTAACGTATTTTCTAACAATAAGAATAGAGTTCCTACTGCCAGACAAAATTTTGTTTCTACTGCAAAACTTAATACGGCCAAATATAATGGTGTTAATACTGCCCGTATTAATACTGTGAAAAATAACCGTGTTAATACTGCTAGGGTTAATACTGCCAAAGGTAACTTAGTTACTACGGCTCCTATCAACACTAAGAAACAAAGGCATGTCAAACCAGTATATGTTCCTATTGTTAAATCCAAAACTGTTAACACTAAAATTGTTTCAAAAGCTAAATCATTCAAACAAGTGTGGCAACCAAAGCTCCAAGTAACTCAACCACCTATCCCTACTGATTTTTCAAAACTAGTCCAAAGGAAGGTGAGTTACTTTGATGAAATGGGCAAACCCAAGTCAACTTTGGCTTGGGTTCCCACCAGAAACTAACTCCTAATGTTTATGTGCAGGTTCAGCCAACCAAAGAAAGTGAGAGCAGTTGGCATGTAGATAGTGGTTGTTCCAGGCACATGACGGGCAACATGTCATGTCTTCAGGACTTTGAAAAGTTCAATGGAGGATATGTTGTGTTTGGAGGAAATCCAAAAGGAGGAAGAATTTCTGGGAAAGGAACAATAAGCAATGGTACACTACACTTCAAAGATGTGTACTATGTACAACAGCTTCAATACAATTTGTTGAGTGTCTCTCAAGTCTGTGATGAGAAACACACAAACATCTTCACTGCATCATAATGCATCATTATGAAGCCTGGGTATGTCATAGATGAGAGTATGATCTTACTCAGAACACCAAGGAGAGACAATGTCTATTGTCTTGACATGTCAAAGGTTAAACTCAACTCATCTGAAGCATGCTTTCTCTCAAAAGCTACCTTAGATGAATCCACCTTATGACATAGGAGAATGAGCCACATGAACCTGAAGAACATCAATAAACTAGTTAAATCTAGTTTGGTTAGAGGTCTCCCCAACAAGCAGTTCAATCTTGAGGACAACTGCTTAGCATGCTTGCAGGGCAAGCAACACAAGTCTTCTCACAAGACAAAGGAGATCAACACTAACAACACACCTTTACATTTACTACACATGGATCTATTTGGTCCTACCAATGTAAAGAGCATTGCAAAGAAGTCATATGTCTTG
>CAJVGC010000582.1:58505856-58570680 GCA_910822075.1 Senecio squalidus | reverse complement strand
ACCGTTGTAAACAAAATCTTCAAAATTTTCGTTCCATCTTTGCTAAATCCAGTTTCTAATTGTTCATTATCCTTTGAATCATTTTATTAACAATTAAGAATGGCAGAATTACAGTTTCACAAAACCCACAATATGGTGGCGTTCTTGACCAAACTTGATGACAATGCTGACTTCCACCCAATAATCGATTTCTTGAATCGCTCCAAGATTCAAACGGTGCTCACAATCAATCCAGCAATCAACGAAACACACATCAAGGATTTTTGGACCTCCGCTGAACTCAATCTTGAGGGGGAGGTACTTGTTATCAATGCCGTTGTGGATGGCAAAGATATAAGCGTTTCAGAGACAACAGTGCGCAGACACTTACAACTGCGTGATGAGGCAGGTATAACTCAGCTCTCTGATGCAATCATTGTTGAAAATTTTGAAAAATTGGGATACCAGGGGGACCTAAACATTTCTACCTTTCATAAGGCAAAACTGTCCCCCCAATGGAAATTTATGTTGCATACTTTGCAACAATGTATATCCCAAAAGAGGACAGGATGGCATGAAGGTAGCTCCTCTCTAGCTACTGCCATGGTATGTTTGGCCACAAACCGAACATACAACTTTTTAAACTTGATTTTTGAGGGAATGAAGTGGAACCTTCTAAACATAAAACACAAATTTTTGATGTATCCACGATTTCTCCAACAAATTTTTAATGGTGAACTAACAGATCTTACTAGATCTGAAAATGTTATCTTTTCTCATGCACACACAAAGAAAGTTTTTACAAACATAAGAACAGTTAATAAGGAAAGCTCTTCTAATGTGACACCATTGTTCTCTACAATGATGGTGATCACAGTTCCTCCAGCTGAAGGACAAGTGACTGCACCTCTGTCCCAACCACCAGCTACTACCAGTACTACTGCAATATCTGTTGGCACTAGTGCCATATCTGTAGCAGGTACTGAGGTTGTCATCCCTGAGGTTACAACTGCAGTCTCTACTGTAAGTGTTCCTCCAGTTTATACAGTGAGTTTTACTCCAGTTGCTACTGCACCAGTTACTACTTCTGTAACTGCCCCCACAGTTTCAACACCTCAGAAACCATGAAAAGCTGCTTCCAAAAGAGCCAAGAGGGTTACTCAGCCTCTTGTGTCTCAAACTATCCCCCATACTCACACTCAAATATCATTACCTGAAACATCTTCAGGAATGACACAATCTTTAGGGGAAAACATTGAGCATACCCCCTTGCTCACTGAGTTGGTCCATCAGGAGGGGGGTGACCATGTGGAGAGGGTTGATACTACTGCAGCATTCACTTCTCATAGTGAAGCTCAGGACAGTATCAACATATTTAAGACCCAAACCACGACAACACTAACCATTGATGAGGACTTGTTCTCATTATTGGAAGGTGGTCCCTGGCGCCAAGAGACCATGGGAGAGATACATGTTCCTGCTAGGCAGGAGAGTTTCTCTATTCAGTATGATCAACCACCTGTTGGTATTCAACAGGAAAGGGGTGAGGGTAGCTATGTTCAAAACTTGGAATTGATGGATTTGTACCGAAGCATAATGGTAAAGGTGGAAAAACAAGGTGAAACACTTGCCACATTAACATCTTTGGTGCAACAGTTGCTGGCTCAACAGGCTTTATTATCAGCCCAGCTATTGCCCAAAAGAATCACCACACGCAGTGTTGGAACTTCACCCAGACCATCAAGCTCTTCATCTTCTGATGACTCTCCAGCTGACAAAAATGGGGAGAAAGAATATACACACATTTTATCATCTGAAGAGAGCATGGGTGAAGAAAAGAAGAGTGAAGAAACGGTCATTACTGCAACCTCCCAACAATCTAAAGACATGGAGATTGATAGTGTACTTAAGGGGGAGACAGAGATTGAAAAGATGGTGATGGATGAAGAAGGGGAGAAAATGGTGATAGATGCATCACCTGAAAAGGAACAAATGGTTGAGGGGGAGCAGATAATTGAAGAAACAGTAGAAGGGAAGCAAATGGTTGAAGAAACAGTAGAAGGGGAGCAACAAATGGAAATAGAAGTTGAAGATACAGCAATTTCTACCAACCCTGAAGTTCCTACTGACCCCATGGTTACTACTATTACAGTTGTTGCGGATCCAATTACTACGGATCCAGTTGCTACGGACCCCATTACTACGGATGCTGAAATGGTTCCTGCGGATACCATTACTACTGTCAGCAGTCCAGTTGCTGGGGATGCTCAACCACACTTGTTCACAGCCACTCCTCCAACCTTTCAAGCTATTCCTTCTGAAGCTACAACACTTACAACCACAATATCTGAAGCTCCTATTCCTACCTTTGATCAACAAGTTGCTGCGGATGAGCTAATCCATCAAGAAATGACAAGAACACCTGTCATGACTGATGAGTCCACTTTAGCATCACAGCTTGCCAAGATCAAAGAAGACAAGCAGAGACAAGAAAAGGAGAGAGCAGAAGCTGAAAGAAAGAAGATGATAGCTGCATCAGTTGCTAGACAAAGAGCAGCATCAGCTTTTGATGCTCAATCCACAACAGGTTCACTTACTTTGCCTGAACAACAAGCTAGTGTTTCTGTGTCTACAGGTAGATGGGGTTACATCACTGTGGATGGAAAGCTTCAAAGAGTCAACCTTGATGATCCAGAACATAAAGATAAAGGCAAGGTGATAGTTGTGGAGAAATCAAAGGAAGAAAAGAAGGAAGAAGAAAGGCTTGCAAGAGAGAAGGCTGCAGCAGAAAGAGATCATAAAAATCTGCTAGCAGAGGAGGAAAGGGAAAGAATTAGACAAAAGTTAGCCAATGCTGAGTTCTTGAAAAATCTGGCTGCAGAAGATGAACAGGCTGAAAGAGAAAGGCAAAAGAAAATAGCTGAGGAGGATGAAATTCATGCAAGACTGAATCAATCACCTACTCCATCTGAAAAAGAAAGGCTAAAGAAGATTGCTGAGGATGATGCAATTCGTGCTCAAGAAATGGCAAATGAAGATATTCTGAATGATCTCTATCTTAAAGGTCTAGAAAGAGCTGATGCTGAGCTTGCCATGAAGATGCTTGAAGAAGATAAACTCAGTCTCCAAAAGCAAGTCAAAGTCAAAGCCAAAGCCAAGCCTGAGAAGAAGAAAGTATTTGAATCCACAAGGGCAAAGCTAGCTGAAGATAGGCAGAAATTCACCTCCTATCTCAAAACTAAAGGCTACAGTGGTAGGTCTTTAGGACCTATGAAGATGGCCAGTATTTTGGAACTGGTGGAAAAAGAGAAGAAGAATGACTCTAAGAGGAAAGCTGCTCTTGCCAGAATTCAAGAGAAGAAGAAGCAAGACATGGAGAAGGCCATGAAAGATGCTCTTGAAACTGGAAGGAAAATTGTCCATGAGCAAGAACCTGTTAGTACTGCTCCTGCTACGGATGAACCTGTTGAGAAGCAAAAGAGGAAGAAGCTAGCATCCAAAAGAGTACATGGTCTAGCTAAGAAACAAAGAGTAGAAACTTCTACTGCTCCAAGTGCCTCTCAAGAAAGTCCTACCATTCCTTTTGTGAATGTTAAACAAGAACCTGTTAGTATGGAAGAACAAGCTCCTCAAGCAGACTATTCTTCATATATTAATCATGAAGAAGGACTAAGGTTTACTCCATTAGCTGTGAAGTCTCCTATGATCATCGACTGGAAATTCATTGGTGGGCAAATGGGAACTGAATATGAAGTTATAAGACAAGATAAATCAAAGAAAATGCTCCCAGCCTTTCATCAAGTGATAGGAGACTTTGCCAGAGATGACTTAGAGAGAATGTACCAAATAGGCAAGGTTAAATATTCTCATAGAAGAGGAGAATGCTCAGGTATAGATCTTGCAATGGATTGTCTATGTGGTTTGTTTGAACTAGGATACGTGAAGAAGAGTTCAGTGTTCAAAAGGGGAGGTCCATTGAATCCAATAGTCAGATGGTTTGTGTATGAACGAAGTGGTGTCTACTCACTAATAAGAAAGAAGGGAGCCATGGAGTTTTACTTGGTGGATAAAAGATATCCACATGACTTGAATACTTTGGAAGAAATGATCCAAGTTAAGCTAAATGGACTTCATGATTCAAGAATAGCACATGAACTTATTTGGAGAATTCTGGAACAAATCATAGACGAGAAAACAAAGGGAAAGGATTCTGATTGGCATGACAAGGAAGAACGAAGAAAGATGTAATTAACTTGTAGTTAAACTTGTTTTGTAATAAAGTAGTTAATACGGTTGAAGCATTGAAACTTGTACTTTTGATTAGATATAAAAGTTCAAGGTTAGGGGGAGATTGTTGAGATATAACTTAGACAAAATAGTTTAACTCCTAAACAATACGCTTAACAACGAGAAAAGTAACTTAGAAGATTAATGCGGAAGACATTAAGAAGTTACTGCGGAAGACAAGTTAGTGCGGCTGTTCAACCAAGTTACTACTGATCTTAGAGTTGCTACGGAAGAAGACAAGTTGATGCGGTCATACCAAGTTACTACGGAAGACCAACTTGCTGTGCAAGAATAATCTGATTGATAGAGTTGTAATTAGATTATGATTCCTTTTGTATTTAGATTATGTTTCCTTCTAGATAACAATAGATGTAGAATTCTAGTTTATCTAGAACTAGCCTCAAGGTCTATAAATATAGATCCTTGTAGAGTAGAAGAAACACGTTGTATTGAGATTAAAATTTAATACAATTGAGGCTTACAATTCGACAATATTATTGTTTGTTCTTATTATTATTCTTACAATATTATATTGTTCGATAACTCGTAAATATTGAAGTGTTCATCCGCTGCTGAACTTCTTCAATAGATCAAGATCTTAACGAAGGGAAACTATTAGTTTACATTAGCTAAACCGATCCTGACACAACTGTCGACTGTGTCGCATCTTGACCAATCGCTTTACAAGACGAGTTTTTGTGATTTTTTTAATGTTGCGTTTGATGTGGATCTATAAACCTTTGACATATCTTGCACGGCCCTTTCCAAACCATCATTCATTTTTCACCAAATCGTAATTACACCAAATATTCGGGTTCCGGGTCGTTGATCTAACTTGCACCATATCATCGTTTGTGTAAAGCTTAGTTCGTACATTGATACCAATAGAGATAAAAAGTGTGACAACCGCGTATTTTGAAGAACCTTTTCGTTGTGTCTTCTGTAGTTTATTTTATTGATTTTTGTTTGACCCTATATTGTTGTTATTTTTGTTTCACACGATATTTGTTTAGTCGGGATTTATATTATTGTTTCGTCCTTCGTGACGGAAACGTTATAGTACCTAAGTGCCTAGTAGTTTAGTATGCTTATAAGATGAGTATGGGTGGGTTATGCCTTCGATTATACGATTAATATTGGCGTTAAAGATATTGTACAAGCTTAGTCCTTTAACGAGACCAACGTTAAATTCTTTACAAATCCAATCCTTTTAACGGGCAACTAACGGATGTTAACTGAGCGCTGGACTGCGCCGCAGTCATGGTCTGGACAGACCATGCCAAAAACACTTTTTGCTTTCTTGAGATTCCACAAACACATGCAAACATGTGGAATCTGCCCCAAACCTTCCCGATATGGTGCTAGATGAGTAAATTGTGGATCATTGACCAACTTACATCATCTCTCATGCCATGTTTTCATCCTTAACAATTTTCATCACCATTTCACCTTTCTTTCATCTTCTCTCTGACTCAAACACTCCCAAATTCTTTCCATTTCCAGAATTTTGGTGAGATATTAATCACATTCTAGAGTGGTTTTGTGTTAGAAGAAGATCATACATCATCTTCTCCTTGATCACACTTCACTTGGTAAGTTTTTCCAACCTTAATTCCATCTTTTCTACCCTTAATTCTTCTCATTTGTTAAAAAGAAGATTCTAACATAAACTGTTATGTTCTTGCAATAAATTCATCCACCACATCTTCATCTTCCATTCTCGTTTTGTTCACAATCATGGAGGATTTCACATATTGAAGATTGGTAAGTTAAAATCATCTTTAAACCTTATTCTAATACTTTTCCTTAAGTTCTCTTCTAACAAGTGGCTGTTTTTGTGTTTGGAGTTTGTTTCCTCCTCACCACCACTTGTGGAGTTCGTTTTCGAGAGAGTTCGAGGTGATTCGGGCGACTCTTGGTAGATTTTGCGGAGGTCTTTGGTACTCCCTAATAAACTTAGTGCGAAGCACTGAGCCACTAGTTTGCAACTTCGCATAATTTGAACGAACATAAGTATATCTATATATACATATATTATTATACATAAAGTAGTATATACTGAAAAATATACGTTTTGTCCCCAAAACGTAATCGCAATCATAAAAATAATATATATATATTTATAAAAATCGTTAAACGTATATATTTTCGATAAAATATACTTTCTCTAAAAAGCGATCGTAATCACAACTTTTTATAATAAATTATAAAGACTCTTTTAAACACTTTATAAAATGGTTTTCAACTTAAAATACTCGAAATGTTTTAATATAATTTAAATACGTCAAATTCTTCAAACGTTGACTTTTTAGTCGACTTTGACTCTTTATCGTAAATTGTTGACTTTGACTAAAGTCAACCCTCTCTAAACTTTGAACTCGATGAACGTTGACTAAACCATGTTGGTCAATGTTCATCCTTCGATCGATATTTATGATAGTCATTTTCGGCTCGAAATATCATTCCTTTCTAATTGTCATTAATGACTTAATATAACGATATCTTCTAGTACACATTATTAACTCGAAATATCGTTATCTTTTACTGATCATTATTGACTCAAAATATCATTATCTTTTACCCGTCATTTTGACACAAAAATATAGTTATCTTTTACTCGTCACTTTGACTCGAAATATTATTCGTTGAAATACTTTTGAATATACTACATAATATAACGTTAATCATTAAAGGCTAAACTGTCACACCCCGCTATAGCGGAAACACGAGATGTGAGAGCTGGAATATCATTACACGGGTTATAATCAAAATAAACGGTTCAAGTCATTGCATTTAAATTAAATAGTTCCCAATCCAAAACAACCAAGTAGTTTAATTGAGTAATACAAATACATAATAAAAAGTTTCAAATTCATAAATTCCCAAAATAAAGGTCTTTCCCAAAGTTTCGCCTCAAGTGACCATACCGACCCTTCCATGTCATGCACTTCGACACTTACACTAGTTTTCTGAAACATAAGATAAAGTGTCAACTACATAAAGTAGTGAGTGAGTTACAGTTTTGAGTTTCTCGATAAAAGTTTCCAAAGTGAAAATATATATGTATAAAGTATCATAAATGAAAAGAAAGGGAACGGCGCTAAAACATATATATTTATTAAAAAGTTTCGAACACACGCAAGTAGAGTAGAACTCGTATCATAAAAGTTATAGCGGAAACAATCGCTAAATTAATGTATATGCGTAAGTAATATGTGATTAACTAAATTAGTGTCTTGTATCAATCACTTGGCTTAATATAACGTAAGTGTACACTAAACCGATTGTATGGTCAGAATACGCCCCAAAGTTTCACAATAACGGAGTTTCTCTGATTCTAGTAATATGTACTTAGGTCGCGAACCACAAGCAAGGAGTGACCTCTCCTAAGTATCGATACCCATAATACTAACGGCTATTGCTAATAGTGTATAATGTTTCTGAACTCTAAAAACGGGGCACTTTGAACTCTGTTTCTAAAATAGTAGTAAGCACTTACGGAGTTTATATTCTCATCAAGGATTGGTTTCGCATACAAGTAACCTAAATTTAGTTTAGCCAATTAACGGGGCATTAACACATTTTACGCATATAAGTTTCACAAGTTTCCAAAGTTTCACAAGTTTCTCAAAGTTTCACAACTTTCTCAAAGTTTCTCAAGTTTCTCAAAGTTTCACAAAGTTTTCATACGAATTGCGAAAAGGTTTCACAAAAGTTACATAAACAAACACATCTTATGTTTCCACCAAATAATGTTAAAAACAGTAAAATAGTGGGGTTGTAACTCACGGGTTGCGGAGAAAAGATACGAGTAAGCGAGAATGGAGCGGAACGCGTCGGGAATCAAAGGTGACCTAAAACACCGAAATATTGTGTAAGTATAATTTGTATGATTTAAGTTATGTTAAAGTTCTATTTTAACATTTTTAATCTTAAATCTTTATACTTTAAATTCTGTCCAAAAGTTTCAATTCGGAAAAGTTATAAGTTAATATGTGTTCGTGTACGTTTTAGGGTCCGGTTAGTCCAATTATGTCCAAACGAGTCAATGTCCGAGGTCAATATGTATAAGTTACAAAATTGTTAAGTCACTGAGTTTTAATATAAGTTTACGGTGAAATTTGGGCAGCGCTTCCGCGCCATAAAAATTTAATCCATTTTCGAACCACTTTCCCGCTTTAAACAAACATTTCAAACCATAATAAACGATAATACAATAGTTTTTAAATCCTCAAACTTTCCCAAACAACTTTATTCATAAAAACAGTAAGTTTTCAAAGTACCAATCTGTGATAAGTTCATTCGGTCACTATTTTTAACGTTTAAAGTTGAAAAACGACGATTTTAGTGAACAGCAAGATCCAGACAGCGGCTGGAGATATTCAGCCGCCGGATGGACCTTAGCCGCCGGCTGGATATCTTCAGCCGTCGGCTGGAGGCCTTCGGCCAGATTCATGTTTTTTCGGTATTTATCGATTTTTAGCCCGTTTTAGTGTTAGATTCTTACATGCAATCGGTTATTATTCAAATATATTCATTTTAGAGTAAAAGTCCCATTTTCTTTTAGATTTATATCATCAAAATATGGATCTATGTGAAAAACTCGTTTTTAAGCAAGAAAACGTTTTAAACTTTTATAAAAACCATTTTCCAACCTTTGGATCATCCATGCAACTAAAGATTTATGTAATAACAGTAAGTTTAAGGAGTTTTACCGAGGGAAAAAGTTGTGTGACGGTTGGATGTGATTCTAGCTTCAAAATGGTAGAGAAACTCCTTCCAAAACCCGATTTTAAGCTCCCTTTTGTTACCCCTTTACTTTAGGACGATTTGTATAAATTTTAGATGGATGATTTTTAGTTTTTGTTGCTGTTTTGTGGTGTAAAGTTTCTGGATTGCTATGTGTTCTTGAGGGGAAGTGTTTAGAGATTAGAGAGAGAGAGAGTAATTAGTGTGTGTTTTGATTTGAAATGGAAATGAAAAGTGAATGGGGAGGTGTGGGAAAGGGATGTTACTGCCCTTGGGAAGCCAAATGGCAGTAATTTGGTCCAATCCCGTTTAATGCCTTTAGCCAATCACGAGACATGCAAAAATGAGTCACCAAGTTACAGTCAGCGGCCTTTCAGCCGCCGGCTGACAGCTTTCAGCCGTCGGCTGGATGGCATTTTCCAGCTTTGTGACGTTTTAAGTTTTCCGTTATTGTTAGTTGTGGACTAGAATTTTATTAGTTTCCGCTAAGAACTCAGTCAAGTTCTTGTATTGTTTCTTTGGTGTTAGGATTTATAAGTTGATTCCGACTTTGGTTCCGACACAATAAAAGACACAATAAGTACGAACTAGAACAATACGATCACGATAAAAATGTAACTAGATATTCGAACCGATATATTAACTGAGAATCACCTGAATTTTAGACGGTTGTCACATAAACCCTACTAGACTTATAGGGATACTTAGCCTTTCGATGTATTTTATGCTAGGGCACTTAGACGGTGGAGCGTTATTCTTCTGATTTTGTCTACCCGGCGTATTTATCGTTGATTCGTGAGTTATTCGTTGCCCTTTTTACCGCTTTTATACTTGGGCATGATTAGCGTTATTTGAACTTAAAATATATCTTGATTATGCGAATGTAGATTATGATGCTTTTAGATTTAATGTTGTTTTACTTATATGGCCTTAGTGGTAGTATAAGGCCCTCGTTTAAACACCTATTAACTCTATTTTGAGCCACCGGTACGTATATATAGATCTATATGGGTTTTACAAACCCTCATTGCTGATATGTGATATGTCGGTGTGTTGTCCCTATTTTCGAGATTATACCTTAGTTTGACACACTAAGGGTGGGGGTTAATGTTGCCTTTAAATGTAAGGTTCAGGTGTAGTTGATTATCTAAGGTTTTGCATATATCTTACTTTGTTATAATTCAAGATATTATTTATTTTACTATTGGTCTTATATATTTCAAATGGGCCAAAACCTTCGAAATTTAATGTTTTTATAAAAATACGAATAACCCACCAACTTTATGTTGACGTCGTATTTTTAACGCTTTTCAGGAGGTTGAGATTTGCATCGATTGTGGAGTTACATTATTTGCCTTGGGATTTTGTGTGGACTTTCGAAGAGACATAACTAGACGTAGTTTAGTTTCTAATTAGGCCACAAACTCATTTTTATGTTGTACTTATTTTGTATTGTTGTAACTCCTAAACTTTATTAATTTAAACTTATTGTTGTAGTTTCATTCGATGTAATTCTTGGTCTCGGATACCTATGATATTGTACACCTCCAATTTCCGTCTAAGCGGGGTGTGAAAAAAGAGTATGTTATTGGTGTGTTTTCAGAACAAAGTAACCAATACTATTATAAATATTTTAGAAGGGTCATGATAACCAAACCTCACCTCCCCTCCCCCCCCCCACCCCACACACACACACACACCCCCATCCCCCAACCCCCCACCCACCCCGCCCCCTTCTTCTCTTAAAAAAAGGCTCCTGACAACTAGATTTTTTGAAATTTTTGTTGTCTTTGGTTCTTTTATTTTAAAACCGACTATTTTAAAATTTCGATCAAAACCGGTTAAAAACCCGAAAAAAACCGGTTGGAGGGAAAAATGATAATTGGTCTAACCGGTTTGGTTTTTTTAAAACCGATTTTTGAAAAATAAAGGGTTACGGTTATATTTTTAGATAGAAAAAACGGTTAAAAATAAATTTAGAGGTGCCAAAATACTAAAAAAAAGATATACGCTCTTAACGGCCAAATTTTTTGAATTTTTGTTGAATTATTTTGTATTTTTTTAAACCGGTCAAAACCGGTTTAAAAAACTCAAAAAAACCCGGTTTGAGGGAAAAATACAAATTGGTCTAACTAGTTTGGTTTTTTTTAAAACCGGCTTTTGTAAAAACCAGTTAAAAACTTGCAACTTAAACTAACCAAATCTATTTATAGATAAATTTAGAGGTGCTAAAATATCCAAAAAAAAAATAAATAAAAAATTAAATATTAAGACTAGATTTTTTGAATTTTTGTTGAACTTTGTTTTTTTTATTTAAACCGGTTATTCCAAAAAACAAACCGGTCTAGGAGAAAAATAAAAACCGGTTACGGTTATATATTCGGTAAAAAAAACCTATTAAAAACATGCACCTCTATGCAGAAAGTATATTCTCCAAATTGGACTTATTACATTAAAATTTAACAAATAAAAAATTACATCGGTGTCATCATAAAAATTGGGAAAATCTTATAGATCGTATCTAGGTTTACGTCATATGTATATAATGTTAAAAGAGAAAGCTACAATACAAAAGAAAATTGAATTTAAGTAGGTGTTCATTACGAGCGAAATCCTAATTTCAAAAAAATCTTAATTGATTGAAGTTAATCGAAGAGTGCAACAAACATATTCACAAGATAATCAAGAGAAACAAGGACGAACGAAAGGTGTAGAAGATAATTTTTATTATCGAAGAAAAGGAAAATTCAAGTGGAAATTGTATATGATCATTAAAACAATAACTATAAAACGAAATTGAAGTACAAGAAAGAAATAAGAAAAAGAACGATAAAAACATATGACCTTTGGTGTTGTCGAGTGGAGAAAGAGGACTGAGGAGGCTAGAATGGAATGATTAAAATCAAGAGAAAAAAAAAACTAATATGAAAGAGAAGAAAGAAGAGTGTATTTGTCAAAATTGAAAGGGCTAAGTGCGTGAGAATGTAACAAACTTTGTGCGATTTGCTATTGTATGTATCCAACTCTCAAAATCTCTATTGTATGTATTCAACTCTTATTTTTTCACAAATGATGTAACGGACCGCATTTTTGCTGACGTGTAACCGGTTTTTTAAATTTAATATTTCTCAAAAAAATCCGGTTCTTACATCATTTGTTAAAAAATAAAAGTTCAATACACACAATAGAAGTTTTGAGAGTTGGATACATACAATAGCAAATCGAACAAAGTTTATTACATTCTCATGCACTTATCCCAAATTGAAAGAACATATCCTCTTTATATTGTAAGAGCCTTTAATTATATAAAGTTAAAAACGTGATTTATGTTTATTCGGACTAAGTTATGTCTCTTAAAAGCTCATTAAACTGAAAAGAAATACCCTTTCCATTTAACTAGATGAATACCATTGCGTTTATAAGAGCCTAATGATATATGAATCGACTTATTAGGGTTTTATTATGAAAAATGTAACTAAAAATTTGTCTCTTTTTAAGTAACGACTTATTAATTTATATGTGTACTTATAAAACTTTTACCTTATATACTTACATGTATATAAATGTAAAGAAATAATATAACAATAATAATAAGCGGTTTGGTTCGATTATTCGTTTATATTAGAAGAGAAAAGATCAATAAAGATTATTAATTTTTTTTAAAACCAAAAGACTCAATCTCTACCATCTATTTATTTTAAATCTAATGGCTGAGATTAAATCAAAACTCACTTTCAAATATTTTTTTAAAATTATTTTATCTCGCAAATCGTTAATCGTTTGACAAAACAAATTACATCGTTGCGACCGTCGCGTTCTCCTCTTTAATTAAGACGGTGGTCATATACTTTCGACGACCTTTATTTTTTTGATTTTGGGGTGGGTATTGAAATTGTAACGTTAATATCACATGTGATTTTAACATAAATGAGTAAACTTCAAAAAACAAAAAATGTTATATAATGTATAATTTATCTAAACCTAGAAAAAAAAATCAAATTTTGACAACTTTTGTTTTTTCATTTTTGGACAAATGTTTAAACTCGTAAGATTATATCACATGTGATTTTATCATAAAATATGGATTTCAAGACCTAAAATCGTTATATAATATATAATTCAATTAAACCTATATAAATTCAACGAAATCACATTTGATATTAATATACGTAGAATTTTTAAACAAATAACTCAGTAACACACATGATTTTAACTTTAAATGTGAATTTTAAAACACAACAATATTATATGAGGTATAATCTATAGACCCGAAAAAAATCGAATTTTGACGACTTTTTTTTCCTTCGTATTGGTCAAACGTTGATATTCATAAGGTAAAATCACATGTGATATGAAGGTTAAATGTGAATTTCAAAACCTAAATATGTTATATGATGTATATTCAACTAGAATTGAAAAGAAAAACACAAACATCATAAGTCAACTACTAAAATCACATGCGATAAAACTACGATTTTATAATATAAATTTTTTAAAATGAAAAAAAAAAAAAAAAAAAAAACAGGAAAAAAAGAAAAATACTCTATTTCGTTTAATATAGAGCAAAATGGGAAGAAAGAAGTCCACGTTAGTTGACATGCTCTAAAAATCACCACCGCAACAACAAGCAGCATCACCACCACAATCCCTTCTCAGATCCACCATACTCACCATTACCAAAAATGGCGGCATACAACGAACGCGACACGGTCCCCCTAAACCAATCCTCCCAATCCGACATCGACGAGATCGAAAACCTAATGAACTACTCCCCCCAATCCACCGTCCTCCCGGCGCGTCCACCTTCCCCCCCACGCGCCTCCATCCCCATCTCCTCTTCCCCATTCATCCCCTCTAATCTCCCTCCGCCCTCTCAAAAACCTCCATCAGTCCCCGCCGTCACACCACCGTTACCTAACCGGAATACTACTAACAATCACCCGCAGCAGCCGACGAATTCGTTGACTGGATTCGGATCGCCGCCGAATACGTTGACTGAACCGGTTTGGGATACGGTGAAACGAGATCTGTCTAGGATTGTTAGTAATTTGAAACTAGTTGTGTTTCCGAATCCGTTTCGTGAGGATCCGGGGAAAGCGTTGCGAGATTGGGATCTCTGGGGACCGTTTTTCTTTATTGTGTTTTTAGGCCTTACTTTGTCATGGTCTGCTTCTGTTAAGAAGGTATCGGAATTCGATTTGCTTACCATTAACGTTTTTGGCCGAATAAGTGTTGTTTTATCTACAGATCTTAGTATATTGTAGGTTTTAGGTAACTTTTAATTTGAACTGGATCGTAGTTGGATTAGTTTCTATTCGGTAAAGTCAAATGTGTTATAGCTCGTTAATACTTTGTGAACCGTTTGCGAATAGTAGGTACATTAGTGACTACTATTAGGTTACTTTGGCCTGCATTATGTTCAAATTAATGTTGTGCTTGAATTTTCTCGTTTTCACTGGAAATGGTTTTGGAAAGGAGGGGTTAAGTGATATATCTTTAAGCTAGTATGAAGAAAATAAGAAATGCGTGGTAATGCTACTCTCGAATTTGAATAGCATATACTCGGTTTTTGTTAATGTTAAAAACATTTTTTCATAAGCTTAAGCTTTGCCTTACTACATTCGTTAGTTAGGAATGCTTAATCCTCCACCGGGGATATTTACCCATTTTCTTCATGGCAACTAATCAGCAAATTAAATATCTCAAAAGTTTAAGTGGGGATTGATTGGCTTTTTTCCATTGTGTGCTCATCAATCAATGTCTTTCAATTTGCAGGGAATTGTTTCCAATCTTTTATTGGTAAATGTTGATGGAAAATGCGACAAATTGGTCAGAAAAAAAAATTAAAACAACTTTTTAATGCTCGCATGATATCAAAATCTACGTAAGTGTATATATGTAGTCTTTGCAAAAAACAACTTATTACCAACTTTCTAGTTCTCTTAAGTTTACAAAACCAATAAAAGTTAATAAATAGTTTTTGTGTGAACCTATTTACACTTAATCCCCGATTGGCAATTAAGTGCTAAAAGTTAGTCAACGGCCTAGCTGCTTAATGCTTTTAGAAGACTGATTATTAATTACTCCATTTTCTTTGTCACTCCAGTTAGCCCTAAACTTTGTTTTAGTATAATATAGAATGATAATGCTGTCAACCTTATGTTAAGCCATGTGATATATTTGTAATGCACATACTATATTTGATATAGTTCATTGATGTAATCTCAATTTTCGGAAACTCGTTAGTCTCCTTAAAATAAGTGTAATGGTATTCGTTTGATCATTCCAATATATTTCACTAGTTTAGTTAATATACAAAGATAAGGAAATGCTTTCACCGAGGCCTTTTAATGCTATTGTGTATATTCTTTCTTTCCATCTTTTAATGAAATACATGCTTGATTTGTTCCTACGAGTTTATTTTATAGTTCAAAGCTCTCTTAATCTTGACATAATATCTAGCCAATCTTGTCATCTACATCTTGAGAATAGTAAGCACTCAACCACCGCGAATATCAACATGAAACTAACTAGGGCTTGCTAGTAACAAGAAACATTATAGAACGGTGAACTTGTATTCTAAATCATCAAATTGTAACATAAAAACACAAGTAAACCTAGCCTGTGTACAGCTCTAGGACACTAGGATCGTGTTCGTTTATTGAGTTACACATTTGAGAAATCTGACATATAGGGATACGATTTTGTTGATAAATTACTACATAAACACACTCTGTGCTAATGGCGACCTTGTAATTTTCTGTGGGAAACAAGTAAACTAATGATTTGTGAGTGTACACAAATTTCTCTTATTTACATTTGCATGTTATTCAGTCTTGTGGCTGATTGGTACCCATCTATCAAGCCTGCTGAATAATAAATGAGACAAGATCTTGTTTTCAAAAATTGAGAAATGTCTGTGATGATGTGATGAGATGATATTGGTCTAGAATGTTTAAGAACAAGCCAGATGGATTCATACATGTTGACACAGCTATTAATAATGACGTATGTCGTAAGCATGAAGCTCTGGTATGAGAACAGGATGTTACAGGAATGAATTTCAAGAGTACTGATGTTAGGATTAAATATGAATGCTCTCAGTTTGACTGAAATTTCCAGTTCATTGACATTTAAGATTCGTTTTTAAGCTGGAGATCTTTAAATATTTAAGAGCAAGATAGGTGCAGTTTACTTTCAAGTAATTTTCATATATGCCCAATTGACAACAAACTCAAGGTTACAGGGTTCAAACAATGCATGATATCTTTTAACAGTAGAAGTGATCATACCTGACACAATATATGGGATCAATTATGTTGCTACCTAGAAAGATATGTGACATTGAATCGTCTTAGTACACTGCTTTCCTTGTATTGAGGGGCACAAACTGGTTCTAAATAAAAATGTAAGTGGCGCCATAATTTAAAGAGACAAATCAACTCGTGCAACATTGATTTCTAATGAATTCCTATATTTGACTCATGGCATAACCTTAAGCTTTGTCTTTTTAATATCCTTGTTCTTTGTTAATGCCTATTTGTGAAGATAGCCGGACATCATTATTCATGATTTGCCCTTGGCTGTAGCTTAAACCTATCTCATCTTTAGTAATATGTCATTTTAGGGATCTGATTGTCGCCTAAGTCTGCTTATGCGTTGTGCAACTGTTTTATACAAAAAGCATGTCTTGTTATCTTCAATAGAAGTAGCCGATGAATTAATTTTTCAACTTGTTTCTAATTGGCATTTTTGTTTTGCAGTCTGAAGTTTTTGCTGTTGCTTTTGCACTTCTTGCAACTGGTGCTATCATTCTAACTTTGAATGTCTTACTTCTGGTAATATACTCCGCGTGTGTGTATCTCTATGTGTGTTTGTTTCATAGAGGTTTTCAAATGGATGCGGGATTGGTTGGTAAATGGGTTAAACAAGTTGGGTTGGCCTGCTAGATTTTCATTTTATTTTTGAAGATTATAATAAATATAGTAGGCTTTTAAACTTTATTTTTATAACTTTAAGAAAAGTTAATAGTAATTCACAATGGCATTGTAATGGCTTAATGGGTCAAAACTCAAAAGTATCAAAATATTTCCATGCTCTCCTCGATTATCTATATCAAAATCAGATCGCTGTTTCAGTAGTAATACTTTTTTTAAATCTTAGTTAATACTTCGAATATTAATGGAAAATGGATAAAAAGGTGTTACATAATCAACCTGCCCCCATCCTGCCTATTTTGACCTGTAAATGCCTTTTAGCCCAATTGGACTTGTTTGGTTATGCCGGTAAATCCCAAACAAACTAAAGATTAACTGGAATGCCTAAACTGATCCAGTTTTGTCCGTTTGGGACAAAATCGGCTCTTCTAATTTAAAATAGTAAGATATATTGATATGTGTATGTGTCCGTTGAGAAGGGGTTATATTGTTTGTATCTAATTGCTGGTTTTTATTTTATTTTTCTGATCGAAGGCGGGTTTTATCGAATGACCCAACACTGACTGATGGGTATGATTGTTTTGTAGGGTGGTCATATAATCTTCTTCCAAAGTTTGAGTCTATTGGGTTACTGTCTTTTCCCTCTGGATGTCGGAGCTCTAATCTGTATGTTGAAGGACAATGTGATCTTAAAGATGGTAGTTGTGTGTGTATCATTGGCATGGAGCGCATGGGCTGCGTATCCATTCATAAGCATGGCGGTCAACCCTAGAAGAAAAGCTCTCGCCCTCTACCCTGTTCTACTCATGTATGTATCTGTTGGTTTCCTTATCATCGCCATCGACTAGAATCCACGTAATCAAAACTCTGTTATACAAACCATCTAATACCTGTTTACATTTGATCTTTGTTCTTTGTGTTTGATATGAGGAACATGATCCTACTGTCTATGTTATCTGTAAGAAAGTTTTGAATGAACAATAGTGATAATGTTTATTATATAATATGTAGTAGAGTGCAAACTTCGGTACAAAGCTGTTAAACCAGTAAAGTGACCGGACCAGAATTGTATACACTTATACTTGTGGTACGAGAAAATAACTACGTTCCAATCTTATTTATACAACTATTGTAATGGTAAGCATGTGATTTCGAAAGATTTTTTTTGAAAAAAAAAAACCCTCTTCTTTGTTAATGAACTAGATTGAACATCTTGTTTTCTATTCGATAACGAATATGCATAAGTTTTGATTCATTTTCGTGTTTGATCTCGAGTTTTGGTGTAACATGTGATCATAATGCGATATATCCCGAGAATTAACTCAATCGTAAATGGTAATTACGAAATTTACTGACTAATAGAACATCACTGTTCATCCTTGACACTTTCTCAAATTGGTAATGCATTAGCTCACTTATGTTCACTCTATCTTTCACTAGGTCCACGAGCCCATTTACAGATTTAAATGATAATTAGGTGTGTCAATCTTTATATGATTCTATTGTGTGTATCAAACCGATCTAACTAATCAATAACCGCTTTAAGCAGTTGAACGGATCCATGCACATAACCGATGGATTTGTTATGAAATTTTAATTCATCGAATCTTTTGGTTCGGTTATGGAAAACCTAAAAACCGGAACCGCATTAAACGAAGTGATCCAAATGTTTTAATAATAAATATTTAATATAAATATATTAATTGTTTGTATATATTTAGTAATAGTGGAAGTAGAATAGTTAGAAAGTACCACTGACTTTTTATAAAAAATCTTAAGTTTAGGTCTTCTCCGCTTCTTATTTGTGTGTTATTGTAGTTTAACTTGGTATTTGTAGATTGTAGTTGCTTTTCATCATTTGTTGTTTGAAGTGATTAACAGATAACCGACAAACAAACAAAAAATAACTCTTTAAGCAATTAACCAAAACTTATTTAACCATAACCTAACAAAAATTTAGATTTTCAATCAACCGAAAGTTTGATTATGGTGTTGGTTAAGGTGTATAACTGAACCGACACACCGTTAGATTTTATGTGATATAAAAGATCACAAGAGTAAACTTCAAATGGTTTACAAACTATAAGTTGCAGAAAATTATACATTTATATAGAAAATATTTTAAGAAATACTCAAATTGAAAAACAAAAAAAAACGTTTAAGTTGAATTTTTTTTTATTGAACTTCTAGATTCAAAAACTTCAACTTTATTATTAGTAAATTTTGGATTTTTTTTCATTGTTTCAAATTCTTTCTCTTCAAGTTTTCTTTATATAAATTTATTTTCACAATTTTTGTTTGTTTTCTAAAAATTAAAAACAAATTTTATTTTGAAAAAAATAATATAAGTACTCATTACATTTGAAAAGTTTATATAGTTGCATTTCATGAAAAATAAATAATCTTTTGAAATGATTTTCGTTTGGAAGCTCGGATTACTTTGTTTTACAATGTTCATCAAATTCACGTTTATTTTATCAAAACGGGAAATAGAAATATAGATATTCAAACTGGAACATAGTTTCATAGATATACACTTTCTCGGTCGACATCTTTTTATTGTACATCATCGCTTTTGAGTTGTCGTAACACTAATAAGAGTAAATTACATAGATCGTCCCTAAGGTTTATATGCAATTACGGATATCGTCCCTAACTTTGAAAAGTTGCAAGGATCGTCCCATTGTTTAGACTAATTACGCATTTCGTCCCTATTTTTGATGTCCGTCTAATTCCACCGTTAGCCTTCCCTCACGTGTTAAACACGTGAGGGTATTTTAGTCTTTTTGCACTCTTCTCCCCCAAAATCAAATAAACCCTAAAATTCTGTTTACTCCTACACATACACGACAAACCAAGTGCACTCCTCCTACTCACCTCATCCGTTGCTTCCTCAACAGCCTTAACAAAAGTTTTAGAGTTAGTCTGATGACGCTTCTCTGCAAAATTGATATCAAACGGTACAAGCTCCGAAGGTTCAAACCATCCATAACTACTATCTCCAAAGAAAGCAACCAACAAAAGACCCTCTCGTTTCGATCGACGCACTGAAGGAGTAGCAAACTCTTCACTATAAACATGACCAGGCCACCAAGGGTGAGATTTCACTTTCGCCCAAACCATATCCCCAACTTCAAATCCATGATCAGACGATACCTCCCTGGACGACCTGTCGTCACCACTTCCAGCATAATCATCAAACACCGAAATCATGGAATCATATTCTTTCGATTTCGCATCTGTTTTCATTTGTCCTTTCTTCTTCTTTTTCTCAGTTTTTAATTTCCGAGGTTATCAGCAGAGAGATTTGAATGTTTTGGTCAAGATAATCTAATTAGGGTTTATTTGAATCTGATTTTGATTATGAATCTGATTTTGATTATGAATCTGATTTGAATCTGATTAGGGTTTATTTGATTTTGGGGGAGAAGAGTGCAAAAAGACTAAAATACCCTCACGTGTTTAACACGTGAGGGAAGGCTAACGGTGGAATTAGACGGACATCCAAAATAGGGACGAAATGCGTAATTAGTCTAAACAATGGGACGATCCTTGCAACTTTTCAAAGTTAGGGACGATATCCGTAATTGCATATAAACCTTAGGGACGATCTATGTAATTTACTCCACTAATAATAAAGTTTTCTAAATGGGAAATTTGAGTCTTTATTAGTTATATAATGTAATAAGTACGTGGTGTTTGTCTTAAAGAAAATTGTTTAGAGACGGCAATAGCCGGACAAACACAAGATTTCGGATGTCATGTGCGACGAGTAAAAAGAATCTCCTAAATATATTTTTTTATATATTTAAAACAAAAATTAGTTGGTACATAAATTTTTGTCTATTAAATTAAACAAACAAAATAACGATAACATAGTGTTTTTGTTACATTGATAAATAAACCAATTCTATCATTATACAGATTATAAATTTTTTTATATATTTTGGACCATATACGATTGCCTATAATACACGCAGCAGCAGCCCGACCCTGAGCGAAATCAACTAAATATAATATGTAGTCCAAATAAAATCACCCAAAAACTAAGGTTGAATTAAATGTCAATTATCTAAAGATACTCAACTCAACTCAACCGAAAGCAAACAGTTTGTGTAACAAAATCTTATCGTTGATTACAAAACAGTCCTTCATGATATCGTCGCCAGAAACCTCGTGATGTTCATTTAATGTCGTATTGATCCCACCTAATGAGGACAAAAACGTCATTTCACATACCAAATCTAGAAGAGAAGAAGGATACATCATCGTATTAAATTATCATCTACCCTCACTTCTACGTAATGTTTTATGAGATGATACGATTACGAACCCCCGACTTCACTCTACTTGTCTTATTTAACCCTTCCCTTTAACTTCAAGACTATTCTTTTGTTTTTATAAAAGTATTTTTATATGGGTTTTGATAACAACGATCTTTTGGACTATGATTATGATTAAAAACTTTGAACCTATATTAATTACTTGTACTTTATTAATACCCGTCCCTACATTTACGATATTAACTCTTGTTTTTAAGGAAAAATGAACATATTTTCAATATGTGTCATAATAATTATACAACAACTATTAAGAGTATGTTTGGTAGGAGCTTTTAAAAGGCTTTTAGATGCTCTAAGTTTTTACATTAAAATATAAAATCCTCTAAATATATAATATTCGATTGGTTATAAAGGGCTTCAAACTTTTAATTTAAAATAAAAGCACAAAAATAAAAGCTTTCTTAAAAAGTTTGAGGGCATAAAATAAAAACTTCAACATACAACGTATAGCTACATTACATGTTCCAAAACTTCTAATCCTATTTATACCAAACACATCCTAAGGCTATGACTACCAACACTCTATTATTTTTATAATTTTCGTTCCTAAACATAAATAATCCCTGAAACCACCTTTTGTTGCATATTTCCTCTTTCGTCTATTAAACTTGACATTTTTTTTTAACGTATTTACCAGAAAATAAAGAATTTTTACCTTTTTATATCATGCAAAAAGGTTGATTTAAATGGACATGGACATTAGATGGTATGTGTAACGCAAGTTTGCATGCTATATTTGAAGAGTTATGTGATGCTAAAAACATACATATTATCCCCTTATTTATAGACAAATATATGTAACTAACTTTAAAAAAGGCAACATATATTTTCTAATAGATAGTACTTATTTTTATATTATACAAGAGCAAAAGTATACAAATTAAACCTATAAATACTTATTTTTTTTTAAAACAAACAAACAAATATAGCCATAAATTTAGATGCACCAAAATTGTAATTGTGAAAAGGAAAGAACACTAAACCCTCAAACTTTGGGCATGTAACGTAACGGCGTCGTTACGGCCACACTACTAGATGATTTACAACTAAGATATCCAAGTACTTTCCATGAACAATTCCGGTGATCAACACTGCGATTAACTGGAATTACATCATACGGTTTTGAACTAGTTCGACGAACCTGCCTGTTCTTTATGTCTCGTAGATCCATCTCCGAAGGTGGCACTTTTACTAACCCAAACAAAAGAAAATACCACCTTGAAGAAGACAATTTCTTACCCGAACCATCACGACTAATGTCTTGTGCTGGTTCAGAACACATGCTTGAGTTTCGGTTTAACTTTTTGTAATCCAATGACCGGCTGTTTTGAACTAGTGGACTCGTGGTGATGCTTTTGACGCTCCCCCTTGAATCGGATCTAGACCGTCGGCAACCAGTAGGCACTAAAAAAGAAAGTTCACGGTTAATTAGGTTCATTTGTTCGCACTTATAAATGTGTAACAGTAGTTCATTCGTATATATACCCAAAAAACGATAACATGACAAAAAGAAAATAATGTTCTCACATTTTAAGTGCACACAATATATAATGTACATCTAAAAGTGTGTAGATAAATTTGTGAGAATAACCAAATCGACATTTTTATGTGTGTACTTATGTTAAATAAAAAGCGCTTACAGTTAGATTGGTTTTGTTGATGTTTTTCGCTTTGTTTTGGTGGTTGTTTATGGTGTCGTTGTTGTAGTTCGTTGATAGGTACAAGTTTACCGCATAATATGATGTCTTCCGCATGGGACATCATTTTCTCTTCCGAGTATTCACTTAACCCTTCCCGAAAAAACTCAAAAAAGTCTTCCGCGACTGATGTTGATGATGGCGGATTCTGATGATCTTGTGTTATTGGGAAATCGGTTAAGGAAAGCGTGTCCACTGCTTCTGTTTCGGTTTCGGGTTCTTGATCATCTTGAAGATTGTTGTTGAGGATTTTGCCACCCATGTCACACAACAAGCTGTTGTTTGTATGTGTTATGAGAGAATGTTTAAGGAGGGTTTTTTTTTATTTAATGGAGAAAAGTAAAGAAATATAAAGGGTGTGAGGGAGGAAAAGAATCAATGAGGTTTCATTACATAATTTTCTATGTTGAATAGTTTATTTTCTATTTTATTTTAATTTTAATTATTATTTTGGATAAAAATTGTACCTATTTTTGTTGTATCCAAAATGAAGGTATAAAATAATTATCTAAATTAAACAAAAGAAATTGTAAATTCTATTTTACCATAAAGAAAGAGAATATGTCCTTATTTTTGTTTTTAATCAAGTAGAGTTTAGTTCTTTAAATAAATTAAGTAGTTTTTAACTAAAATGAACTTACTTTTGTTTTACAACATATGCATGAATGCCTATGTTGATGCGATGTCGATTAATCCTTAGTCTTTGGTTTCATCTTCTTGTGTTGTAGGGGCGTTCGAAGAGAGAACTAACCCGAGGTTGAAGTTTTTGGGGGCGTTCAAGGTTTCTAAGATGATGACCGGCAACATCAAGAGATCAATTTTGGATCATATTATTTCATTGTTGCAGTTTTATTTCTAGTTTAATAATGTAAAGTTCATACTTCATATTGTTTATCTAAATCTTTTAATTTCGTAACCCATTTCAAAGGCATATCCTATACAATTCAGTTATGAGTTAATGTGATCTTTAGGATAATTTATATGCTTATGTATAGATACACATAGTCGTGTCGAAAAAATCCAAAACCGAAACAGAAACCACGAGAAAACCGAAAACCGGAACCGGTCAAACCCGGGTTTGATCCGAATCGGTTCGGGTTGGGCAATGCCCGGGGGGTGAACCCGGGTTGGAGTTTTAGGTTTTGGACCGGGTATGAACCGGTTTTGCCCGAACCGGTTCCAATACACGGTTTGAACCCGGTTTTGGCAGTAGCAGCTATATAGCCGGGGTTTTTTTTGCTTTTTTGGGGGTTTTTTGTTACCGTTTGGGAGCCGGATTTTGGGTGTTCTTTACCATTTTTCCATTCAAAATATACTATAAGTATGTAGGTTGAGTATGGGGTTAATCACACAATTCTAACTCTCTCAAAACTCTAAAAACGCAAAAAAATTCTCGAAAAATCATTAACAATCAATGGCAACTCAAAGCTCTTCCGCTTCCACCGGTTTCGGTTCCTCAAGCGAAAGAACGATTGCAGCCGTTCTCAAAACAACCCGAAACCGAGCCATTTGGTGTCATTTCCGTTTGGTGAAATTGTCGGATGGCGAAAAGATGGCGCATTGTAATCATTGCGGTAATTTTTTGAAAACTGATACCAACTCGACGTTGAAGCATCACATCGAGAGGCATTGCAAAGTACTCAATAAAGTTCGGAAGCAGGTCAATCATCGATGGGTCAAGACGGGACTATTTTTGTATATTCGGTGGAGCGGATGCGTCAAGAGTTTGTAGGTTATGTGATTCAATCCGCCTTGCCATTCAATCACTTCGACAACCCTCGATTCACCGGGGTGGTTCAAAGGTGTCTTCAACCGCGATATACTCACGTAAGTCGTAATACTCTAAGAAGTGATTGTTTGAAAATATGGAGAAAAAAAAAACTAAAACAATGGTAATAAAATGTTTTGAAACATGTAAACTTAACAACCGATGTTTGGTCGGCTCCTCATGGTTTGCCCGATTCATACCTTTGTGTTACCGCACATTGGTGTGATCCCGAATCGTGGAAAAAGATGAAGAGGATTATTTCTTTTGACCAATTTCCTTATCCTCACACGGGTCAAAACTTATTTCATATGTTAGAGGATGTTTTACAAAGATATAAATTGGAAGAAAAAGTGTTTTCAATTGCATTTGATAATGCGAGTGATAATACAAACGCGGTGGGTAAACTAAAACTAAAATACAAACCACTAATGAATGGTGACTTTTATCATAGTCGATGCGTTGCACACATTATAAATTTGGTTATGCAAGTCGGACTAGAAGTCACCGAAGTAAAAAACCCCATAAGCTCTTATAGACAAATGCTAGCCGATATATTTTCAAATCACAAAATTAGATACAAGGGATATATGAAAGTGTGTAAGGAAACGAATTCCATCTTTTTGGCCCCTAATTGGGATGTTCCTACAAGATAGAATTCGACTTACAATATTCTTGTATGTGGTTTACGCCAACAAGATACATTAACCTATTATCATGCCGAGTTAGCGCGTAAATATCCGATTATACCATTTTTGCTTGAAAATTGGGATATTATTCAAACAACTAAGCCACTTACACCAACCGATTTTTTAGCCACTATGAGAGTTGAAGAATTCTCTAACTTTGAGGTTTTGGCGTGGTGAAGAGCACGAGAATCTCAATTTCCCGTTCTAGCCGCGATGGCCAAAGATCTACTAACCGTCCAATCTTCTTCGGTAGCTTCGGAATCCGCTTTTTCTCTTAGTGGTAGGGCATTATCTTTACGAAGAACAAGACTCACACCGGCGACATTGGAGATGTGCATTTGCTTGAAGGATTACTTAGACGCGGCCGAACGTACACAAGAGCACCAAAATCTTGAAGGCGAACTAGAATATGAAGGCGAAGTACTCGATATCGAGATGGAACAAGGAGTTGCAATATCACTTTCCGATGAAGAACTCACTATCGATGAAGCTTCCCGAGCATCTAGCTTCGAAGATGACCCCGTTGAAGATGACTTTATTGAAGTAGACGGAGATTAAGAATGAATAAATCAATTTCAAATTTCAAATGTTATTAGTTACATTTTATATTAAAAATAATATTTTTTCGAACATTTTTATTCCAATTGTCGTTATATTAAGGTTTTGAAGATGTATTTCAAGTTTTTTTAGTAGAAGAAGATGATATAGAAAAAGTAATTAAGGGTGTATTTGGTTAAATATAATTTCATTTCACTTGTTAGTTAAAGAAGACGGAGAAATGGATTTATGAAAAAAGAGTGTCTAAACTGGGCCAAGCACATATCAAAAGCTGGTTCTAAGCCCTAGTCTATGGGCGACTTTGCTGCTGTTCCGAGCTCTAACATGTTGCTAATCGGTATGAAAACCACCCAATTTGTTCTGAAAATGCCTTATGTCTCTGTTTTGCAATCAAGTCATGTCACCGACTGCAGATGTGTTGGGATTATGATGAGACTGATTTCATAAGCGAATTTTTAGATTATATATAAAAATCAGGAATAGGAATTTTGAGTTTGAGTTTGTGTTCATAGAGTTAGATTAAGAAAATATTCTCAAGCTAGTTGGGGTCTGGTTGGTATCCTTGGAATACGTCTTTGCAAACGTTTCTAATGATTAAAGGAAAGTTTTTTTTTTTCGGAATCGACAAAAATATTAAAACAATCCGACTAGCAAGGAGCTAGAAAACGGACTTAAAGAAAAGTTAATGTTAGCAAATATCAATTTGTGAACTCGCTTTTTACATGTTTTGATGACATAAGTTTTGTTTGTTTTGATAATATATTAAAAATGAGATAACTTTGAAATTTCAGACCATAAATAACATAATTTCATTTCTCCGTTTTTCTGCCAAATAAAAGTGTTAGTGCAATATCTGTGACCGTTGTTCTAGATTAATTAAGTCTTTGGTTATATTCTATTTGAGTCTGTAATGGCCCAATAACATTGTATTGTTAAGTGGGCTATTTAGTCTGTTATGGGTGTTAATGGACTTTGCATAGTCCATGAGCCCATTAGTGGTCCAAGCCTGTGAACATGTCTCTATATAAAGAGGCATTGAGTTTAGGTTTAGGGTTAATGATTCAGAGACAGACTGAGAGAGAATTCTGTGAAAGGCTATTTATTGTAATTGAGTGATTCAATTAATAAGATAGTCAGAATTCGGGTATTTCGTGTTTGTTATTATTTACTGCATTCGATTATAACTTGTATGATATACTGATTACGAGATTCCGCCTCGTGATTAGTTAGTTTAATCCTGTAGATCGGACCACTGGGACCTACAATTGGTATCAGAGCAAACGCATTGTTTGCTCTCTATCGAGATTTGGTTCAGGATTAAAAATCAGGTTTTAATCGATTTTGGGAATTAGGGTTCTTCAATTTTTCTGGCGGCTGTTAAATATTAGGGTTTCTGAATTTTCTGACGGCTGCAGTCTGAGAGTTAGGGTCTCTTAATTTTTCTGACGGCTGGAGTTTGAGATTTAGGGTTTGTGGCGGCCAAGTTCGTTGACCAGTCAATCAAGTTCGTTGACCAAAAGTCAAGTTCGTTGAACAAGTTCGTCAACAAGTTTGTCAGCCATTTCGTCATCAAGTTCGTGGGCTTTAAATTAAATTGTTTCTTGGGCTTTAAATTATAATATTACTTGGGTCTGATAGTTAATTGGGCCTGGGCATATTGATCACAGAGGGATAAAAGAAAAGGTAAGGCAGCGGCGTGAATTGGGATTTCATTTCTCCTTGTAGCCGAAAGTCAAAATTGGGGAAGACGAACATTCATCATCTTCGTTTCATCATCTCTTCATCTTCGTCTCGCCACCATCATCTTCGGTTTAGGAACATCTTTGTAATCATCTTCGGCAGTGAGCACCATCAATTGAAGGACGAACACCATCTTCGTCAAATTAGACGAACATCAAGTTCGTGTATAATTGGCAACCACACACGAACATCATCTTCGTTGGCGGCGGTAGAAATCACACTTGTTCGTGACTGATTTGCTATTCATCTTCATCATTAGAATCATCTTTGTTAAGTTGGACGAACACCGTGTTCGTGGCTGTTGTTCGTGAAAAAGGTAAGTGTTTGTTCGTGAAAAACAGCGATTACTTAAACAAAAATCATCCTCGTGGCAGCGATTAAAAGGGGACGAACATCATCTTCGTTTGTCTTCATCTTCGTTTGTTTTCATCTTCGTCGTTTGATGTTCGTTAGTAACAGTAAAGTTATGTTTGTGGATCTGTTGATGTTCATGATTTGTCTTCGTGATTGATGTTCGCTGTTTAAAGTCCATCTTCGTGTAATAAGTTCATTTCATCTTCGTTCCGAAATCATCTTCGTTCGTCAAATTACATCTTCGTATCATCTTCGTCCGTTCATCTTCGTGGTAGACAGTCAGCGACGAACATCAAGTTCGTTTGATTTTAAGGATTTAAGTTCTTGGATCTTCGTTGTTTCATGTTCGTGGATACAGGTTTAGATTGCAACTTCGTGGCTGTTAATTTAGTTGATGTTCGTGGCCAGAAATTAGCACTCAGGGCTCTCATTTTGTGAAATTGGGCTTAAATAAATTGGGCCTGAAATTGTTTAGCATCTTGGGCCTTTCACTTTATTATTGGACTTTTATATTGGACTGATTTGGACTTGTTATTTGGACTCGGTTATTGGACTTATTAATTGGACTAAAGTTTTAATCTTAGACTGATTTGGACCTAGTATTTGGACTTAATTAATTTAATAAAAAATAAAGAAATGAATTCTTTAAAATTCGATAGTCCAACTGATGAACCAAGAAGTAGAGGATACATTCTTACAAGGCAATTCGATACGTTCAGAGCAGGTATCAACGAAACTTTTGAAGAAACTGTCAATAGATACTCCAATCTCCTTGCAGAACTTGCCAAATATCGTATATATATTGGAGATGCAAAAACAATAGAGAGATTTTTGGAGGTTTGCCTAAGCGTTGGGAGGTATGGATAAAATTTATAAAAGATGAAATCGATTCTATATATTATCGTCAACAATTAACTCTGGGAAAAGTGATTGAAAGATTAAGAGCATATAAATCAGCATCAATGGCATCTATTGAGGAATTTCGCAGTGAAGCCCGTGGTACTACAAGTGATTCTAGTACTACAAGTGAAATTAGCTCGAATGAAGAGGATATTCAAAATGTTGAAGATATTGAAAATGAATCAAAGGTTTGCAGCTATACGTTGGACCTATCCAACGAAAACTTCATTGAAAAGATGGCCGACCTCAAAACCGAGAAGACAATTGATCTTCAATCCGTAAAAGAGCTCTGCAAATCTTTTACAACCTTAACTCTTCAAAATGATAAATTGACTAAGTTAGTATCCGCCTTCGAATCTCAGCAAACTGAACTTAAGCAAAACATATCAATACTAACTTATCAAAAAGATGATTTTGCAAAGAAATATTATAAAAATGAGAAGGATCGCATGGAACTTTTCTCAAATGTTGGCATTTTAACACATAAAATTGACACGTTATATGAATGTCTTGAAAAATAAAAGAAGAACTTTGCTGAGAAAGTCCAAGAGTTAAATAACTGTGAAATAAGCTTAACTGAGCAGGAAAGGAAGATCGAACAGTTTCGTACTTCTTCTACTACCTTAAATTCTATTTTGAGTCGTCAAAGGCCAAGTGGAGATCCTACTGGTTTGGGATATAATGAAACACCTCCACCTTTTAATCACAATTATAGTTTTCTTAAATCTGAATGTGATGTGAAGGAAAACAGTGTTGACTCTTCATGTGAATCTTCCTCTACAAGGAACGATCAGACTAAGTCAAGTACTTCAACTGAGTCAAGTGTTTCGGAAACGATAATGAGTACATTAGCTGAAAACTCAAAACCCAAACAGCCTATGGATGACTTGAAGTGTTTTAAATGCCGTGAACATGGTCATGTAGCCTCGGTATGTCCAAAGAAGAAGCAAAAGCAGGCCAACAGATCGCCTTCTCCGAAGAAAGAGCAAGTTAGCAGATCGTCATCACCGAAGACTAAACCAATGGCTCGTTCACATTCACCTGTACGGAAACATGTGCAGCCTGTTCGGAAATCAATGGCTCGATCATATTCACCTGTACGGAAACAGGTGCCTCAAAAGTGGATTAAGAAACAGGAACACACGGGTGTTTCTAATGATCGTTCATTTCAATCGCGTCCATTTCGACCGTCTTTTAGAACTTCTAATCCATACTGCCCGAGTCAGAGAGTAAATTCCGGTTATCAGCAATCGAGATCTTTTCGTCCACCGATGAACCACCTGAACTCTAAAGTTCAAGATATTGTTACTAAAGATGATGGTTTCTTCAAGGAGTTTGTCTACGTGAACGAAAGAGGACAATCCCGACGTGTTATGGCATGGGTTCCCCACCATAACTGATCATTGCTAGCTTAGCTGAAAATTTTTGTAATTTTGTATATTTATTTTTATTAAAATTAGAATCGACATGAAGCTCAAAATTTCGTGTCGATATCTTAAAAAAAAAAAAAAAAAAAAATAGAATCGACATGAAATACTTAAAGTTTTGTGTCGATATCTTAAAAAAAAAAAAAAAAAAAAAAAAAAAAAAAAAAAAAAAAAAAATAGTTACAAACGTTTGTTTGCAGGTTATGAAGCGCGTACGAGACTCTACTCTTGAAAACTGTTGTTTGAGACGTTGTTCATCGTCAGACAGCTCAGGGGGAGTTTTGTTGTCATTTATGGAAGCTCGAAGAATACAAGCAAAAGTGATGAACTTAGTTGAGTCAAATTGTGACAAAGACTCTGATAAAGAACGAAGTTCACAACAACAAAGGGAGCTGCCTAACTCTTCACAAGCATTAACAGAGAAGACTGAATTATTGCAACAATTCAGGGGGAGTTATTTAAGACAATGATGAGTTAGAAGAACCTGCAAGTAAAACAAGGAGTACAAGACTATAAAGACTTTGAGCGTATAACGGAATCTAGAAGCAACAGTCAAGGGGGAGTTTGTTAGTGCAATATCTGTGACCGTTGTTCTAGATTAATTAAGTCTTTAATTATAGTCTATTTGAGTCTGTAATGGCCCAATAACATTGTATTGTTAAGTGGGCTATTTAGTCTGTTATTGGTGTTAATGGACTTTGCATAGTCCATGAGCCCATTAGTGGCCCAAGCCTGTGAACATGTCTCTATATAAAGAGGCATTGAGTTTAGGTTTAGGGTTAATGATTCAGAGACAGACTGAGAGAGAATTCTGTGAAAGGCTATTTATTGTAATTGAGTGATTCAATTAATAAGATAGTCAGAATTCGGGTATTTCGTGTTTGTTATTATTTACTGCATTCGATTATAACTTGTATGATATACTGATTACGAGATTCCGCCTCGTGATTAGTTAGTTTAATCATGTAGATCGGACCACTGGGACCTACAAAAAGTATTTACTTTCCATCAATTTCTCACATGAATTTCTCCGTTCTTACAAAAAAGAGGAATTTATTTGATTTCTCAACAAATTTCATTTTTCACATTTCTTTTCTCTTCATTTTTTTTCCCAAAATTTTCTCTTTACCATGAGTATCATTAAGTGTGTAACTAAATTTGGAAGATCTTCTAGTGTAATTATTGAATTTTGAAAACCTTAAGATCGTAGGAATGTTAACAAATGAGGTCTTTCATATTCAAGTTATTCACCTTACTAAGCGGACCAAGTAGAATATCTCAGTGACCGTTTCCAAACATTTTCTCTAAACACTCTAAGATGTTATCTAGCTAGTGTTGACCGAACTCGAGAATTCTTTTGAGAATATTAAGACGTCATGCCACTAGACTACCTTTTTATAATGCTTGCCTTAATACGATGTGAAAAAATTATAAATATATAATATGGTTAGTACTCAAGATCTTTATGGTAACTTTCTTTTGATTGTAGGTTTAAAGGATGAGACCTTTGAATCTACTCTATCTTATCATTCACTTTAAAAGAACATTAACCAAACCAAATAACCATAATAATAGTTCAAGAGAGCTGAAACGGAATAAACATCGTCCTTTTTTATTATTTATACCAAGTTATTTTACCTTTTTGTCGTTTTTTAATTGCTTTTAATTTGTTAACCATGTTCTTAGAAAAAAATTCTACTTATAATTGATTGTTTTTTATCAATCGGTAATAAAATAGAATAACTAGATGCACACGAGTCGATTTTGAGAAACAAACAGCTATTTACTAAAAGCTATATCACACATGATAGATGTAATTGTCCTATATGTGTAACTTTATGATGGTAATTGTAGAAAGCCTCAATCACAACAGACTTAACTATCAAGAACATCAAAATCAATATCACCTTTTAATAATCAACCACTAAACAATACTATCACAAATCAACTCAATACTTGACTTAGACTAATAATACTCGATTAGGTTTTCAATATGAAAACCTAATTTATAAACCCTAATTTTAGAGAGAATACACATACTAAAACACATAGTTAATTGTGAACATGACGGCTGGTCAAGGAGTATATATACTCCTTAATTACAAACACAACCTTCTACTTTGGTGATTGTACACACAAGCCCTCCAAGTCTTCTTTCTTCCTTTACAGCTTCAACTTAAACACCAAACTTCTTGCTATCGTCATAATCAATCCCTCAACTATAAAAGGATCAAACTTACACATAAATAAGTTAGACAACCCATGAGTTTAAGTTAGGACTTTTACGCTTATCTTTCGAACATTCCCCCTCAGTCCTAACTTGAAATGCATTGAACAAACCCAATTTGGAACACAAATACTTATGATGATTTGGTGGAAGACTTTTAGTAAGAATATCTGCAAGTTGTTCTGCAGATTCTACTTTCACCAGTTTAAGAACACATGAACATACTCTTTCCCTTACCAAATGTAAATCAATGTCAAAATGTTTTGTTTTCTCATGAAAAACTGTGTTATTAGCAATCAACATAGTAGCCTTGTTATCCCAATGGTAATTGAAAGGGGTAAGATCAGTAACTCTCATATCATGCAAAAGATTGAGCAACCACACTATCTCACAAGTGGCAGAAGCCATGGCTCTATATTCTGCTTCAGCATATGACCTAGATACTGTAGGGTTTTTTTTTACTTTTCCATGAAATAATAGAATTATCAAGATAGACACAGAAACCGGTAACTGATTTCCTAGATACTTAACACCTTCCCCAATCAGAATCTACATACACAAACAGTTTCATAGTATCGGTTTTACAAATTTGAATTCCTTGACCAGGAGCAGATTTGAGATATATTAACACTTTAAGTGCCAGGTTAAAATGTAACTCAGTTGGTGCATGCATAAATTTTCATAAACTTTGCATAGCAAAACTAATATCAGGTCTAATAAGAGTAAGATATATCAGTTTGCCAATAAGTTTTTGATAAACAGATATATTACCTAAAGGTTAACTAGTTTTGTGTTCAACTTTATCAAACAACACAGATATATTAGCATCAAGAGGTGTACTGACAGGTTTACAACCCAACAATCCAAATTCATCAAGTAATTCAAGACAATATTTCCTTTGAGACAAACAAACACCTTTATTAGTTTCAAATAACTCAATTCCAAGAAAGTACTTTAGTTTACCTAAATCTTTAATCATGAATTTAGAGTTAAGAAACTGTTTAACAGCCATAATCTCATCATTAGAATTACCAGTAATAATGATATCATCAACATAAACCAACAGCATAATATGCACTTTATCTTAAGACAAAACATACAAAGAATAATCAGACTTGCTTTGATAAAAACCATATTCAAGTAAACTAGCAGTCAGTTTTTCATTCCATTTTCTAGGTGCTTGCTTTAAGCCATGTAAGGATTTTTTAAGTTTACACACTCTATCATCATTTTTATCAAAAACTCCTTCAGGTAAAGTCATATAAACATCCTCATCAAGTTCAGCATACAAAAACGTATTATTAACATCTAACTGAAACAAAGACCAGTCATTACACACAACTAAAGTTATCAAACATTTAATAGTAACCATCTTTACAACCGGAGAGAAAGTCTCTTGATAATCTATACCATATTTTTGACTATACCCTTTGGCAACTAATCTGGCCTTATACCTCTCAATCTCACCAGAAGCTTTATACTTAATTTTGACCAGCAAATTACAGTCTACTATATTTTTATTAACAAGTTTTTCAGTTATATCCCAAGTACCATTTCTAATAAGAGCTTCCATTTCAGTATTCATAGCATTAACCCAATTAGGATCAAGACAATCTTCTTTAAAAGACTTAGGTTCAACACTTTTACTCATATTAGACATAAAGCAAGCAATATCTTTTTTAAGCAAAGAATAATTAACCACTTTATCTACTCCATACTTGTGTTTTCCCCCTAAGGCATAGTCATCCCATTTCCTAGACATATTAGTTTTCCTAGAGGACTTTCTAACATTAATATTTTCATTTATCATAGAATCATCAATGTTTTGAAAAAGGTTTCCCTCGGAGATAACAGTTGCATCAGCAGACTGTGTTGCAGTGGCGCATTCTCTTCTATGATAGTTTCATGTTCGTGACTTCCAATAGGAGTTGTAACTTTGGAACTACCATAGAGAAAAGAATCAGTGCCACTACGATCCCTCTCAGTACCCATCCCTTCATCATTGGGACTTTTAGGAGTTTGGTTATACATGATATCAAAATATTTTAAAGTGTTTGTAGTAGTCTCAGGTTGAAAAACAAGGTGATCATCGTTAGTGGTTTTAAATGGAAACATATCTTCATAGAATTTGACATCCCTAGAAAAAATAGTACACTTCTTATCAAGATTAAACAATTTATAGTCTTTCTTAAAACTAGAATAGCCAATAAAAACACATTTAAGAGACCTACTACTAAACTTATCAGAATTGTTCAAAACAATAACATAAGCAAGACATCTAAAACTCCTAAGGTGGGATAGACTAGGTTTAGGACCATACACACAATCATAGGGAGACTTACCATTAAGCACAGACGTATGAGTCCTGATAATAAGATAGGTAGCAGTTAGCACACATTCATGCCACATATTAAGGGGAATCCCCCCCCCCCCCCCCCCTGAAACATAAAGGGATCTAGAAACATTTAACAAATGTATATGAACCTTCTCAGTTGTGCCATTTTGTTGTGGAGTACATGCAGAACTTTTTTGATGAATAATACCATTTTGTTTAAAGAAGGCATCCAATCAATTGTTAACAAATTCAGTCCCATTGTCACTCCTAAAAACTTTTAACAGTTTTAGAGAATTGATTTTTAATCAAATTATAAAAGTCAATAATATAGTAAAACACTTTATCCTTAGTTTTAAGCATATACACTCACACAGTTCTAGAGAAATCATCAACAACTGTTAGGAAATACATGAATCCTTCCTTACTAGTTACTTTATAAGGAACCCACAAGTCTAGATGAACTAATTCACCTAAGTGACCTGACTTGTGATCACTTAGTGGAAAGACTTCTCTAGTTTGTTTGGCCTTATGGAAAATATCACAATAGATTCAGTACTTCCAACAACATTTAAAGACTCTTTTAAAACATGTAAAACTTGGTCAGAGGGATGACCAAGTCTATTATGCCACAACCCATAAGTCAGATAACAACTAAGCACATTATTGGAAGCACAATTACCTTCACTAGTCACATTAAAGTAATACAAACCATCAGAAACACTACTCGTCCCCAGGGTATTCTTTAGAGTTGAATCATGAATAAGACAATTATGTTCATTAAACACAGTTGATAGCTTACTATCCCTTGCAAGTTTGAAAACTAGTAAGAAAATAACATTATATTCAGCACAATGTTGTTATTTAACTTTAAGTTTCCAAGTTTCATAATCCTGACCTCAGTTCCATTTGGGTGTCAAACTTTTAAGTTTAAACCAGCAATATCTATGACATTATCAAGATTAGCATATGATGATGTCATATGCTTATTTGCACCCGAATCTAAGATCCAACCATCATAGAACTTAACAGGATTAAGAGATGATTTTGAACAAATAAACTTATGAAAGTTATTGATAAAAAAAAACATTGTTATTTTGAAATTTAGTACATGCCAAATTGGCATGAACACCCCCTGGGACTGATTTATTACCAATAAGTTTCAAAATTCTATCCATCTGATCACTAGTAAAAGACATAGAGCTACTAGAACCCACATTATCACACACAACATTATTATTACTAAAACTGCTTTTATACCCTTTTTTCAGCCTGGAGGATACCCTACTATCTCATAACATCTTTCAATAGTGTGCCCAATCATCGCACATTTTCTACCGGTTAAATTTAGATTAGGACCTCTCTTCTCAAACTTTTTATTATAGTTATTATTATTAAAAATTTTATTAGGGTCGAAAATTTTAGCAATATATGCAGTGTTATGACCTTTGTTTGAAGAAGAAGGTTGAGAAGAATCTCTATGAGATTCTTCCTGGATACAATTGCAAAAGAAGTTTTACAGTTGGAAGAGGATCAGTAGTTAAAATATAACTTCTTATGGTAGATTAGGTTTCATCCAGGCCCATCAAAAATTGCATCAACTTAATCAATTTATTATGATCACGGAATTGTTTAGCACCAGCATAAGAACACAAAGACAGTTTAACCAAAGAATCAAATTGTTTCCACATAGAATTCAGTTTATGATAATAGTTAGACACAGAACTACCACTTTGAGTTAAGCTATTGATCTTATGATGCAAGTTAAAAGTAATAGAACCATCTACCTTATCATAAGTTTCTTTTAGCTCATTCCACACAACAAAAGCAGAAGTAGAAAACACTTGACGAAGATATAACTCATGAGAAATAGAACTTAAGATCCAAATAAGCACAACAGAATTACATCTATCCTACTATCTACTCAACACATCATCAGTGGTATTCTTTTCCAGACTACCATCAATAAAACCAGTTTTACTTTTAGTCTGCAAAGCAAGTAACATATCACAACTCCACACATTATAATTTTCAGTTCCTTTTAGCTTAAAGTTAATGAGAGAAGTGGTGTTAGTGTCACTAGCATGCAAATACAGAGAATCACTAAAATCAAGATTATTGACCTGAATCATTTTACCACTACCACTAGTTTCAGGTTTATCATAACCACTCATTCAACCAAGAATAACAGAACAAAGCACAAGACAAGAAAAAACAACCACAAATGCACATGCAATGCACCCTTAAGACAAAGTGTGTACTGCACCCTATATTGTTCGATTCAATGGCCTACTAAGCAAGGACTCAACACAATGACCTCTCTTCTACCAACAAACAGTTAGTACATAATGCAAAACAACCAAATCAAACCAAGCACAATTAACCAACAACCAAACCATCCACAAACCTTTGGCACCAACAAGAAAAATAAAACCAATAACAATCACCAGGCACAAACCTCTGGCACCAACAAGAACAAGAAAAGAGTATAGGGGAAGAAGACTTACAGTGGGAGCACATCAACAGCACCAACAACAAACAAATAACAAAAAAGAAAAAAGAAAAAATTATACACACCAATAATGAATAAAATACATAAAAAAAAGGAAAAAATAACAGCGGCGGAAGAATCAAGATCACCAACTCGTTTTGGAACAGCCAAGAACACCAACCACGAGACTCAAGACGAATCCCCAAAAAATTAGGTTTTGAGCACCAAACCCTAGATCCACCAACAACCACACGTCGCAGATCTAGTCTGAACAGAGATCAAACCGAGCTCACGAAATCAATATCACACCAAGATCCAAACCCTAGATCTAAGTAATCAAGATCCATAAACCCTGATTTTGAAACCCTAATTCCTAGATCTAGATCTAACCAAATCGATCCGTGAAACCAATCAACTCGTGATCCAGAGCACCGATGTGCTCTGATACCATGTAGAAAACCTCAATCACAATAGACTTAACTATCAAGAACATCAAAATCAATATCACCTCTTAATAATCAACCAGACTAAACAATACTATCACAAATCAACTCAATACTTGACTTAGACTAATAATACTCGATTAGGTTTTCAATATGAAAATCTAATTTATAAACCCTACTTTTAGAGAGAATACACAGACTAAAACACACGGTTAATTGTGACCATGACGGCTGGTTAAGGAGTATATATACTCCTTAATTACACAACCTTCTACTTTGGTGACTGTATACACAAGTCCTCCAAGTCTTCTCATGTCTTTCTCATGTCCTTGCAAAACTCCTCGTGGCCACATAACACATTTTTCTTGTGACCAAACCCTAACACATCGTGCACTATACCTTACACGGCATGGACGTTGTTTCATTGTCCAAAAACTTCTTTTTAACTTATCGAAAACCTAATTCTAATATCTACTACCCTTATATGACTATAGTTGATTGAAAACTTATTCATTTGTCTAGGCTTTTTATCTTAGGGAAAAATGATATATATCTTTGCCTTTTAGAAATGAAGTAAAGTCGGAGAAAAGTTTTTTGAAAAAAAGTCCTCAAAAGTAAAAGAAAATATAATATTCGATACTCTCGAAAGCATTTTTGGTCTTTGAATCCCATTTCGGTTCCGTCTTCGTAAAACAAAATAAAAGAAAAATATAATATACGATACTCTCGAAAGCATTTTTGGTCTTTGAATCCCATTTCGGTTCCATCTTCGTAAAACAAAATTTTGATATAACTATCGTATTAGATTAGATTCTTTAACTTGTTTGTCATGACTTCGGCATCAGAGACGCATTTTCACTACTACATATCCTTTCACGTATTGTTTTTCTTTATCCTTACGGTATCAATTAGGTACATTCGTATACATGATCATGTAAGACTTTTCATAGTTATATTTAAAACTCTTGGGTCGACTTTATACAATAATGTGTTGTTAATAAATCAAACTAGCGAGATTTGGAACAAAAGACACTCAACGTATGAAAATAAAATAAACCACAATCCGACACAATCCTTTTCCTATGTTGTTATATCGAAAACTGACATACATACTTATTGCTTAATAACACTAGTCGGTTTTTCTTGATTTCTTCTTCGGATATCCCCTTATAAAGGTGAGTTTCTCTTTTCGTGAGTCGAATATGTGATATAGCCATCTACGAATTGGGATTTCATATCGTTGCTAGTCGTTACAACTTACAAATAACAAACGTCAAATATATTAGAATATATCTATAGCATCATTTTTCTTTGGGTTTTGCTTAATGGTACCTGATAGTGTTAGTAGGGAATGGCTCATACACATAGCCCATTAACCCCCTAAACACATAACCTGACTTACAAAAGCTTGCCTGCTATCTCCTAGCTCCGGCCCTTAGGCTCCGACGTCCGGACACAAGGCTCCGGCGTCCGGACACTTGGCCCCAGCATCCGGACATTTCGTCCCGGCGTCCGGACACAAGGCTCCGGCGTCCGGACACTTGGCCCTTGGCCCCGTGTCCGGGAGATTTGGCCCCGGCACCGAGAATCAGGCCCCGTGTCCGGGAGATTTGGCCCCGGCACCCGGGCTTCGGACCCGTGTCCGGGAGATAGGCCCCGTGTCCGGAAACCTGGCCCCGGCACCAAGGCGTTGGCCCCGGCACCCGGGAGTTAGGCCCCGTGTCCGGGAGTTTGGCCCCGACGCCCGGGAAGTAGGCCCTGTGTCCGAAAACCTGGCCCCGGCACCAGGTAAAATGGCCCCGGCACCAGGCCCCGTGTCCGGATAAATGGCCCCGGCACCAGGCCCCGTGTCCGGGTAAAATGGCCCCGGCACCAGGCCCCGTGTCCAGGTAAAATGGCCCTGGCACCCGACCCCGTGTCCGGGTAAAATGGCCCCGGCACCAGGACCCGTGTCCGGGTAAAATGGCCCCGGCACCAGGCCCCGTGTCCGGGTAAAATGGCCCCGTGTCCGGGAATTTAGCCCCGGCACCCGAGCCTTGGCCCCGTGTCCGGGAGTTTAGCCCCGGCACCCGAACCTTGGCCCCGGCACCCTAGCCTTGGCCCCGTGTCCGACATTTAGGCCCCGACACCCGGCACTTAGCCCCACGTCCGGGAATCCGACTCCGTGTCCGAAAATTTGGCCCCGTGTCCGGTAGCTTGGCCCCAGCGTCCGGCGCCCGTGGTCCGACGTCCGGCACCCGTGGCCCGGTGTCCGGCACTCGTGGTCCGATGTCCGGCACCTTGGTAGCACTTACGCCTAGGCTGTCACTCATGCTTTTGGCCCGGCACTCCAGAGCCAATACTTATACCTTGTATCTAATAAGTATCGTATTCCTCCAAACCAACACTAATGCCTTGGGATTCATCTCATAGTATCATACTCCTGACATCCTACCAGTCAGACACTCAAGCCTAATCCTTGAGTGTAACCGTCAGAGCATTAATAAAGTTATAAAATGATATAGCCGTTAATACCCGTTGGAATCCTATTGATGAGCCATAAATGGTCATCATTGTCATACGTTGTTGATGCCTGGTAGTGTTGGGTATAAATACTCAACACTTCAAGTTTTGGACATCATCTTCTCCACTCTCATACTTGCACACTGTATCTCTTGACCGGAATACCTATACACTTCCCGCAGTAAACATATTCCGATCATCTTTCTCCAACCAGCCACTTGACCACCCTAGGCTCGCCAAGAGCTTGATAGGTTCGCACTGCTAAGCAGGAGGTCAAGGGGTTGAATCCAAAACACCCAAGTTACTGAGCCTGTCAATCCTTGCTCTAACAGTACCCATTGGGCATCAGTTTAGTGCATTTAATATATATTAACTGAACTTCATGTTTTCTTTATTCATTTATAAAATATATTTAATATATATATTAGAGTTAATTACATAATTGGTCCCTGTGTTTGTTCCAAAACAACGGGTCCAGTCCCTGGGTCATAATTCGTTCGGGTCCAGTCCCTGGAGCCTATCTTTGGTTGCACGTTTGGTCCCTCTTCCTAACGTTCGTGTATTTTGGTCGTTAAGTGAGTCACGTGCTTCTCACGTGAGGGGTATTATAGACATTCTCTCTTTTACAGGGATCAGTTATGTAACTTAGAAATATCATATTTTAATTTGTTATTTTTTTTTTTTCTAAATTCATAAACATCAAACCAAAATTCCAGATTTCATCTCTCTCTCTCTCTTCTTCTTTCACTCCAAACCACCGCCACCCTCCCTAACCACCACCACCACCAGATTCCCGCTAAACACCGTCCCAAACCACCGCCATGAAGATCTAGTCGTCAATTCTGTTTATACGAAACAAAATACAAGTAAGTAATCAAATCAATAAATCCAAATCATGTCATAAAATCTAAAAATGGACACGTTTAAAGCAATTATCAACTCGCATTAAAAAAAAAAAGAGGAGCAAATTAGGGTTTAGCAAAACCCTAGTTCATAAAAAACAATAAAAAAAATAAAAAAAAAGGGAGATACCTGTGATGGTTCCGTGTACAACTGTTCCATTTTTGAGCTCAATCGACACCGTTTCGTTGTTCAACTTCATCAAAAACCTTTTTATTTTATTTTATTAATTACACAGAAAATAGTTTCAAATTAAACTAGAAATTAAAAAAGAAAAGTAACAATAGATTAATAAATCAGACCTGACAAGCTTCATTTTAGCGAATCGGAAAAACTAGGGTTCCAAAAAATTCTCCAGTTTTTGTCTGTTTTGGGGAAAGCGGGAGATCTAACACGAAGTAGTTGTTGTTTGCAGATAATTGGCCTTTTTTTATGGGTTCGGTTTGGGCTTTACTTTCATACTGTGGTTACTGTAATGTGATGGCGGTGGTTTGTGGTGGCGGTGGTTAGGGAGGGAGGCGGTCGTTTGTGGTGCCGGTGGTTAGGGAGGGAGGCGGTGGTTTGGAGTGAAAGAGGGAAAGAGTGAGAGATGAAATCTGGAGTGGTTTGGAGTGAAAGAAGAAGAGAGAGAGAGATGAAATCTGGAATTTTGGTTTGATGTTTATGAATTTAGAAAAAAAAAAATAACAAATTAAAATATGATATTTCTAAGTTACATAACTGATCCCTGTAAAAGAGAAAATGTCTATAATACCCCTCACGTGAGAAGCACGTGACTCACTTAACGACCAAAATAAACGAACGTTAGGAAGAGGGACCAAACGTGCAACCAAAGATAGGCTCCAGGGACTGGACCCGAACGAATTGTGACCCAGGGACTGGACCCGTTGTTTTGGAACAAACACAGGGACCAATTATATAATTAACTCTATATATTAATTATAGACGTTTTTTACTCATATTCATAACATTTTCAAATATATATAAGAAAATTTAAAATTGAATTAATATGAATTAAATATATACTAAACCGATACCCGGTTGTACCATTTAACCAAACTCTTTTTTCTTTAAAGGGAAAGAAGAAAGGAAAATATAGAAATGTTTCTAGAAAGAACAGATAAATCCACAAAACTTTTCTAAGTTTTGACCGAATTAAATACTTTACCAAAATTGTCAAAAATAGCTAGGGGGAGAAACTTGAGGAATTACATAATCGATGATGTAAGAGTAACATTAAATGCAAGAAGATATATAAACATTCATCTAATAGTGTAACGTACGTGTAACTATTTGATACTCATACAACAAAAATGTTTAGAGCCACACAAGATGATTTGCGGACACCATCTCTAGACCAACAACTTTTCAAACTTCCCTTTTTAACATGCTTCTTGAACTCAAAGTCGGTATTAAGTTTGCGAAAATGATAACCATGATCTTCAAGCTTGGGTTCAAAACGTATTAAATGTATATTTTAACAATGGTTTAAGGGTCGTTTTATACAAGATTAATGATTTATTATTTAGTTTTAAAAGTTAATTCTTGTTAATTGAATAATATTGTAACATTCTTAACAGGGTCGGTATCGAAAATATTAAGGACTCGTGTCAAATTTAAAAATATTATTTAAACCACTTTGGTGGAAGGGTTTTGTTAAATTGCATTTAATACATACACATTAATTTTTAAAAATTAGAATTAGAATTTAATATTTACTATTTAATATTCTTAAAATAGTTTTCAATTTTAAAAACAATTCTGAACACATTTAATATGAGTAATTTTATAGTATTGATAAATACATCTCTATATAAGTTAGCCAAACTTTTAGTATTTTTTCTACTTTATCCGTTATAACAAGTGTTGATAATCAGTGTTCTTAAGATTGTGGTTTAGAAGCTCGGACATGCATAAAAGAAATAGTACTTCCTTAAATGTCGAAAGTGATTCCCTAAATGCATGAGACTTTTATTAATATTGTATAAATAAATAATATACCTTTTGATTTTTTTAACCACAACTTGTTAATGTTGTTGTTATCGAAAACTCATAATTTTATTAAAAATAATACAATTGTAATATATTTACAAAAATAAGAATATTTTGTATATGAAAAATTATTAACATTATAAGACAACATAAATTGTGTTATCTTTGCTTAAAAAAAGTAGTGTTCTGAAATTTTGTTTCTTTCAGTTTATATTTATATTTTTTCAACTTCACCTTTAAATTCAAATTGTTATGCTTTTACAAAACATGTCGGGGGAAATATTGTAAATTGTAACTTATAAATAAAGTTAACTAGTGTTGTCTATGTAAAGATACAGAGGGAAAAAATAAAACATACGAATATGTTGGCACATAGATCTTGCTAGGCAGATTGACGAACATAAGTAAGTACTCACTCTATATGGTTTGCGTTTACCTCAAGCAGACTTATTTTAATATGCGGTTTTACAATGGTTATGGTTTTGGGTATTGATGATGAGAACAGAATTTGGAATAAAGAGTCGAAATCATAGAAAATGTTATTCTACTTCATGTACCTAATTTTAAGATATCGGAAAAATAGACGTTTTCTTAGTATACATTATCATAGTGTTATCACTGTCTATTCTTCTTTAAGAAATTCCAACAGGACTTTGAGTTTTGTCGATCTTATAAAGGGTACCAAACTATAGTTGGTCTTATCATGTCGAGTATGAATACTATCATATATAAGATTGTAGGCGTTGTTAGGTCATAACTGGAAGCTTTCTTCTTGGCCACAGACACGAGTAACGGTTACTCAAGATATCAAGATGTGGACCATTACAGGACATGTCCCCAAGCAATGGTGATGAACCAGAAGAGCACGGAAATATATCATAATATGGTTTTCCAGTTGATCAAGCCTGCGTGTGTTCTTTGTTGGCTGATCTTCTAAGCTGCCTCATTTTGGAAATCGTTCAAATGGGGATGTATGATAATAAAAGATGGGAGTTTGATTGTTCTCAGACGATCTATTTAGCTATGTCGTTTTAATTAGAGTTTTACTAACATGTGATACGACTTGGTTTTACTCGGGGTTTTCTTAATGCTTTTTGTTAAGGATTAAATTGTTGGGATTGTTTTTCAGAGTTGCGTTCTATACAACAGAACACAGTTAGTACTGCATAGTTACTATTGCAAGCGTCAATTACTACTGGACGATGAAGTTTCTACTACAAGGTTATCTAGTTAATAATGCAAGAGTCCGTTACTAATTCAAAACACATAATGCCATCAAGTGGTGACACTATAGAATACTAAAATCCGATAAAAAGATTCAATTTGATTCAATTAACATACATTTTAAAATAAAAACCCTAACCCCCAAAACCGTATAAAGTTCGTCCTTGACGTTTCAAAGCATAAACAACATCCATAGCCGTAACAGTTTTCCTACGAGCATGTTCCGTATACGTAACAGCATCTCGGATCACATTCTCAAGAAATATCTTCAAAACACCACGAGTCTCTTCATAAATCAACCCGCTGATACGCTTCACACCGCCACGGCGAGCTAACCGCCGGATCGCCGGCTTTGTGATACCCTGAATGTTGTCACGGAGAACTTTCCGGTGACGCTTTGCTCCTCCCTTTCCGAGTCCTTTTCCTCCTTTGCCACGCCCTGACATTTTTTTGTGTTTTGAAAATTATTTGATGAGTTTGAAATTGGAGAAGTGGGGGTTTATGTAGAAAGTGGAGATCTGAGATGAGTGTTTAGCCGTTGGATTGTGATCCGTGTCGAGTAAATCATGGGTTTTTATTGGTTAGGGAGGGCATGGATCTGTGTTTCTTTAAAGTGCATTATTTTTCTTCTTTTTAATAAACCGTTAATCACCTGAGTTTTGTTAACAATAGTTCTTAGAAAATCATCTCTGATTTTTATAAAAAATCACATAAAATTTATATAAGAAACTATATCTTAATAAAAAACGAAAACATCATTAATTACCTGTACCATTTCAATAACAGTCTCATGTATTTACAGAATCACCTCCGACTTTTAAGAAAAAATTAGTGACGTACAAATTTTTCATATCCCTCATAGTTGTGGTTATCGACATTTGGTTTGTGTTTGCATCAATGGTGGATTTTCAATTTAAAAATTGATAGTAAACTATTTTTATGGACGGTTTATAAGAAAGAAACAATATATAGATGGTTAAGTATAAAGCGGTTTATGATACAGTGGCACTTACATATATTCTGACTTGGAATAAAAATGAAACAACCTCAAGTTATGTGGTGAGTTAATCACCTCTATGCTAAACTCGCGTTACATACTCACACAAATTGAGTTTAAACGGCGTATACATATAGTTGTTAACGGCACCTTGTTTCTCGTCACTACGATCCATACTTCAAATTGTTCCATGAACTTGGCTTGAAGGGGCGAAAAAGACTACGATTACATTATAAACATGGTATATAAAATTTGAAGGATAATTAACAAAATAAAATCTGTAGTTAAATCGATTATCCTAGCAAATTTGCTTTTTCACTTTCCCCCTTCTAAAATTCTAGAGTGAAAAAGGACAATTTTCCACAAATCTTAAAGTTCTTAATTAACCTTTAATATCGAATTTAAAGGTGAAAGGAGGCTTTAGACTTACTCGAGTCTTAACGACCTACTTTCATCCCCTCACCATCGATATACATCATCATACCGTGTCTTCTTCTTCTCAAATAGTAAGCTAGCGAGTGCAATCATCTTTCACAGAGAACTTCCGAAATTTAGCCTAAACCATAATCGCTTAAAGAGCTTTATATCAAGTGCAATTACATCCAACAAAATTTTACTAAAATTCAGTTACCAAGTCATTACAGTATCAGAGTTTTAAACAAATGCACTAAAAAGTTACTCCCAAATAGTATGTGTATACAGTATAGAGTTATATGTATCTCCTTATAAATTACACTGAACAAAAACATCCAAACAATAAGTAGTAGTAGTCGTAAGTTACAAAAAGATAGAAAAACATAATAATACAAAAGAAAATAAAAGAATTTCTAAACACATCGCTATAATTAACGACAAATAACAAATGCATTTCCCCTCATTTTTACGGGACTGACCAAACTTTGACTTATTTCTTTTCTTTTTTGCATCCTCAATCACCACAACTATTTACCACACATCACGAAGGTATCTTCCCGACATTTGCAGATTCTTCACGTAAAGTTCTGCCTTTGATGAGTCTAGAAATCCCTGAAATCAAGAAGATTATGGTAGTTTTGTTAAATAATCTATCAAAAATCAAATATGGTTATACAGGTTAATTCGGGTTTATACCTTACCTTTAACGAGTCAAATGGGTAAAAAGAAAAAAGCCAAAACAGGGAAGAAAGTCACCAAAATTGCATTCAAAATCCATAAACCATCCTAAGTACAATTATTCTCGACACTAGAATACCAATGTATTAATATAGTTTTTTTAATCATTACGTAGATATTGATTATTTACAAACTAAAGAAAAGAAAAGCAAAAGAAAAAAGTGCTTTTGGCGGTCGGTGTGATACTCTGATCCGACCCACTTTACATTAAACTAAAGAGTACTGGTTTTGACATGTTACTTAACCCGCCTATTTTGTTATGTCCAAAAATAAGGGTACTCAGACTCTATGTATGTCCAAACCGCCCTCAACCAGTGAAGAAGAAAGTTTTTGGACCATCCACATAATGAACAAATAGGTACTTCTAACTTCTCGAAACATTGGGAAGAAAACGATGTTAGATTAAAATGTAACCACAAAAAATGGGGTCGGTTTTCATGGGCCAGATGGCGCATCATTCCAATTTGAATGTCATTAAAGTAACAAAGACAGCAACGTGGACCCGAAGTATTTAACACCATATAATTATATCTGTCACCATCTTGGCCGACTTCAACCATATAATATACCTACTTCTCCTAATATATGCAACATATCTATATATTTAATGCAAATGAAATCTAAGTTCAAATAATTAATCATAAATATTAACTTTTTCTGAAAATTTCAACAACTTTTTTTTGAAGAATTCAACACATACCTGTTCTTGAACAATGGTGTGGAGAGTTCGATGTACATCTTTAGCCATGCCTTTGGCATCACCACATACATATAGATATGCTCCCTCGGAAAGCAACTTCCAGATACCCGAAGCCTGCAGGCAAATTTCCGTATTAAGAACAAAGATGAAATATTTAAATACATAATTAGATGGAAAGAAGGCCGAGATTGTTATGGCTTTTTTCCCACCTTCTGAGTCATCTTGTGTTGCACGTATTCCTTAGTGGGGCCTTCACGGGAGAAAGCTACAATAAGCTCAGATAGAGCCCCAGTCTCCACAAAGTTATTAAGCTCGTCCTCATATATGTAATCCTGAGTTAACATAACGATTGTGGGGTTAGACTCATTAATATATAAATGGGTGAATTCAGGTTATCTTTAACTGTCACGGGTCAAAACTCGTCCAAAGTGTATTTTAATGCATAAAATCCCCATTTTATTCAAATCATTAGAGACTGTAATCATATATGACATGCTTAAAATTTACAACAGTTCAATATATTTGGACAAAAGTGTTGAAGGCAATCCAAACCAGCCCGATTCGACCCGTTGAAACTTTCCCACTTTGACCCGTTGGTGATTTTTAAAAGAGTGTTTTGAACATACCACTTTGCGATTCCTGCATCCGAAGAATAAAACAGATGATCCGAGCTCAGTTCCAGCTTCCTTGAGAGCTAACCTTTCCTGAAGGAAACCTCTAAAAGGAGCTAATCCAGTGCCTGGGCCAATCATGATAACTGGGACCTTGGGATCAGAAGGAAGTCTGAAATTAGATGTTCTAACATAAATAGGTGCCCAACTGCAATCTTGACTTTCGGTCATTGGTACAGCATTCTGAAAAAACCCAATAAAGGTGACATAATGATTAAAACACAGTCAATACTGAAACCGTCTTAGCGGCTGTTTAAGAGAGCGCATTAAATACCTTCATCCAAGTTGAACAAACTCCTTTGTGGAGACGGCCTGCTGGTGTCTTCTCGTACACTAAGGCACATGTAACATGAATCCTATTTGGAGCCATCCTATATAATGAAAATTCATATTAATTTCAAAATGATCTTGAATTTTCTTATTTAATATTTTGTAAATGAAGTCATTGTAAATACAAAATAGCATAAGATCTCTGGAAGAGCAGAGGTGACAAAATAGTGGGTCGTTTAACAAACAAAACAGTAATTTCTGTATGAGTCGTGGTGGATAGACCAAATACACTATTTGACGGAAAAATTTAATGTCAATATAGATAGTGTATTCTATGATTACAAACAACTAAATTATTTCAGAGATAATAATTGTTGAACATATTTTTTAAGAAGTTTATAACTTAAAAAAATGCCCGTTAAAGATAAATAAACCTAAATCGACCCATTCATAAGTAAATGGGACATCATGACCAGATCTACCCAAAAGAAACAAATTGGGGCCTTAATTGACGGAATGTACTTACTTTGGGGAGGAAGAAATAGAGTAGTATCTGGGCTGCAAGCGTGGGGCGACGGATGCAAATAAAACTCCAAGTGGAGGCTTAGCTGACGGAAAGGCCTCCATGACTTCAAGAAGGCTTCTCTGGCTTGCAACTATCCATTGCGCATATTCATCCTTAAGAATATTAACAAAAAAAAAATATAAATATATAACATCAGTATCTACTATACCACAATAGCCATCGATCAAATTCAATGTCTATAAACTATGAAATAGAGCCCAACCTTTCCAGCAGGAGACGCAAGAAACTTCAACCTGTCAGCTTCACTGGGATCAGTCGCATGAGCAGCTAGAGCAAGCAAAGCCGACTGAAATACATAAACATTAAAAGCACTTGTCAAGTTTAAATTCAATAGAGAATTTTTTAAAACTCAACTTTTTGAAGTAAACAAAGGTGTACCTTTTTGGGAGAACTCAAAACATCAGCATAGGAAGTCAATGCTTTTCTTAAAGTGCATGGAGCGAAAGGAGGTGGTAAAGAGGCTCCACCAAGTGGTGTTCCGTCTTCGTTATCAGTGTGGACTGAGAAGTAAGTGTTTGAAGGTAAACCTACTAATCTTTCAGCCTCGTCAACAACTTCACTTAAATTCTCACAAAATACTCCAACATGGTCCCCGGTTTCATATCTGAAATAAATTAAGCAATTTAGTTCGAGAAAAATTTATGTATATCAGGAAACAAGTAAACTGCAAGAGTAACTTACGATAAGCCAGTATTAGAGATGTCAAATTCCAGATGAGTGCAAGACCGATCAGATTCAGGGGTGTGAAGTTCCTTTTTGACGGCGACATTGGATCTTTAAGCAGAAAGGATTATGTCAGATTGTATAAGACAAATTGCAGTTTTGCAAGTAATAAATGCAATTGAAGGTAATACAATACCTGCACGGATGCTGAGCATCATGAACAGCATGACCATTTGTCTGAATTTGATCTTCGGTAAACATGTCTGGTTTGTCATTAAACACAACCCGATATTCTGAAACAGCAGCTGTGTAGGGAGTGGTAGCGGTTGTATCATCTTCATCACGGAGCAACTGATCCAACTCAGGCCACACTAGCTCTTTCCTGAAGAATCAAAGTTTGATAAATTATTACAAGCTCATTCTTATTTGTTCACCATTACATGATTTTCACATCATATTTAATACAAAAAGTGCAAATTTTTTAATACCATGCAGTGAAGTCATCTTCAATACATTGATCATCATCTCCCATTCCAACAGGAACAAGACGCTTTGCACCTAAGTTAGATCACAAGAAAAATTTGAGTAAAAAGTGTAAACATGATAACGGTCCCTTACAAGCTAAATGTTTGACAAGATAGGACTTATACCACAAAATTACAAAAACAGAGCTTTAGTGACAATTTACTGATATTATGCTATTCCACACGGAAAGTGTAAAAATTTATGACATAAGCTGATAAGTTAATAAATTGAAACTATATATTAAGGTAAGAAACAAACCCTGCTCCACAAGACCGTCATCCACCACCTTTGCAATCTAAATATAACAAAAATTAAGACGAAAAAAAGTAAATTTAGCAAAGAGTAGCATGTAACAGAAACAGTTGCTTAATCATCAACATGATAGTAACTTTCACCTTATTAAAATGCTCGTACTGTCTGTTACCGAGGCCAAACACTCCATATTGAAGCTTACTAAGCCATTCTCCTCGATCCTCTCCCTACACAAGCAACATATAAATTCAAATGGACAAAAAGATCCCGGTCCATTCACACAACATTGACCAAAACATTAATTTACCTCAGTAAACCATTTATAAAATCTAGCAGCATTATCCGTCGGCTCACCATCTCCATATCTACACAACCACCAATTCAAATCAATTCAATCACTAACTACCTACTTATCAACCACACCTACCACACCTTTACACAATTATTACAGATCGCAACGTGTAACCTAAAAAGTTAATCAAAAGTAGAAAAAAACTCACGTAGCTAAAAAGAAAAAAGCAAATGATTCCTTCTTTAATTTCTCCTCATACTCATCATCATCCGCAGCATAATCATCCTATATTCACATTTCATAAATCAATCAACACATAATATTCCTATTCCAACCGAATCTAGTATATTCCAATCGAATCGAGATCGTACCAAATCTACAATTTTAAACACCGCCTTTTCATATCTAACTTTAGCTTCTTCAACAAGTGCCTATAATGTTAAAAAAACACAAATCAATATCACCAAACCCTATCAATTTAATATATACATATACATATACATATATACATATATAATATATATGTATATATATATAGTTAATTATAAATTTACCTTGGCAAAACCTTCAGCTGTGCCAGTTTGAGTACCGAAAAACACGGTAACTTTTTTTCTACCGTCGTCCACGTCATCTTCTACTATTTTTTTAGGAACAACAATAACAGGTGATTCTAGAAGAGATTTTTTAGAAGAGGATCTTCTCCAGACCAAAACGACGACGCATCCGATTAAAACAGCAAACGACGTCGTAAGCATCATTAGTAATTCACGGTTATCGAGAAGCATGGCTAACGTTAACGGCGTTGTGGATAATTCTCCGGATTCAGATGCGTTTGAGGAGTCTAGTTTGACTTTACCGGAGAGTAAAGCGGACATTAGATCAAACGGAGAAATCTTGACGGAGTTAGATTGCATAGTTGGAGAATTGGATTTTTAGAGAGAGAAACGTTTCTCTTTCTCTCTCTAGATTTGTGGGGAGAATTGGTAAGGGTAGTTGGGAGAAAAGGGGTATTGACTTTAATAACAAGGGTTTTTTATTTTATGGAGGGGAGAAATGAATTTAAAGGGGACAAAGAAAGGAAGAAACTCAACTTCTACTACCTAACTATACCTTTGGTTGGATACACCTACATTTTATTAACTATGGTTACTTTTAATGTGGAGTTAAATTTGTTACATATCTATCTAGTAATTAATTTTTTTTATGATCATCATATTGTTGAAATTGTTTTAAACTCAAGGGCATTTAACTAATAAGTTTTTAATCGTTATTAGAAGTAACTTTTATCCACTTAAAATCGTATAAGCTATTTTTGAAGTTTAATTTTTTTTAAATAGCGTTATTTTATAGTAGTTATAGATATATTTGTGTTTGTGCAGTGTCACGTTATAGAAAAAAAAATTGGTAGACAACATTTGTGTTGAAAATGGAAAATAAATTAAGAATACTTAGAATTCGCGCAATGTGCGAGACATATTTTTTCCTAAAAATTCGTACATAAATGATTTAAGTTCATTTTGTTTAAATATTGTTGTCTGTATCGAGTGTTTTTTATTTGATTGCATTATAGATTCTTTATATTAGTATTTTTTTTTTATTCAGTAAATTTTTAGTTATAATTTTAATTTAAAAGTTAGATTTACACGTATTTTATATCATATTTATCGATAAAGTCATATACTATTAATAAATATTAGTTAGGTACGTAAAATTAATTATATATATACTCAATATTATATATATATATATATATATATATATAAATACATAAATATTATTCTTAATTTAAAATGATTAGTTGGTTAATTATACTTTAGATAAACAAGTAATATACTATAATGAGAAAATATATTTGTAATTTATCTTATAATATATTATATTATATGTTGTTACTTTTATCACATATTGGTGTGTGATGTAAACAAAACTTTGTTTTTAAGACAAGGTTTACGACAAATGTTTGAAAATCTTTTTAGAATAAGTATGCATTAGTAATAATTATATAATAAAATACAGCACTTTCTACATTTACATCATTTCTTTTAAAAATCTAATTATTATTATTATTTTTATTAATTTGAAAACTAATCATGTAATTTATTGAACAATTATGAGATTTAATAATCATTATTATGAATTTAAACATTTATTTGATAGTTGTATTAATTTGAAAACTAATCATGTATTATATTGAACAATTATGAGATTTAATAATCATCATTATAACTTTAAACATTTATTTGAGAGTTACAAATTACCAATAATAGTAAGTTTTGAAAACTTAATTTTAAGAGTATTCTGAAATTTTAATACATCAAATTTATTTTATATAGTAGTATAGATATACGAATAAATCAGAAACATATAATTAACCATTAATATAATTATTTACTACATTTGCATCATTTCTTTTAAAAAGCTAATTATTATTATTATTTTTATTAATTTGAAAGCTAATCATGTAATTTATTTAACAATTATGAGGTTTAATAATCATTATTATGATTTTAAACATTTATTTTATAGTTACAAATTACTACAAAGAGTAACTTTTGAAAACTTAATCTTAAAATTATTCTGAAATTATAATACATCAAATTTGCTTTATACAGTATTATAGATGTACAAATAAATCACAAACATATAATTAACTATTAACATAATTATTTACTATATTTACATCATTTCTTTTAAAAAGCTAATTATTATTATTATTTTGATTAATTTGAAAGTTAATAATGTAAGTTATTGAACAATTATTAGATTTAATAATGATTATTATTAATTTTAACATTTATTTGAGAGTTATAAATTACCACCAATAGTAAGTTTTGAAAACTCAATTTTAAGATTATTCTGAAATTAAAATACATCAAATTTGTTTTATAGAGTACTATAGATGTAGGAATTAATCAGAAACATATAATTAACTATTAACATAATTATTTACTATATTTGCATCATTTCTTTTAAAAGGTAATTATCTTTATTATTTTTATTAATTTGAAAGCCAATCATGTAATTTATTGAACAATTATGAGATTTAATAATCATTATTATGAATTTAAACATTTATTTTAGAGTTACAAATTACCACTAATAGTAAGTTTTGAAAACTTAATTTTAAGAGTATTTTAAAATTAGAATATATTAAATTTTCTTAATAGAGTAGTATAAATATAGATGTAGGAATAAATTAAAAACATATAATTAACTATTTAACATTAATATTTGCTACATTTGCATCATTTATTAAAAAAAGTTAATTATTATTATTATTTTTATTTATTTGAAAACTAATCATGTAATTTATTGAACAATTATAAGATTTAATAATCATTATTATAAATTTAAACATTTATTTGAGAGTTACAAATTACCACTAATAGTAATTTTGAAAACTTAATTTTAAGAGTATTCTGAAATTAGAATATATCATATTTACTTTATAGAGTAGTATAGATGTAAGAATAAATTAGAAAATATAATTAACTATTAATATAATTATTTACTACATTTGCATCATTTCATTTTAAAAGCTAATTATTATTATTATTTTTATTTATTTGAAAACTAATCATGTAATTTATTCAACAATTATGAGATTTAATAATCATTATTATTAATTTAAACATTTATTTAAGAGTTAGAAATTACCACTAATAGTAAGTTTTGAAAACTTAATTTTAAGAGTATTATAAAATTATATTACATCAAATTTGTTTTATAGTGTAGTATAGATGTAGGAATAAATCAGAAAGATATAATTTACTATTAACATAATTATTTACTACATTTGCATTATTTCTTTTAAAAAGCTAATTATTGTTATTATTTTTATTAATTTTAAAACTAATCATGTAATTTATTAAACAATTATGAGATTTAATAATCATTATTATGATTTTAAACATTTATTTAAGAGTTACAAATTACTACTAGTAGTAACTTTTGAAGACTTAATTTTAAGAGTATTTTAAGTTATTAATACATCAAATTTGCTTTATAGAGTAGTACAGATGTAAGAATAAATCAGAAACATATAATTAACTATTAACATAATTATTTATTATATTAGCATCATTTTTTTTAAAAAGCTAATTATTGTTATTATTTTTATTAATTTGAAAACTAATCATTTAATTTATTGAACAATTATGAGAAATAATAGTCATTATTATGAATTTAAACATTTATTTGAGAGTCACAAATTAACACTAATGGTAAGTTTTGAAAACTTAATTGTAAAAGTATTCTAAAACTAGAATACATCATATTTGTTTTATAGAGTAGTATAGATATAAGAATAAATCAGAAACATATAATTAACTATTAACGTAATTATTTACTACATTTGCATCATTTCTTTTAAAAAAGGGAATTATTATTATTTTTATTAATTTGAAAACTAATCCTGTAATTTTTTAAACAATTATGAGAATTAATAATCATTATTATGAATTTAAACATTTATTTGAGAGTTACAAATTACCACTATTAGTAAGTTTTGAAAATTTAATTTTAAGAGTATTCTAAAATTAGAATATATCAAATTTGTTTTATAGAGTGTATAGATGTAGAAATAAATTAAAAACATAAAATTAACTATTAACATAATTATTTACTACATTACATCATTTAAAAAAAAAAGCTAATTATTATTATTATTTTTATTAATTTGAAAACTAATTATGTAATTTATTGAACAAATATGAGATTTAATAATCATTATTATGAATTTAAACATTTATTTGAGAGTTTCAAATTACCAGTAATAGTAAATTTTGAAAACTTAATTTTAAGAGTATTTTAAAATTAGAATACATCAAATTTATTTTATAGAATAATATAGATAGTACTTGTAGTTTCAAAATACGGTATCTCATAAAAACCAAAGTTATCCAATATTGATATAAAATCGTCTAAAGGTTTAGAGCATAATTCAGAAAAAGCTATAAAACCATAATTTTTTTTAACGATCCTAGTTACGTCATTAAAATCATAGTTACTAATGAATTGAGAAATTAATTATAGCAACTTTTAATATTGGTCAACAACTAAAAAGTGGCTAAAAACATACTTTAAAGGTTATAAATTATAATAGCATTTTTATTTATTTTTAGATAGATGGAGAAAACTTATTGTCAACCTATTTGACTATTTTAAAACGTTATTTGTTTTGGTCATGTTCACCTTAACATACAATACCTATGGAAATAAACTTATTGTAACTTGATGTCAACTTAAAAACTAAAGTCTTTAAATAATTATTTTTCATATTTTTCAGATCTTTATATATTTATAAAATATAAGTTTTTAAATTTTACCCGTTACATTTAAACTTGTTGTTATCAAAATTTTATATAAATATTATAATTTTACATTTGACTACACTCTAGATTCATATTAAACCATAATGATTTATTGTCCAAAAATCAATTATATAATGCATTACATTAAATGTTGTTTTGAATAAATAACGGTATGACTTTACCAATTTGCACAAAAAATAATAATATAAACATCTTGTGGTTTTAATATATTTGGTGGGTGTGTGTTTGTTTGGGTGGATGAACGTGTTCCATTTTATTTTCGTGTTTTTGAGAAATGTTGAATTTTCAAATAACATCTTTGTGGTATTTGAGGTGTTTGCATATGTAATAGAAAATAGAAGACGTCTGAGATTCACATGTGCTGTAAACATGGTCCATCATTAAAGGCACGCGGGTCGCATCTAAACTTTCAACCAACCCCACACGCAGTCCCTAGAAAGTTTATTTGCGTTTTGGGGAGAGTATCGATACATTATATTTAATTAGATAAATCCTTATTAAAGTGTCCTTTAAATTAAGTTAGATGCTGTTCTTTTGAACCAAAGATTTTTACTCTGAATCTGAATACCAGCTCTGAATAATTACAGGTGGTCCAAAACTCTGAATCTGAATCAATATACCATGTTCTTTTTTTCCTTCGTAACATCTGTTTTACTATATTAGTACTAAACTGTTGCATTTATAAACCGTCTTAAATAAAAACATTCATAAAAATGTTCAAACATAGTGGCAACATTTTTCAAATAAAGATAATATTCAAACAACATTTTCAACATTAATTGTGCCGCAAGTTGATCTCGACAATTGATCATATATTGTTGATCTGTTGTATTTCCATGTGGTTGAACCTCGTCCTCATCGTACTCGTCCCTGTCTTGTACATTCTCGTTAGCATGTACTTCACCTCGATCATATTCGGAGAAAAAATCATCACTTAATCCTTATTTTCATATAAAATTATGAATAGCAAAACATGCAATAGTAATATCTCTTTATTTTACCAAAGAATACAGAGCTATTCTCTTCAAGATGGAAAAAACGTGCTTTCAAAACACCAAAAGCACACTCAATCCATACATATTCATATTACTTATTTGAACAAATTAATAAACTAATTGTCTAATATCAATCTCAAGATATAAAAATAATTAACAAAAGAAAATTCACATAAAAGTCAATGTAATAGTAGGAGTTTATATGCAATCGAAAACAAATACATATTAAAAAAAAATTATATCACTTAAATCTAACAAACAATCATCAATATCAATTTATATAACGAAATCAAGTGACAAACCATTGAAAAAAAATCAAAAATTACTTGAATTTAAGGAATGAAAACTTACTGGTGAAAAGAAATAGTTAATTAGAGGTAAAAATAGGTTTTTTATGTAGGGTTGAATCAGAGGTAAAAAGAGGTTTTTTGTCTCTGGTTGAAAAAAAAAAGAACAACAAATTTTTTAAAACCTCTGACCGGATCAGAGATCAGAGCCTATTTAGACTTTTTTTTCAAAAAAGAACAACACCTTATTGTATTATCAGGGCCAAGCCCACTTTACTTGGTTTTAATCTCTATTTATTCAAGTGAATCTTCAAACAATAGAGATACACATTCTTTTGGGAAAATTATCAAATTGTCAAAAGGGGTGTGATATTTTACAAAATATTAATTTGGTGCAAACATTTTATAAATTGCGAATTGTCTTGCATATGCGAACTGCTTCATTTTTGCTTCTTTTTTTTGCGTTTTTATGTATTTCCACACTTTGTTTGTTAATGAAACCACTTAATACATTAAAATACTACATTTTGGAATATAGAAATACATCATATAGCAAGTAACTAATCATCATATGAATGAACCGATAGTTGAGACGATTGGTTTGTTTTTTCTTTCCACGAGATGTTGAAGCAGCTTTTGTTGAATGGGAGGTTGAAGGTTGACTTGAACTTTGGAATTCTGGAATCTTTGCAACACATATCTTTCTAGTGTGACATTTTTTCTTAAAACCATCACATGTCATTGGTTTTGTCTCCCCCTGCGATAATATACGGTCTTTGTTTTTTGGACGACCCGCATGTCTCCTTTCCATAGATGGTGGGTTGATTGTAGGAATTCTATCTTGGCGCTAGGGGTGTTCAAAAGACATGGACCGGACCGAACCGGTAAAAACCGGACCGGACCGAGACAAAAAAAAAATCAAGAAACGGTGGACCGAGGACCGGACCGCTTTTTCCGTGTCATTTCCGGTTCGGTTCCTAGTCGGTTCTTTGGTTTTTCGGTTCACTTCGGTTTTAATAAGTACTTTTGTGTAGTGTGAGCCTATTATCTTTTAGGTCACGAGATCTATCCTTGCAAATATTATTTTTTTCAACTTTTTTTAATAATGAAAATAACCCATCACCTTGTCTCGGTTATTTGCATGGAATAACCTTGAAACTGGAGCACTAACCAAATCGTCATGCCAATACATATTTTATAATGCCAATTACCTAAGTTTATATTGATAAAAATAATACTTTCATCAATCTACGTATAAATATCTTATCTCCCTTCTGTACAAATATTAGCATAATCTTAAAGAAAATTTTACTTTGTTGAGACTTGAGAGAGTGAAACAAAAATTATTTTTTTTTGTTCAAACTCATAGATACAACTTGTATCTTATATTAAAACTAGACCCGATAAACTATGAATATAAAATTAAATATTAGGATATATATTAAAAAAAAAGTTAACTTTTCGGTTCGAACCGGTGGACCGCCGGTTTAACCATGGACCGGACCGGATTTATTTTTTGAGAACCGGGAACCGGACCACCATAGCCGGTCCAGTTCGGTTCCGGTCCAAAGTCGGGCCGTTTTTTCGGTTCTAGCCGGTTCTCGGTTTTTTTGGTCACCCCTACTTGGCGCAACCATTCAAAAGGATGTCCAACTGCGAGTATGGATCATGTATATGTTCGTTTTGCCTTGAACCAATGTTGTGCCTATTCACCGACATCGTCCATTTTCAAATGTTTTAATGTTGCTACAAGGGTGAACAAGGTATATCAGCCTTTTGCCAAACTTGACAGGTGCATTTCTTATCACGAATATTGACCAATGCATTTTTCTTGTTGTCTTTCACCTCAAACGTGTAGTCATTAATTCGTATGGTTTTCCATTTGTCGCCTCTATCTACCCTACGCTTTAATTTCTCTGTAGCACATGGTGTTAATGGTTGATCTAAATCCTCTGTAATAAAAAAAAAATCAGAAATAGTAAGTTATTAAATTAGGAAATCAAAGTTATTATGAGACGACAAATAATTACCTGCAATTTTGCGACGTTCATTGTGACAACCGTCAAAATCCAGGTACTTATTCTGTTGTGATATCAATTCGAAACGTTAGTTACTTCTTTGTCTCGTTCGCTCTATTTTGGTTCGTAACTTTTGAATCTATACTTTATCGGAACTAGTGTCGAAATAACTTCCGGAATCAAAATTATAAGTCCTAATACCAAGAAAATACCTATTGAACTTTCCTAAGTTCATAACTTATCATAACCGACAACTTATAATTAACAAAAAGGTCCAACGAAGCAATAACGCAAAAACGAAGAACTCAAAATGACCAAAAATGGCCCGGTGCGCCGCACCCAGTGAGGTGGTGCGCCGCACCTCTTGCCTGGTTTTCAAAAATGTTACACATTTGGTCCTTTTCTCGTTTTACACTCCCACCACCCAAAATGGCCAATGAGATTCGAGCCTTTACTGCATTTACCTGTCCCAAGACCAGGTTTGTGATCCCCTAGACCCCATTTACATTTTCTTTTCATTTTACTTTTCATTTTCACCAAAACAAAACACACACACATACACTTTCTCTCTAAGTTCTCTCAAAAACACACCATCACCAGTGATATTTCACCATTAAAATCCAGTTTTTAGACCATACAAATCGTTCCAAACATCAAACAAAGCAAAGGGTATCATTTTTATCAAAAAAGGACCACGGTTGTAAAGACTTTTGGAGGAAGAATCCGACCAAAACTCTTCATCCAAGCTTTTCCTTCGGTAGATCTCTATACTTTTACTATTTTTACACTAATATTCATTTGCATGTAAGATCTAACGGTTAAAAACACGATTTTTCACAAATCTATGACTTTTCACGGTCAAAAACGTTTTTAACCGAAATACTCTTTAGATCCACGAATCTGTGGATAAAAACAATTGTGAAACTGTTAAAATGATGTTTTTAATGATATTTACTGATTGCATGTTCAATCTAAACAACAAGGAAAGTTTTATGAAGCTTTTAAGTCACTTTTCTTACAAAAACGCTTTTTAACTAAAAAGTGATTAGATCTACATTTTTGTGGTTTAAAGTTGTTTAGAAACCGATAAAACTTTATTTTCTATGATATATACTGGTTGCATGTTGAAATCTATAAGTCACAAAACGTTTTTAGCAAGAAAAACACAAAACAGGATTGTGACAGCAGCCAGGTGCGCCGCACCTATGCCCAGGTGCGCAGCACCGGGCTGCTGTCCTCCCGAAAATCGTCGTTTTACTCGTTTAAAAGTTGTGTATACGTTCTGGACTTTTACCAAAATCATAAAGGGACTGAGATAAACAAAATCCATAATAAAAGTGACTTGTGTGGACTATTTGGACTATTAATAAGCTATAATACATGTATTGTTGTATTTTAGGTGATTTGTGAGCGGAATTGGGTTATAATTTTTGGATGTGAAATTTGGGCGCGGAAGCGCTGCCCAAATTTCCTCAGAAATTGTAATTCACTTCAGCGAGCAAAAGCACTTAAGATATAATAATCAAAAACGTTAAATCAAACTTTCGGACATAATCGTGACAATTACCTTTTTGGACCATTTTGACGATATTCAAATTTGACACTTACACTTTAATGACATTTTACCTATATTATTATACAAGAACCTAATAATATAACAACTCATTAAATTACCTTGGTATTATTAGGCAATCCGTGATTCCCGGCTTACACATTTCGACCGAATTTCCAAGTTTCCGATCTCTTCGCAATCCGTGAGTTACAACCCCTTATTTATATGTTTTACATTTTGGGGGAAACATAAGATTAATTGCATGTTATACTTTATAAAACAACTTGCAATACTTAAACTTGACTTTATCAAAACTTTGACACTGAAACGTCTACTTAATCTCTTATGCGTAAACATTTCTTCTCTATTTATAATTAATGATTCATCTCTTTATCTCAACTATTTATTGATACTTGTATGCGTAACCGACCCTTGATGGAGCTATAACACGTTTCTAAGTGATGTTGATTCTCTCTTTTTTTTTAATAATAAGCTTTCATAGTGCCCAATCATGTTTTAGTTTCTCTCTTACACACTATTAACTACTTAAGCCGTATAGTAATTATGGGTATCGATACTTAGGAAATAACCGTTCCTTGCTTAGATGGCAGTCTAAGTACATATTGCTGAATTTCTCTCTTTTAACTTTCCGTTTGAGAGGCGGGAAGTTGGGGCCGCTCGGTTGATAATCGGATTAGTGTGAACACTTAGTTATAGATGCCAAGTGGTTGATACAAGAAATCTATTTAGTTACTTACGCATAACTTATAAATTTTTAGCGATTGTTACCGCTTCTCCTAATTGACTAAATTAAATTCTATTTAGTCTTTATAAACTTATAAACTTTTAGCGATTGTTATCCGCTCTTACTATATGACTAATTTGATTCCATTTAGTCTTTACAAGTTAGGGCACAATTCGCCCGTTACTTAAACTTTACAAGTATATAAACTTTTTAAGCGACTTTTCTCCGCTAATCTCCCTTACGGGAAAACTTTTACTTTATATACTTTACTCATACTTTTATGCCAACTATTCAAACTGTAACTCACTCACTGCGTTTTCGTAGTTGACACTTTATCTTATGTTTCAGGAAATTAGTGTAAGCTCATGATGCATGGCGTGGACGGGTCAAAGCGGTCGTGTGAGGACGTTGTTGGGAAAAGACTTTGGCCAGTTATTTTTGGGGGAATTTTTATGAAACATTTTAATCTTGTGTCGATGTATTAAACTATTTATCTTTCGGTTGTTTGAATGGGATTTAAACACTTTTAATTTTAATGAATGACTCTTTTGCCGTTATGTTTTGTATGACCTGTGACATGATTTTCCAGCTCTTCACACTTCCGTGTTTCCGCTTTAGCGGGGTGTGACAGACTTGGTATCAGAGCACAGGTTATAGAGAAAAACGGTTTTAAAAATTTTTCAAAAATTTTCGAAACCAAACTATAACCAAAACTTTTCGGAAAATCGTTATGGGTATAAACTTTAGAAAATTAATTTCGTGGTTTGCATGCTTATAATTTAACTACGCATGGCCTGATCACCCCTGCTTAGTTCAAAATGATTATGCAAAGACGAAACGTAATTACTAATGTTAACGGTTTTGAGTCAAAATTCCCGGCACTGTCTTTTCCCGATTCTCACGCGACTGACCCGTACATGCATTCATTACACTTTTCCTTTATCATTTCTTTGTGTTCTCTAGTACTCACGAAACTTTCTACGTCTCAGATCCGTCATGTCTCAATCTTCTCTACCGACCGAAGATACTTCCACGACTATTAGCAGCGGCAACGGGTCTAGCCCTGTTACCACCTTCTCGCGCGACACCTAATGCGACACCTTTTCGGCATTCAGGATCGTTCCAACCCGCACCTCGTCAGCCATCCGTGGACCCGTACAACCCAGCCGGACACCCTCCCGTTATGGAAGTCTACCCGTGGGAACGTCAGTTCCTAGAGGACACGCGTCGTGTCCGAGGGGCCGGACCACCTTCATCCGGAGTACCCCCTAACCTTCGACTTCCTCCACCCGAGGCATTCCGCACCATGTTTCACGAGGTTCAGAGGATTGCAGGCGAAACTCAGCAGCAGGCCCTTCACCTATTCGAAGCCTCTGACGAAACCCACAAACTGGCAGAACAGGCCATCCGGATCATCTCGACGGCCCAAACCACCGCCCGGACTGTACAAACCCTTATCTACGTCATCTGGGCTATGGGAGCGCTGATTATAGCCATCGTCGCTTTGATGATCTTTGACCGAAGTCACTAAGGATATCCGCCGTTCATACCTCTAGCTAGTCGTGTTGTATACGATTAGGCTAGTATCTATCATTCTCTATGTATCGTATTGTACTCTCTATTCGAACCTTGTACTCGGCTCTTTTAATTAATGAATGAAGTTCCATTTATTATTATCTATTGTTACCTATCTTGTGAATCTTACACTTGTTACAATCATTACTATTCTATCTCTTGAATCTTAATCTTGCGTGTACTATTTGATCAGTCATTTTAATCTCGTGCTATAACTATCCATGGTTGCTTAACTTTTAATCTTATCATAATCCATTCATGCGTTCTAAACTGAATCTGTTCTTCTGATTGTAGAATCATGGCTCCTCGTTCGAACGCTAGCATCATCGCTGAACAAGTTGCCGAGCAGTTGAATGCGGCCATGCCGAACATGATCGCGCAGATCACCGCCGGAATCAACGCCAATGTCAACAATCATCAGCAGCAGCAGCAGCAGCAGCAACAACAACAGCAACAGCAGAACAACCAGAACCAACATCCAAACCCTCCTCCATGCAACTACAAGAGCTTCATGGCCTGCAAGCCAAAGGAGTTCCACGGCACAACTGGTGCTGTAGGGCTGGTCCAGTGGTTTGAAAGCATTGAATCGGTCCTGCACATCAGCCGATGTGCCGAGGCAAACAAGGTGGAATACGCGTCCTGCGTGTTCCATGGCCGAGCTCTGTCATGGTGGAACGCTGTTGTCCAGACTCGAGGACGTGATAATGCCTATGCCCTTCCCTGGAACACCTTCAAGAACTTGCTGATAGAGGAATACTGCCCGAGGGGAGAGATCAAGAAGCTCGAGGCTGAGCTGTGGGACCATAAGATGGTGGGAAATGATATTGAGAAATACACTACCCGGTTCCACGAACTCGCCCGACTGGTTCCAAGGCTGGTAACCCCCGAGGAGAACCGGATCGACCTATACATCTCTGGTCTAGTTCCGGAAATCCGAGGCATGGTCATGGCAGCTGAACCTCAGACCCTCCAGAGCGCAATCATCCTGGCCCATCGTCTTACCAGCAATCTCCTCGCCGCTCCCGGATCCTCCAAGAAGGAGACTGGGGAGAAAAGGAAGGCCGAGTCAACCCCGAGGAGAAGCGACCGCAACAAGAAGGCCCGAAACTACGCCGTGACTGCTTCACCTGCACCTGCACCGCCAGCAAAATCTGGGACTTACACCGGTCCACACCCAAAGTGTGATAAGTGTAACTTGCACCATCTCGGGAACTGTCCCATATGCCTCAAGTGCCAGAAGACGGGGCACTATGCCAAGTACTGCCCTGACAAGTTTGCTACTCCAGCCCCGAAGAGAACCTGCTTTGAGTGTGGAAGCGACCAGCATCTCCGCAATGCCTGCCCTAAGCTTAACCGAGCTCCACAGAATCAAGGAGGGCAAGGTAGGGGTCGCGCATTCGGGTTAACGGCTGAGGAGGCACGTCAGGACCCCAATGCAGTTACTGGTACGTTTTCTCTCAACAATCACTCTGCTTCCGTATTATTCGACTCAGGAGCCGAAAGAAGTTTCATTTCCTTAGAATTTAGACCCCTCATAGGGTTAGAATCTGAAGTTCTTAAGGATAGTTTTACCGTTGAATATGCTAACGGCCAAGAATTTGAAGCTAAGGACATAATCTTAGGTTGTTCCCTGTGCCTATCTGACAAAATTTTCCCCATCGACCTGATTCCTATC
>CAJVGC010000582.1:58434880-58505756 GCA_910822075.1 Senecio squalidus | reverse complement strand
GACGACACTGTAAAAGTTATTGTTAAGGGTGCTGACACTTCCATGTTTAACATTATTGATAAATCCTTGCGAACTAGATATAATAACAGCAACCGAATCCCATCTTCATGCATATTCTTCCATGGTTTAAGAACACTTGTTATTGGAAATGCGAGACCTTGGTGTTGCTGAATTTGAGCAATGCAGTCTTCTTATGAACTGCTAGCACTGCTGTCATGTGGGCCGGTAGCCTTGCTTCGAAAGGTTGCCCAGTTAATTTGGGAGAAAACAATCTTGAAATAGTGGGTGCTCTGCAATTGAAGATAGATTGCAAAAGGGCGTCCAGAAGCAATTGAGGCTTAAAGAAGGCTGACATGAAAGTTTGGGTTTTGACTGGGGACAAGCAGAAACTGCAATTTCAATTGGCTACTCATCTAAGCTCCTAACGAGCGATATGAGTCAGGTAGTAATTAACAGCAACTCCAAAATTCATCTAGGAAGAGAGTTGGAAGATGCCTTGATTACATCTAGAAATGTTATAGTGTCGGGTGATCAACAAGCGGCTGGTTCTGTTGCTTGATCATTGATGGAACGAGCCTTGTTTATATCCTCGATTCTGAGCTTGAAGAACAGGTTTTTATTGATCACTCTTGAACATAGAGGTGGCAAAAGGTCATGGGTTTGGGTTTGAGATGGAACACTTTTGTCAAAAGTTTTTCTATTTTTATAAATGATTTGTGCGTCAGTTATCGACTATTGAAAGTTAAGTCATTCCAGTAACTATCCAAATTTTCGAATAAAATGAGGTTATATGCATTAAAAGAAACTCTGGGTGACATCCCTACCATTTTATCCGTTTTCTCTAAAGCTGTTTTATTTTTCATTTTACCGTTTTGACCAGTCAGAGATAAAACATAACCCATTCCCAGGTTGACTCATTCATAAGTAAGTGTATGGAAATTACCACCTCTATTTGAACACGAGTTTTTCTTTATTTGAGTTTGATTATATGAGGACTTCTAAGTCTTTTCTTTTTCATGTTTCAGCTATTTCAGTTAGCTAGTAATTGTGCTGTGGTACTATGTTGTCGAGTTGCTCCATTGCAAAAAGCTGGGATTGTGGCATTGATAAAGAATAGGACAGACGACATGACCCTTGCCATTGGGGACGGTAAGCACTATAATCTTGTTCTAGGGACATGACATATTTCTCTATGACTAAAAGCACTTTGAGTTCATTCTTTCAATTTAAAATTTTTATATATACCATTTGGAGGTGGCAAACAACCGCAAGTCATGCAGGTTGGTGACGGGTCAAAACGGCTAAATTTTTGTACGGAAAACAAACGCTTTTGTCTCTTTTTCTACTTTATAGTTAAGGTTTTAGCAATGACTACAAAGCTATATTGTGGCAGTAATCTAGTTCTCTGAATAAAATGATTTATGAGGTTGATGTTACTACATTTGATTTTACGAGACCATGTGTTAGAGGTGCTGAATTTGGTTGTATGTGTTAAAGATACACTTTGGTGAACTTATGTTTCCTTTATAGTACCCATTTTACCCGCAAGAGATAAAAAAACAACCAAATTCAACACCTCTAATACATGGTCTCGTAAAATCAAATGTAGTAACATCTACACTAGATTTTGGTATGGATTTTCCTACAAATATGAATCTTTACGTTGGTGAAACTTGAAAGTGTTCATTCAAGTTGGGATTATGTCGTCTGATCTAAACAGTCAAATTGAACCTTTTTGTTTCCAGAACAACGGTCCCTCATATCTATTTTAGATTTGATGATAGATGTGTTGCTTAAATTTGCAGGCGCCAATGATGTTTCAATGATCCAAATGGCCGATGTTGGAATTGGAATAAGTGGTCAAGAGGGTCGTCAAGCTGTAATGGCGTCAGATTTTGCAATGGGCCAGTTCAGGTTTTTGGTTCCTCTTTTGTTGGTACATGGACATTGGAATTACCAGCGCATGGCTTACATGATACTCTATAATTTTTATCGGAATGCAGTGTTTGTTCTTGTCTTGTTCTGGTAAGTGTGTGCATATCTATTTAGAAAGATAATTATAATGTAATTTAGGAGCTTTTAAGTATTTTAATACACTTTAGGGACTATCGACCTATGAGACCGTTCGCATAATTATTTTTTTGTATTTTACATGTTTGACCCGTTTCGTATGGATGGGTTAAACTTGCCACTTGTCACTTGTAGTGTTCAATTTGTAATGTATACATTTTTTTCTCCAGGTACATACTCTTTACAGGCTTCACTTTGACCACAGCTATTACTGAATGGAGCAGCGTGTTGTATTCTGTACTCTATACTTCACTACCTACAATTGTTATTGCAATTCTTGACAAGGATCTAAGTAGAAGGTCTCTACTGACATATCCCCAACTATATGGGTCTGGACAAAGACAAGAAAGCTACAATGCAAAGTTATTTTGGCTTACAATAGCAGATACGTTGTGGCAGAGTATAGTTGTGTTCTATGTTCCCCTATTTGCATACTGGAAAAGTGATATTGATGGTTCAAGTTTAGGGGATATTTGGACTCTGGCGGTAGTGTTCCTGGTTAATATACATTTAGCCATGGATGTTATTAGGTGGACTTGGATCAGTCACGCATCCATTTGGGGGTCTATTATTGTCACTTGCATTTGTGTTATCGTCATCGATCTGATTCCCTTCTTACCTGGTTACTGGTATGTATAACCTTTTGGCCAATTTTCATATATACAAAAGAATTATCCGTTAACTTTTCAAGTCAAATCTTTTAAACTAGAGGTGACAAGATGGGTGAGTTGAAGGGTCAAAACGAGTTTGATTTGAAACGGATGCTTTTATCGGGTTTCTTTACCCGCCTCTCATTTCATTGATTTTTTTGATTCGCCGTATTTAATTCAGAACAAAACCCAAATTGACCCCTTAATGGCTTAATAAGTAAACGGGTCGAAATTACCACCTCTAATTATACATAAAAGACCTATATAGATGTTCCCATAAGAAGTTTTTGGTTAATTTGCAATTTTAAAATTGGGTGTTGTTACGCTGCACCAGAATTTTCACTTTGTACTATATCTTATAGCGTCTAGTTTAAGCATCAATTTATTCCTATGTTTAAAGAAATCATAACAATCTTGGAGTTCATAATAGATGTGTACTATATCTTTTTGTGCGTTTATTCTCTTTGTGTGGAAATTCTTGAACAGCACTGAAGAGAAACTCATGTGGTTTAATGTTATGTTTGCAGGGCAATATTTGATCTTGCAAACAAGGGATCATTTTGGATTTGCTTGCTTGGCATCCAGATAGCAGCGACAGTTCCTCGATTTGGTATAAAAATGTTCATGCAACATTGCAAACCTTGCGACGTTCAAATAGCAAGTGAAGCCGAGAAGTTTGGAAACCTAATGGAGTCGAGAGGTCAGGAAATGGAAATGAACCCATCTCGGAGATGACACGTTTTAATCAGATTCATTACAATTTCTTTGCTTTGTGATATATTTTTTTTCACATTCTTTAGGTTGGTGGAGAAAAAATAGTTCTCTTCCTTGCCTGTGTTGTTAGTTGTGTAGTCCTTTTATCCGAGCATGTAATCTTTCTAGGTTTGTATTATTGTAGGACCCCCATTATTTACGACTCAATACGATGCATCTTGCATCATTTTTTCTTTTCAGATTAGTCAGAAATACGAATACAGTACGATGTAAGTTTCTCCTAACGAAAGTTTTTCTCTTGTTTTTTGAAGTAGCAACATGGGCAGGTCTCACGGGTCATTTTAGTTTGTTGTGAAACAATATTGGTTGGGTTGATATGTGTACACCTCTTTTACCCGTTGGCTAAAATATATATCTGACAAATGATTGAGAAGGTTGTGTGAATTATTGATAGGCTTCATGGGATTTACAGCTTAAACCGGTTTCATATTTGGCTAAGTTTACCGATTAGAGCCTTTTGGAGTCATCCAAAGGAAGCAAAATTTGATTTAAAATTCTACAGACTTTCATGGTGAATTACATTCAAAGGATCCTTAAATCATGAAATCATATTCAAAAAGTTCCAGTAAATCTATGCTTTCGAGAGAACCGAACTAGAAGATTTTTCAGTCTAGCCATTTCCTTGTAATTTCTATATTTTAGAGTTAAGTTCAAACTTTCGCTGATGTGAGCGGAGCCAGAAAAAAAGTTTCATAGGGGCAATTTATTATATTAAAAAAAATTGTTGCGAAGAATGGAACTCGTGACCTCTTAATTAAGGAAAAAAAAGAGTCTTGTCACTCCATCAAATTGTTACTTATGGCTATTTTGTTCGACTAATCTTTGTTAAAAAAAGTTATTTTGTAGAGTCAAAAACTAAAAATTCGTATTTTTCGTTGGATATCGTTCGTATCGAAATTTCCGTGAGGGCAACTCCATATTAAATCCATATATTATCGAAATTGTCTTTATACAAATGGTACTTAAAACAAAAAATATATTTGAAGGGATTCGAATTCAAGATTTTAGTTATAGGTATATACCTCGAGTCAAATTGTCACACAATTACATGCAGCGGAAATTATGATCACATAGTAAATAATAAATCGGATAGTTATAGTGTACCTTATTGAGCAAACGAAATAATGAAAACCTAAAGCAATGTTTTACTACGGTTGCGTACGCGACACCCTCTTTATCAACCGACCAGTATGCTAGTACTCGTTTAATGCTATATACAACGATTGTCAAGCAACTCTTCTTGATTACTACGGTTAAAACCGATCGGCCAAGAGGTTTCTTAAACCTTAGTCGATTGTGTTGTCATTAGGGTTTAGTGTTTGTGTTTTATTTATAGCTTTTAAATCGTAGAGTCCAAGTTAGATTATAATAAGGAAACCTCCTTATTTACATAATAAACCCCTCCATTTAATAAACATTATACTTAACCCATTAAGTAATATTTACTAAATATAATAAACTAGTAGTCGTGTCTAAATGTCGATGTGTGCGCTCCCGTAGTCTCACACATTTACACTCACATATTTATTCGACACTATTGAAATACCTACAACTCCCACTTTTGAATAAGTTCAAATAAACATGATAACATTGACTAATGTCTAGCAACATATCAATGCTCCCATCAATGCACGAGTGAAGTTTCTCCAAAATCACTGTGAGTCTATAGCCGGTGTATATCCCTTTGTTTCATATACTCTAGTTAAAATATATAGATGGATCAAAATCATTCATTTTAACTAATGTTTCTCATTTTGCGAATCACTTAAAGATTACCAATACTATCGAGACACATCTAGGTTTATTTGGGTCTGGCCAGCAAACATCTTAAGTATCCATGAGTGGCCCAGTAAGTATCTAACTTCAGTTTTCACGGAAGGAACAAATCCTATCTTAAATACAACTGGTAGTCATCGTATTTCGCAACATTACAAAAAATAGCTTTTTTGCTACCCTTATCCAGGAATAGTATTGACTATGATCAACTAATGCACTACGTACATGAGAAGCAACTTGCATCTCAAGTCTAAGGATAATTACACCTTATGAATTATACTTAATGACAAGGATCCATAAGTAATAATTCATGTGGGATAATCCATTATGCATCATGTCACACCCCGCCAGTGGCGGAAACGCAGAGTGCAACTGATTGGCGATCGTCATAACACAATAGTAAATAAAGAAATAATCTATATGAAATAAATAATATTCGTGTGTCATGACGTCGCCATGTCCAAGGTAAAACCCCGTGGTACACAATTACGTCATTCACTACAATGAAACAACATCCAAAATAAATTCGAAAATGAAAATAAAGTACTTAGGCATGCAAGCCCGAAATAAAGTTCATAATAAAATAAGAATCCAAGCCACCATGCATGAAAGTAACTCTAAGTCTCTAGGAGTCCAATCCAGCTAGATCCTATGCCTGATCAATACCTGAAAGTAAAACTTAAAAGTCAACACAAAGGTTGAGCGAATTCATCGAGTAGTAAGTAAGAAAATGTAAGTAAACAGTTTTTCAATCTCAAGCACAACATAGTATAAGAAAGCGTGTAACTAATGCATAAGTAGTAAAATAGTAACCATATCGAGAATAGTAATCATATCCAACGAACACAGTGACACACCTCGGCAGTGCCCTGTAAGTGATACGCCCGTCGGCAATATCGAATCTGAACACTGTCCTTGACGCGCCTCGGCAACGTGAAGGCAGTATGACACGCATCGGCTGTGTCAGGTCCGAACGCTATCCTTAGTACGCCTCGGCAGTACTAAGTTAGCTAGGTAGTGTATAAATACCATGAATCCAAATATTTACCCGTATCTCGTAAGTTTTGAAAATGCATTAGGTTTTGTTACACGTTTTATGAAATCCAGTTCGTACTAAGTTTCCAAAAATAGTAAGTTTCTAAAAGTAGTAAGTTTCTATAAATATGAAGTTCTATTTATAGTAAGTTTATCGAAAGTAGTTCTATTTATGGTATTCGTTTTCTCATAAATCGTTTAGTTGAGTTTTACTTCCCCCCGTTTAGTTTAAAATAAGAAAGCAGTAAATATGGGGCGATGAACTCACCTCGGTAAAGCAATGACAGAAGTACTAAAGTAGTGTACTGTATGTAAATAAGGTAGGTCGCAAGCTAGTCTCGTCTATAGTTGAGCTTTCCCTTAGGTTTTGAGTGGCACGAAAGGAGCTTGGTTCTTGATCTTAGACCTGAACTTTAGAGTGACCTAGGCCACGAGAATTTGACCACCAAGCTGATGGATTGAAAAGGTTGATGATCCAGGAGTAGGAGGGCTGTTTGGAGGCTGACATGATGGTGATAAATGTCACCACACACTTACACAACGAGGTGATGAAAGCAACACACGCTGATGTTGTTATAGACGTTCAAGACTTCAAGAAGCAATGAAGATGATGGCTGGTCTTGGACACCAGGTGACGGCAAGAAGGAGGAGAAGAAAGCAGCGTCGATTGCAGGGTTTTAGGAAAAAGTATACGTAAATGTGTATATAGGGTTTTTAATTAAATCGGTTTGGTGTGTTTGGGTTTGAGAGGAACCGGCCATAAGGCCCTGGTCCAAGCCCTTCTTTGGTCGAGTTTGGTAGCCCACAAGCCACACGAGAGTTTCGTTTAGGTAGTCCACAAGTAAGAGCAAGGATTTCCGAGACGAAAAGAAAAGAAGCATAGATAGACTCGATAGTTATTAAGTGTATAATCTTTTAGTTTTAAATAAACGAGTTTAGTTGCAAAGTATTATAAGTTCACAAAATAAACATACTTAAAGTTTGTTGACGGGATTAAAACGATAATCAAGTTAGGAGCTCGTCTAGGTATTAGGAATGAACGTAGCAAGGGTCCATATAAGTATGGCACATGCGAGAAACGAATACGACTATGAAGATAAGTGTTCAAGTACTTAGGTTTAGAAAATGAAACTTTAAAAAGATTAACGATATACACGTGACAACATGAAGGTAACTTTAAATGAGATTGTGCATTATGTCAAAGTGAAGCTCATCTATCGGTAATACTAACTACGTGCAAACCTAAGGCAACAACGAAAAGTCCCACACATATCAAGTCACAACAGTACATCACGTAAAAACAAAGTAACAAGTAACAACATATGAAAAGTTTAAATTTTCAGTGAAAAATGGTAATGATATACAGGCATATTAGACTAACTAAGGATGGAGAGAGTGACAGTTGTCAGAGTATACCCCACTTAAAAGAATTTCGTCCCGAAATTCAGGTAGAAAGTACCGTCACGAAAAAGATCATCGAAAAGTAAGACTCATAATCAGAAAGTAAAGTATCAACATGTGTTACGAGTAATATCAGAGTTGGATAAGAAAGTACCAGCATCGGCATTCGGATTCTGCTGCTCCTCCGCAGCTCCCAGCATGTAGGCTCTAGCACGAGCACGAGTGTTTGGTCCCTGATTTCCCTGAGTGATCTGAGGTGGATTAGCTTGACCAGCAGTACCCTGCTTGTGGGGGCAATCTCTAATGAAGTGGTCGGTACCCCCGCATTGAAAGCAAGAATTTGGCTTCCCCGCATTCGTCGGCACGGCAGCAACAGCTCTAGAACGACAATCCTTGGCCAAATGGCCCCTCCTACGACATAGCGAACAAGTACACGACATGTGCTCCTCATGGTGATGGTTACATTTCTGACAGAAAGGAAATGTACCATTATACCCCGATCTCGTGGTGTTGCTCGACTGACCCGCATCTCTCTTAACCTTCTTGAACTTGCCCTGCTGACCCCTCTTCATCTCCGAAGCAAACACGCCATCTCTGATCAGATCTTCCGTAATAGACTCCGCACGGTGGATGGCATCATGTAGTGTAGGAGGGTCGATACCCCTCAGCGATCGACGAATCTCTGAATGCAGCCCATGAATAAAGCGCTCGACGAGACGAACTTCAGTATCTACCATCCTCGGACATAGACGGACAAGCTCATGATAACGGTCGATGTATTCGGTCAGCTTGGGTCCCTCCATAGTATGACCCCATAGTTCATCCTCTAACCTCTTCATCTCCGTGCGAGAAACAAACTGATCCAGCATAAGCGTCCTGAGATCCGCCCAAGATATAGCCATGGCGACTTCCCTGCCAGGGGGCTGATAACGGAATTCCACCAGGTAAGGGCCTTGACCTTTAGAAGCTGTGTGGAGTATCGGACTCGGTTTTCGGCACTGCAGTTGCTGATGTCGAAGACTGACTCAACTTGCTCGAACCATTGACTGAGAGTTAGGCCCGTTCCGTCGTATTCTGTCGGCTTACAACTCAGAAATTTTTGTAAGAACAAACGTGTGCAGGTGGAGGTGGAGGAGGTGGTGGTGGAGGAGGAGGTGGTCCATGCTGGTTGCTGATTAATAGCGTTCGTGACCTGTGCCACGATAGTAGGAACAACCGCAGCTAGCTGCTCAGCAACCATAGCGGCCACTTGAGCCGGAGTAAGTTGTGCACGACGAGGAGGCATCTACATAAGAAAAGAACAACCATATATCAGTATAATCGAAATCGTAAATTTTAAGGAATGGATATGATTAATAACTCAACCATAAGAACTTTAGGTATGTTTTGTATTACGACTACAAACATGGTCATGTAAACATATATATGACCCGCTATGGATATAATTACGTTGGCCACCCATAATTATATACACCTCGCCTCATATACATGTCCGCTTCCCATGTTCATTATCATAATATTAACATATTCGACTCAAGAAATTGAAATATGAGATTTTAGTATCCAAAAGATGTGATCAAAGAAACATAAATGAAAAGGATAAATCCATAAAACAAAATTCTTTCAATGTCGAAAGCAGATATTGGTCGCCGTCTTCCTTAGGCGAATGAGTCGTCGCGTACTAGTAGTGAGACGTAATGAAATCAATGAAAAAGATCCTAAAAGAATCTATATGAAGGACACCTAGTTATAGTCTAGGCCAAACCACCTAGTTCTCTATAACCATGTGCTCTGATACCAATCTGTCACACCCCGCCAGTGGCGGAAACGCAGAGTGCAACTGATTGGCGATCGTCATAACACAATAGTAAATAAAGAAATAATCTATATGAAAAAAATAATATTCGTGTGTCATGACGTCGCCATGTCCAAGGTAAAACCCCTTGGTACACAATTACGTCATTCACTACAATGAAACAATATCCAAAATAAATCCGAAAATGAAAATAAAGTACTTAGGCATACAAGCCCTAAATAAAGTTAATAATAAAATAAGACCATGCATGAAAGTAACTCTAAGTCTCTAGGAGTCCAATCCAGCTAGATCCTATGCCTGATCAATACCTGAAAGTAAAACTTAAAAGTCAACACAAAGGTTGAGCGAATTCATCGAGTAGTAAGTAAGAAAATGTAAGTAAACAGTTTTTCAATCTCAAGCACAACATAGTATAAGAAAGCGTGTAACTAATGCATAAGTAGTAAAATTGTAACCATATCGAAAATAGTAACCATATGTAACGAACACAGTGACACGCCTCGGCAGTGCCCTGTAAGTGATACGCCCGTCGGCAATATCGAATCTGAACACTGTCCTTGACGCGCCTCGGCAGCGTCAAGTCAGTATGACACGCATCGGCTGTGTCAGGTCCGAACGCTATCCTTAGTACGCCTCGGCAGTACTAAGTTAGCTAGGTAGTGTATAAGTACCATGAATCCAAATATACCCGTATCTCGTAAGTTTTGAAAATGCATTAGGTTTTGTTACACGTTTTATGAAATCCAGTTCGTAGTAAATTTCCGAAAATAGTAAGTTTCTAAAAGTAGTAAGTTTCTATAAATAGGAAGTTCTATTTATAGTAAGTTTATCGAAAGTAGTAAATTTCTCGAAATAGAAAGTTTCCAGAAATAGTAAGTTTGTAAATCGTTTAGTTTAGTTTTACTTCCCCCCGTTTAGTTTAAAATAAGAAAGCAGTAAATATGGGGCGATGAACTCACCTCGGTAAAGCAATGACAGAAGTACTCAAGTAGTGTAGTGTATGTAAATAAGGTAGGTCGCAAGCTAGTCTCGTCTATAGATGAGCTTTCCCTAAATTGTAATAATCCTTATGAGTATGCTAAAAATAGAAATTATTCTCGTTTAGGACTCAAGTTGAGTTGTTTGAATGTCCAGTTTAAAGAACACGTTAACGAATTACACAAGTAGGTTTTTAAGAAAGAGTTACAAAAATTCAGCGAGTACCCTTGGCACGGAAACGGTCATATCTGGAGTTCGGAAAGGAGTTGGATGATGAATCTTATATCCACATAAACTAGACTCAGAGGGCTACGTCATAGAGCCTGTAATTAGTCCATTAGGGTCTGTTATGAAAAACTTATACCCGAAACAAGACTGACACTACAAACTGACCAAGCTCACGAGTAGGTGTTTTTAAGACGACACAACTTGAGTTAAAGACATAGTTAGGGAACGAATAATATATGTACTTAAACTAGAGGAAAAGTACTACATCAAGGAGCTTTGAATCATTTAAATTGAATTAAAAATCTTTAATTTATGATGGTTGCAAAACGGCTAGTTAGTCGTTTGAAATATAAAACGTTTTTACCTTTAAAGACGCATTAATCAACCCGAAAGTTTATATAACTATATTATCTGTTTTAAAACTCATTTATATTCAGGTTAACCTTGATTCGCATCATTTCTTCATATGCTAAGTCGTTATAATCGTTTAAGTTATTAATCTTAGTTATCGGCAAATTTTCAGTTTGACCAACGTTCAGTAAATTGCAATTTTAGAGAGTTCTACGAACAATTAGACAACGACACCAATTTTCCCAGAAACTAGACTCCAAGACCTACAACTTTGGCTTTTATACCTGATTAGAATTCAAGACGGTTTAGTAGTTATGACTTTTATAAAACAGGTGAACACAACAGCTATCTTACCAAATTCAGATTAGACCAATGTGTATTAAAACGCAGATTCTGGGAGTTCTAAAATGTTTCAGATTACGAATCTTATATTTCTGAAAACTATATTTGAAGAGCTACAATTTTTGTTTAGACAACTTTTTCAAACTCCAATTTGATTATGAGATATTCAGTAAACAAAACGAGTTAAATTTCAGATCAGCAAGTTTTAATATTGGATACAACTTAGTTAACAAATTAGGGTTTTTGATGAGACGAATTACTAACGAGTTCATGAGTGGTTCATACACATTATTAGCAGATTTAGAAGGTGTTCTAATTCAGAAAAAACGACATGATCAATCCAAACAACAACACACAACAGACAATACGTTAACAAAATAGATTAGGGTTTTTATACCTTAGGTTTTGAGTGGCACGAAAGGAGCTTGGTTCTTGATCTTAGACCTGAACTTTAGAGTGACCTAGGCCCCGAGAATTTGACCACCAAGCTGATGGATTGAAAAGGTTGATGATCCAGGAGTAGGAGGGCTGTTTGGAGGCTGACGTGATGGTGATAAATGTCACCACACACTTACACAACGAGGTGATGAAAGCTACAAAGAAAACAGGCCATACAACCATGAAGATGATTATAGTGTTTCGGCTGTAGGAGATCAAGAACAAAGAAAAGAATACACCACTTACCAACACACGCTGATGTTGTTATAGACGTTCAAGACTCCAAGAAACAATGAAGATGATGGCTGGTCTTGGACACCAGGTGACGGCAAGAAGGAGGAGAAGAAAGCAGCGTCGATTGCAGGGTTTCAGGAAAAAGTATACGTAAATGTGTATATAGGGTTTTTAATTAAATCGGTTTGGTGTGTTTGGGTTTGAGAGGAACCGGCCATAAGGCCCTGGTCCAAGCCCTTCTTTGGTCGAGTTTGGTAGCCCACAAGCCACACGAGAGTTTCGTGTAGGTAGTCCACAAGTAAGAGCAAGGATTTCCGAGACAAAAAGAAAAGAAGCATAGATAGACTCGATAGTTATTAAGTGTATAATCTTTTAGTTTTAAATAAACGAGTTTAGTTGCAAAGTATTATAAGTTCACAAAATAAACATACTTTAAGTTTGTTGACGGGATTAAAACGATAATCAAGTTAGGAGCTCGTCTAGGTATTAGGAATGAACGTAGCAAGGGTCCATACAAGTATGGCACATGCGAGAAACGAATACGACTATGAAGATAAGTGTTCAAGTACTTAGGTTTAGAAAATGAAACTTTAAAAAAGATTAACGATATACACGTGACAACATGAAGGTAACTTTAAATGAGATTGTGCATTATGTCAAAATGAAGCTCATCTATCGGGAATACTAACTACGTGCAAACCTAAGGCAACAACGAAAAGTCCCACACATATCAAGTCACAACAGTACATCACGTAAAAACAAAGTAACAAGTAACAACATATGAAAAGTTTAAATTTTCAGTGAAAAATGGTAATGATCTACAGGCATATTAGACTAACTAAGGACGGAGAGAGTGACGGTTGTCACATATTGGAATTCTCTTAGCCATAGCGGCGTTCTATGACTATGAGATATGGCAAATGGATGTCAAGACAGCCTTTCGAAATGGTTATATAGACGATGACGTCTATATGAATCAGCAGAAGGTTTTATTGATCCATTACATTCCAACAAGTATGCAAGCTAAAGAAGTTCATTTATGGACTTAAGCAAGCATCAAGAAGTTGGAATAAAAGATTGGGATAAGTGCATGAGAATGTAATAAACTTTGTTCGATTTGCTATTGTATGTATCCAACTCTCAAAACTTCTATTGTGTGTATTGAACTTTTATTTTTTAACAAATGATGTAAGAACCGGATTTTTTTGAGAAATATTAAATTTAAAAAACCGGTTACACGTCAGCAAAAATGCGGTCCGTTACATCATTTGTGAAAAAATAAGAGTTGAATACATACAATAGAGATTTTGAGAGTTGGATACATACAATAGCAAATCGCACAAAGTTTGTTACATTCTCATGCACTTAGCCCTAAAAGATTTGATGAAGAAACCAAAAGGTTGATTTTGTTCAGAATTTCGATAAGCCATGTGTGTATCAAAAATTCAGTGGGAGTAATGTTACTTTCTTAGTCTTATATGTAGATGACATATAGCTAATGGGAAACAGTGTTCCAATGCTTGAAGATGTTAAATCTCATATTGGAAAATGTTTTGCCATGAAAGACTAGGAGAAGCAGTATTGATTTGGGAATCAAGATCTTGAGAGATAGATCTAAGCGGTTAAATTGAGTTAAGTCAAAAAGCTTACATTGATGATATACTTAAGCAGTTAGTATAGAAAATTCCAAACACGGAAATGAATCAATTAAAGATAGACTTAATCTTAACATCAAGGATAGTGCTCTTACACCTCAAGAAGTGGAGCGCATGCAAAGGATACCTTATGCTTAGGCAAAAGGATATATTTTGTATGTGATGAGATGCACAAGGCCTGATGTGGCTTTTGCACAGAACATTGTTATCAAGATTTAACAGAATCCAGGCGAAAGACACTGGATTGCTGTAAAGAACATACTAAAGTACCTTAGGGATACTAAAGATATGGTTCTTGTCATGTATGGTGGAAATCCTGAGGCTAATATTGGAAATTGTGATGCTGGATTTCAGAAATAACCATCTCTACAACATAATCTGAGTATATTGCATCTTCCAGAGATGCAAATGGAAGTTGTTTGGATCTGGAAAGTTATTTCTGGACTTGGTATTGTTCCCACAGCCAAGACTCCTTTGGATAGATATTGCAACAAAACTGGTGCAATGATCATAGCCAATGAACTCGATGGTTCAAAAGGGAGCTAAACACTTTCAGAAGAAAATTCACTATATTCATGAAAGAGTCGAACATGGTGAAATTCAAGTACTCAAAGTTCGCACAGATGACAACTTAGCTAATCCTTTCACCAAGGCTCTGGTAAAGACGAACCTAACTCACTTGGTTGAGGGTATAGGACTTCGTTTATCTAGTTGTTTCATGTAATCTGTGATTGATATAGTATTTGGACATATGGATGTAATAAACAATTTTATTAAGAATGAATAATATTGAGGATATGTGATTTCATTTCTTATATAATTGTTATCCAATTTTTCATGTTTTAATCCTTGATTTATATTTAAATATAATTTTTAAATGTTAATTCTAAATATCCATTGTCGATTAATCATATGGGAATATGATTATATTAAGACAATGTCTGAGTAGTCAGCTTGGCTCACTAACCCGGATAGTGTACATTAAGATGAACACGAGATTATCCCACATGAATTAGTACTTATGGATCCTTGTCATTAAGTATAATTCATAAGGTTTAATGTCCTTTGACTTAAGATGCAAGTTGGGAATCATGTACGTAGTGCATTATTTGATTCTAGTCAAACGCACTCCTGAATAAGGGTGTTATAAAGGCTATTTTTGGTAATGTTGCGAAATACGATGACTACCAATTGTAGTCAAGATAGGATTTGTTCCTTCAGTGAAAACTGAAGTTAGATACTAACTGGGCCACTCATGAATACTTAAGATGTATGTTCGGCCGAACCCAAATAAATCCAGATATGTCTTGATAGTATTTGGTAATCTTTAAGTGATTCGCGAAATGAGAAACAGTAGTTAAAATGGAATGATTTTGATCCATCAAAAGATTTTAACTAAGTATCTGTAACAAAAGGATATGAACCGAATATAGACTCACAGTGAGTTTTGGAGAAACTTACTCGTGCATTTATGGGAGCATTGATATGTTGCTAGACATTAATCAATGTTATCATGTTTGTTTGAAAATTATTCAAAAGTGGGAGTTGTTGGTATTTGAATAGTTTTAACAAATGTGTGTCCGTAAATGTGTGAGACTACGGGAGCGCACACATCGACATTTCGACACGACTACAAGTTTAATTTATTTATTAAATATTACTTAATGGTTAAGTGTAAATATTTATTAAATGGATGGTTTATTATGTAAATAAGGAGGTTTCCTTATTTTAATATAACTCAAACTCTTAGATTTGCAAAACAAATGTCGAATAAGGTTTAAAAGAAACCTTAGCCGATCGTAATTTTGAGATAAAAGGGGGTTTTGTTTTATTTGGTTTTTGTAATAAGAGTTGCTGCTAAGACAATTGTTGTTTAAAGCAATTAAACATGTACTAGCATACTAGTCTGTCGCTAAAAGAAGGTGTCGCGTACGTAACCGTAGATTAGATTTTACACTTAGATCTACGACTTTCGCTTGCTTCTAATTCAAGGTAATTCTTTATCCGATTTATTATTTACTATGTGATCCTAAATTCGGCTGCCATGTATTGTTTGACAATATGACTCTAGTTGTATACCTATAGATTATTGATTAGATAAATGTTATTTAAAGTTTTAATATTTATATGATAAATATTAGTTAGAACAAATATTACTATTATTGAAAATATATACAAGAGAATAGTTCTTTTGTTCGTGTAGTTGTTCAAGGTGAGTGCATATTCTAATGACGGTTCTCCAACCGTGGAACCAATTGTGAACCCACCTGAGGGGCAAATGGATTGCGAAGATGCTAGTATGACTAAGAAATGTAATCAAGATCTTGGACTTGAGTCACTCCCATAGTTTTTCGCCAACTATATTCATATGCCAGGAATGTGTATCAAAATGTGGAAAGGAATGTGATTGCTTACTATATGAACACAACAATCAAAGAGTATTTATGTTGCAACGACTTATTCTCAAGCTAAACTAACGTTTCTTTTGCTCGTATGGCTTTTCACGTCGAGAGTCTACGTACTAGTGAGAGTGTTGCTCAATTTGAGGAATTGGAAGGGTCACGATGAAATGGCATCTTGGATGTGCCGTGATATGATTTGAGTGTGGCTTATTGGTTGACAACTACGGGATTCTTCATGTTGAATAAAAGTCAAATGAATCACTATGTCGAGGGTTTTTACAATCGTCGAATAAGGAATGTTTTAGGTTGGAGCCCGTTTAAGTTTTCTATATGTGCAGATTTCCGACTTATAAGAGATTGGTTCTTCACTAGCTTGTCTAAATGGATCAAGTGTTTTCTATAAGAAAACCAAAGTTTAATTAACTTCGAAAACGTGATTATAATTTAATAAAATATAGAACCCCATGAGCCAAAGATCACAATTAAGTAGTACATATGTAACAACTCACTAACATGAACTAATAATTAAGCAATTAAGAATAACATATTGTGGTGTGTACTCTAACACAAGCAATTGCAATGACTCTTGGTTGAACTCTTCCACCTAGATCACCCTCTTCAATCTTTATCACTTTATTGAATCCGCAACATGAACAATTCGAGGTCTTTAAAAGGAAGCTATCAATTATTGGATTTTTCATGTGGCAACCATTATATTTGAGCTATTTGAGAAAATCGTTACTCCTACAAACCCTATAAAACGAGTCTCCATTAACAATATTGCCTTTCGTAATGAGAAGTGAAGCCATTGAAAAACATTTAGATCCAAAGTTCCAAACAGTTTTTACTTAAACTCGGTAATTCCAAATCGATACAAAATCCGTTGTTATTTCGGAATCGGATCAATGGTCATTACTAAATTACACTACCTCATTCAATATCCAATCTCAATAACACAAATTTTCTACCCACAATCACATATAAACAAAACACACACCCTAAATCCAACTCAAAACCAAGGCATTAACAATTTCATGAAAAGTTTAAATTCGCAAACTAAAAGTTAAATACAACATACTAATCAACATATAAAAATCTTCGTACAATTCTTAACACTACATATAAAATTGAAAAAAAAAATAAAATAATTCTAAATTATAGCCATAAACAAACAAGTTTTAAACTTATATTTAGCAAGTATTACCTAATTATAGCTTTTCAAAACTCATATTCAAACAATTCAAGTGTCTTATTCATGACTGGTATAATACACGCGCGATATGACGGCGAAAAAGAAATTATATTCGATAAATTAAGCTAAGGACATATGAAAGATAAACATCGACGTAAAAACTTATCTGATCCTAGACTTAAAGAACAACACCACATAAAAACTTGGATGAAACCGAAATATAATTAAATCTATGTCTCCATTATTGGTTTTATAATGTACACAACCAAATGTATTCGTGATCTTTTTGAACTATTTTTCGTTGGTAGCTTGGATGTTTTGTTCTATCAACAATGCATGTTGTTGATCTTGTGTCACCATTGATCCACAAACCTGGAAAGTGAAAAAAGTCAAAGTCAAAGTCAAAGATTCATATTATGTGAGTAGATTGTTGAAACTTTTAATTTTTAATGGAGTTATCAATCTTTCTTTGAACATATGTAATATGTATATTATTTTAGAGTGCGACTTATCTAATCTAATTGGGCTATTAATCTTTAGGAATGAAAACTATAGACCTAAATCAAAAAATGTCATCGGAAAACTTTCGTTGGACCTCAAGGTATTTCAAACTGTCAAAGTCTTATATCTATCGTCAATTCAAAGCCATCTTCTATTCTCTGATCATGAGTCAATTCTTTCTTGAACGTAGACCTCTTTTTATGTATACATTTTTTTCCATTGGGAATGAATAGAGTAGGGTTTATATTGTTCTTAGTGCTAAGAAGCATTTTGGTTTAATTTGAGACATGTATCTCACTTGGTGCAAGAAAAACTGAATCTTTTTAAAGAAATTTCAAACGAGTTATCTAATCTTGGGGAATTAAGATTCGGGTTAGTTGCATTTAACGAAAATGGGGTTAATATATTGAATCATTAAAAGGTTGGAAAAAGAATGTCTAAGTTTGATGTGATTAGTGATAATTGTAGTGCTTATTTTTTCATTTCAACGTCGATGTCCAATCATTTGTAAGAAAAATAATTTTTAGACTACGTTTTTCTAGACGCGAGAAACGTGTTTTGTGTGGGGTACTAGAGAATTACAGTAATTTAGACAGAGAAATATGTGAAGTATGTTTGTTCATTCAAAGAAGATTTCCTTGAATTAACAAAAAGATGTCGTAGAAAAATCACCATCCATTTTAATAGTCATAAAACAAAGAATTTGAGTCAAATAAGACACTTACAATAGCAAGTTTGACCAAACTTACCTCAACTAAAGCACTATCTCGTCTTGTCGGGCTTTTGAATGAAAAAGTGAGATGTCCCCAACAAATATCGTGTCTCTCGTCAACTGCTTGAAGATACAACCATATTTTGATACTCTATCTTTCATCCCATAACACACAAAAAAAAAAAACTCGTAAACAAAACATATTTAACTAAAATGTAGAAACAAACAACTATAATGGGTAAATATATGTAGCCAGCCTAATCCAAGTCACTTAAATTAATTATATTATCACATTTAAGGAAGGTAAATCTATGTATTATATTGGTATGATGGGTAATGTTGATTTTGCAAGAAACTGTTTGTCCCTTCCTTTTACGAGGGTTGATTGCTGAAAAAGATACAAAACAAGGATTACACACAAATTATTACACATTAATGGAGAAAAAGATATGAAAAGTGCGTAAGCAAAATTGAAAAAATTCAATCCTAAACTCTAGTAGAGATAAACACATTAACACACAATATCGTTTTTTGGTGAGGGTTTTTATAGCAACATAAGTTGCGTCTCTTTTCTTGTCGACTCAAAGATTCAAGTAACTCAAAGATTGATATTATATAAAAACTACATGTCTTTTTTCCTAAAAGAAGGGGTAATGCATGTATCATCTTTAGAAAGAGAGAGAAAAACAATGGCAAAATATGGAGAGACTATCCAAGTGTAGTAGTATATACCAAATTAAACAAAATTGATCATAACACAATAACAAAATTGATAAGTTTACTAACATAATTTGAACATTTTCGTTATGTTTGAATCATATTGAATGCAATTGAATAACCTTTTTAGGGGCTTTCGACCTGGTTAGCAAAACCATTTTTAAAATACAATACAAAGTTGCATTTGTACATCAAACTTATGAAATATGTTGTATAAATATGTTGCATTTGTACATCAAACTTATGAAATATGTTGTATAAATATGTTGCATTTATACAACAAAACATGTGTTAAATTTCAATATTTTCCCATCCGTCCCAAATCAAAACAATTGAAGAATTTGTAAAAAGAATAAAAATAAATAATACTAACCTCAAACCTAATCGAGCAACCACATAGTACAATTTGTTTGTTTCTTTACCTAATCGCTTTAGGTGAAGAATTCTACATATTGGAAATAACTAACGGAACAAGAGACCGGAGGAGGGTGGGATGACGGTTGCAAATAGGGAATAATAGGGAATGCAGAGAGGGCGAGATATAGTGAAGAAGGGAGCGTGTGAAAGATAATTCTAGTAATTCAAATCCTTCAAAATTAAGAGATTAAGATGTTAGAGGAAACTCTTTATAGTAAAGATTTTAACACAAAGCTAATTGCAAATCAATAGCTTTGATCGTTAGTTTTAAAAAAATAAAATAATAATTTGTTCATCGCATATTAATGAGTTCGCTGATGATTGGTGGTCGGAATCTGACACCAAAATCTTGAAGTCGAGTTTGTTTAGGAAACAAGTACCAAATCAAGCTCAAGCTCAAGCTCAAACTCAAAACAAGCGCTGAGTCAAGCTCATCCTCGACTCAAATCGAGATTTTTTAAATATGGACTATCCATGTAATTTATGTTCTTTAGTGACTAAAACTGTAATTTTTGATAAACCACATGAACCAAATATGTAGTTTACTATAATAACTCTCTAAAACTCTTAGCACCGATTTCAAAATATAAAAACACAATTGTAAGTTACTAAGTTGTAATGATAAACAAACAAGATTTAAACTTATAACTTTACAAACAACTCAAGTCGTTAACAATTTCATGAATTGTTCAAATTTAGCAAACTGAAACTCAAAACAAAGTAACCAACATTAAAAGTTAAAAATCGTCATACAATTCATAACACCAATTTAAAAATGCAAAAGCAAAGATTGGGAATTATAAGGCTAAATAAACTAGATCTAAACTTATAGTTACAAGTATTACCTAGTTATAGCTTTTCGAAGTCGAGATTTGTTGCGACACCGGAATATCACAAGTACAAGGGGGTAGAAGGTTCGGATCCGGAAGAGCTGATCCGAAGAAGACCTTCAGCCTGGTCCTTATCTTCAATCTTAGAACTATCTGCACAAGCAAGCAACACACGAGTAAACGGAGCGGGGATGGTCCCCTGGTTTACCTCGGGCGTGAGAGTAAGATATAGAAGAGTAAGGGTAAAATATAAAGTAAGAGTGTATAATGTATGTGAACGTTACCCTTGAAGTGAAGTGTGAGCTTGGTATTTATAGACCTTGAGTTTCGGATAATAGCGTGCTCTTAGTACAACACCTTGTTTATCCTGAAGGTATTCCGAGGTATTGTACTCTTTGTCGAGAAGTCATCCTTCGGCCTCCTGGTCCTTAGGATGTTCTTCGGATAATGGATGTTGCTTAGATTCCTTTTATCAAAGATTGTGTCCAGCCTGTTAGATCATTCGGCGTACCATCGGCTGGCCGATAGACTTCTATCGGTCAGCCGATGGTACGTCATCAGCCCCCCTAGTCCAGTATTACGTAGTTAAGACTATGTAATGCTTGACTAGAAGAAAAAATAAAGTATTTGGTTCTTTCGGTTGTTCTTTCGGTTGCCAGAAGCAAGCTTCTTGGGTTTTTTCGGGAAATGATAACTGTCCGCCTATTTAGGCGGGATAATTATGGTTTAGCTTGGGCGGGAAGTTTTTTCAAACTTTGGTAATTAATGCGCGCGCCACCTGTCACTGCGCTATTGGCCGAGGGAGGCGGTGGGATTAGACGCGCGTCCCATCGTCTGACTTACACTTCCCTATAAATACCCCGTTTTTACCCCATTTGTAACTTTTTTCCACCGATTTCTCTTTTTCACCTTTTAACTGTGTGTTTTTCTTCCCTCGATCTTCTTTCGTTTTCTTCTTATTTCTTATTGTCACCATGTCGAAGCGAGATAAAGAAAATCTTCGGAGATGCTTCAATACCTTAACTCATGGGGATCTTGACGCTTTTTGCTTAAAGTATGCGATTGGTGATGGGTATGGCGCTATTCTTCCGGGCCCTGACGATACCATACTGGACGCCCCCCCTGGAAAGATAGGCGTGTATGCCGAATGGTTTGAATTTTCTAACCTCCGACTTCCATTCTCCAAGCTTTTCCTGGAGTTTTGTGAGTATTACAAACTCACGCCTACACAACTGAACCCTCTCGGAGCTTTGAGACTTGCTTGTTTTGAAGTTCAAAGTTGGGCTCTTGGCTACGAGCCTTCGTTAAATCTCTTTTGGACGTTCTATAAGTTGGGGAAAGCCGGTGACTGGTTCACTATTGACAAGAGAAGAAAACCCAGTCCCGCTTTTTCTTCCGGAGCTCCCTCCGGCCGTAAGAATTGGAAGACGAAGTTCTTTTATGTTAATGCTGGCATGGCTCCTATCCGGATGAGGTGGAAGCATAAGGATGAATCTGTTTCGGATGAGCCAGTTAAACAGGGAGTTGTTCCGGCTGCTGCTCTCTTGGCCTTCACGACTCATAAGATAGAGTGTCGGACGCTGCCGGAACATGTGTTGGTAATGGCTGGTGTAAGTCGGGTATGGACGTCTAATATCGCCAGGCCCTGTTTGCAATTGAATGACCGAGGTACGTCGGGTATTTATGTTCCCTCTACCGATAGTTCCCTACTGATCCTTATTTTGACTTTTCTTTCTTTATTGCAGATTTGCCTCTGATAGATTTCTTGGAACTGAGTGATTGGGATGGAGTTAAGTATATCTCTCGCAACATAGCTGAAGGTGAGGCAACCTGGTTGGTCCGGATGAACTCCAGGGTGGTACATATGTCTACGAACGAGCTTCCCCCCCCCCCCCCTTATACCGATGCTGACGCGGTTTTTCCAACGGGTTACACAATGAGAGATCCTTCGGATGAAGACTTTATTCAGCCAGCCCCTGGGACCATTATGGGTAGTGGAAGTCATCCGGCAAAGAGTGGTAACAATACTATTCACTTGCTTTTCAATGCTTTGTTTGCAAAGACATCATCTTCTATGGGAAATGCAGCTGCCAGGAAAAGGAAAGCTACTGACTGGTTCGCCCTCGGTGGATCGTCTGAGGAACCAAAGGTTGATGATGTTGAGGGTGGGGCATCTGGGGAAGATAATGCACCGAAGGTTGAGGTGTCTAAGAAGAAGAAAAAGATTTCTGTTTCTGCCAAAAGTTTGGCCATTAGGGAAAGGAGAGAGGACCAACAATCCGAGGTTCCTGAGGTAGATAAGGCCGATACTTCTAGGCCTGGAGAGAAAAACAAGGAGGCTGCCACTTCCGTCTTTCAGAGTAAGTTTGTCGTCCTTGAAAGTTCAGAGGAGGGAGATGCTTCTCTAGATGGTACGGAGTTATATCGTAATCCCCCCTCTTGCGAGACTTCTTCCGAAACAAGAATTGCTCTAGGACTGATAGTTGATGATGATTTCTCGACAGGTCCTCATGTTGATCCGGAAGTGGTTACTTCTATTCCGGAAAAGGTTGTTGAGGAAGCAAGCGCCGGCGCTGATGATATGAGTGAGAAACCCTTAGAAGATATTTCTTCGGCTGTTCCGATGGACGAGGAGAACGAGGAGCTTGTAGCTCCTAAGTTGGTTGATGAACCTCTGCACCTGACCCCTTCAGAGGATATGCTGGAGCAGGAATATGTGGATACGGGACCTTCGTCACCGAAGGATTTAATTCATCAGACCACATCTTTAATTGTATCTCAACCGGAACAGAGCGAGAAATTTCTACTCAAGTTTCGGTAGATAAAGTGGAAGGTACTTTTCCTTTCCCGGGCATCATTCAACCTTCTCCTGTGTCAGAGTTTGCAGGGTCATGTGCCCGGACTCGGATCTGGGTGAAAGGTAGAAACTTGATGCGTTTATGTGTTTTTTGCTAACTTTCCTTCTATCATTTACTGATTTTCATTTATCTTCTTCCAGGTGAGCAGAAGGAAATTGATGATAGGGAAGATGTTGGTGTTCACTCTGAAGGTGAACAATCGGATACCGAATCCGAGGGTTTGAGTGCTGCTTTGGCCGGGACATCATTTGTGCCGGCGGTGAGTAAAATAAAGTGCGGGGATCTTTTCAAGCCAAGAACTTATGAGATTAACCGGGATCTCATTGACAACCTTGCTACTCCAGCCGAGACTCTTCGTCTGGGAAAACTTGGCAATGTCCAAGTGGGTCGTGAATTCGACTTTGCTCTTGCCTCTTTAAATGTCATTGGCCCAGACCTCCGTCGCCGAATGGAATCATCGGCGCGGGAAACGGAAGAGCAGAGATTCCGAGCCTTAGGACTTCAAGGTAAACTTTCAGAGGCTCTTGACAGGAAGAAACATTACCGTGACAAAAGCCATAGCTTATCGAAAGAGACAGCAGCGATCAAAGCTTCTTCGTCTCAACTTGATGAGGCTGCTGTCCGGGAGCTTACTGACAAGTTAAAGAGTGAGCATCAAGTTGAGATGGACAAACTGAGGGACTTACTGAAGGCGAGTCATGAGGCTGCCATAGCCAATTTGAAGACGGAGCATGAGGCTGCTATGGCCGAAACTCGAGCTCAGTATGATTCCCATGGTGATGTGCTCAAGTCCTTGGAGGAACGGTTGAGGAAACAAGATTCGGAGCTTGCTTTGCTTCGCTCGGACAGAAGTTGGTTGGTAAAAATGGGTCCGAAGCATGTTATCGAGAAGCTGCACTCCAGTCATGAGTACTCCCGTCCCCAAGATAAGATCCGGATGATGAACTACAGGCTTGGGTGTCACGACGGTCTGGTCGCTGGTGTCAACCTTGGCCGTTTGAAGCAGAAACCTTCATCTTCTCCATTCTTTAATTCCGATGCTGCTTCAGATTTGGAGAAAGCCTTGGCCGAAGCTTCAGACATTAGTTACCCTTATCTGGAGGCCCTATCTGCCACTGATGGTTCTCCTCTGGAAGACTTTCAAGCCGTTGAGCCTGCTGTTGGTCCTCCTTCGGATGAGGAGTGAAGCCTTGTAACATTTTTTTTTTTTTCTTTTGCTATGTAACCATGAAACATGTCTTCGACCTGTGAAGATATGTTTCAACAAAACATGTTAAGATGAATATAACTTTCCCTTGTTTGTTTAATTTCCAGATCCACTTGCATTTCTTTTTTTTTATATATGTGCTTGTTGTGATTTAGTATGTTGTTTAAATGCTTCGTGTGAATCCTTTTGAATTTTTCATTCGGAGTTAGGTCTGATACTTATTGAGGTTAGGCTCAATTTATCATTCGGAGTTAGGTCCGATACTTATTGAGGTTAGGCTCAATTTATCGTTCGGAGTTAGGTCCGATACTTATTGAGGTTAGGCTCAATTTATCATTCGGAGTTAGGTCCGATACTTATTGAGGTTAGGCTCAATTTATCATTCGGAGTTAGGTCCGATACTTATTGAGGTTAGGCTCAATTTATCATTCGGAGTTAGTCCGATACTTATTGAGGTTAGGCTCAATTTATCGTTCGGAGTTAGGTCCGATACTTATTGAGGTTAGGCTCAATTTATCATTCGGAGTTAGGTTCGATACTTATTGAGGTTAGGCTCAATTTATCATTCGGAGTTAGGTCCGATACTTATTGAGGTTAGGCTCAATTTATCATTCGGAGTTAGTCCGATACTTATTGAGGTTAGGCTCAATGATTGCAAAATCTCATCCTTATTTTATCTTAGACTATCTGAATTAGTTGTATGTTCAGACACTTCGCCAAGTGCCATGAACATTCATTCGAATAGTACTAGTAGTAAAATGAAGGGAAAAACTGGCCGCGAAAGCCTTGCATTCATAATAATAAATAAAATAAAAAAGTTACATTACACACTATCGGCTAATGATAGTACTTTCGAAGGTTCATTGCATTCCACGTTCTGGGTATTAGAGTACCGGCCATGTCTTCCAGTTCGTATGCTCCATTACCCTTAACCTTGATCACCTTGTAAGGACCTTCCCATTTTGGTCCCATCTTCCCTTCGTTTTCCTGCCGACTTGCTTCATTCTTTCGGAGGACCAGATCACCTTCTTCCAGCACCAGCTTCCTTACCTTCTTGTTGTAAGTCCCTTCAAGTTTTTCTTTGTACTTGGCTTCTCGAACTGCTGCTGCATTTCTTCGTTCTTCCAACAATACCAAATTAAGCCGGATCTCTTCTTGATTGGTTTGATCATTTTCGGATGTCATGCGATTGCTTGGCATTCCCATTTCGGCTGGGATGACAGCTTCGGATCCATAAGTTAGGCTAAAAGGTGTTTCTCCGGTGCTTGTTTTCTGGGTGGTTCAGTGTGCCCATAACACATGGGATATTTGATCCACCCAGTCCGTTCCTTCTCTTCCCAACCTCGCCTTAATTCCATCACCTATACTCCGGTTAATTTTTCGACCTGGCCATTGCTTTGTGGATGCGCTACCGAAGTGAAGGTTTGTTTGATTTTCATTTCATTGCACCATCGCCGCAATGGGTTGTCCGAAAACTGCTTGCCATTATCTGAGATTAATTCATTCGGCAGACCGAATCTGCACACGATATTCTCCCACACAAATTTCTGTACTTGTTTTCCTGTGATCCGGACGACAGGCTTCGCTTCGACCCACTTCGTGAAGTAGTCTACTGCCACAATCAGGAATTTCATTCCACCTGTCCCCGTTGGAAATTTGCCAACAATATCGATACCCCACTTTTGAAAGGGCCACGCCGATAGTATTGACACCAAGTTGTGCTTGGGAAGTCTCGGTATAGGTGCATGAATTTGGCAAGAATCACACTTGCGAATTACTTCGATGGCATCGAAATGCATCGTGGGCCAGAAATATCCCAATCCCGTGATCTTCGAGACCATGCTTCGTGGTCCGGCGTGCATGCCACATGCTCCCTCGTGCATCTCTCGGATCACGTAGTTGGCCTGCAATGGTCCTAAACAACGAAGCAATGGTGAAAGTGGGTGTTTTCGATAGAGTGTGGTACCTTTCATCACGTAATTCGGTGCTTTCATCCTGATCTTTCGCGCTTCATTCGGATCCTGTGGTAAACTTCCCTCCTGTAGAAACTTTATGATCGGTGTCATCCAAGTGATTCCTTCGTCTTCGACGATCATTAATGTTTCTTTTGGGTTAGCTATCGCCCGTTGGTCTTGCGTTTCCACCATTACTTCCATCGTGGTGTGTCCGAATGCTATCGACGCTAATTTGCTCAGGGTGTCAGCAACCTTGTTCTTCGTTCTCGAAACTTGTTCGATTGTACATGACTGAAAGGTGGCCATCAAATTCTTTGCCTTCTCTTTGTATATGTTCATTCGGTCCTCCTTAGCCTCGTACGTTTCATTGATCTGGTTAGCAACCAACTTGGAGTCCACTTTAACCTTCAAATGTTCCACTCCCTTTCCTTTGGCTTTTTGTAATCCGGCCAACAAGGCTTCATACTCGGATTCATTATTTGTGTTATCAAAACCAAAGCGGATAGAGAATGAAAACTCTTTTCCTTCCGGGCTGACGAGGAGAATTCCCGCCCCCGAACCTTCTGAGCTGGAGGATCCATCAGTGAAGAGGTACCAGGTGTGATCTTGCTTCTTCAATTTCTCTTTCGGACAGGATTCCGCCGGTCTCTTTCTCTTTCTGTCCTTTGTGGGCGCTTCGACACTCTTTTCTTCCGGAGTAGTTTCTTTAGGAGCAATCTCATCTGGGACTTCGGCTATGAAATCCGCCAAAAGTTGTCCTTTGATGGACGTCCTAGGGACATACTCGATATCATAACTCCCTAATTCGATGGCCCACTTGGTAAGCCTTCCGGCCGTTTCCACATTCCTTAAGATTTGTTTCAATGGTTGATTAGTGATTACCCGGATGTTATGGGCTTGAAAGTATCTCTTCAACCTTCGGGAAGTGTAAACCAAAGCCAACGCTATTTTCTCTATCTGAGTATAATTGTTTTCGGGGCCTTGTAGTACCTTGCTGACAAAGTACATAGGCGTTTGCTCTCCCTTTCTTTCGGCCAGAAGTGCTGAACTAATGACTTCGGCCGTCGCTGATAAATATAGGATCAAGGTTTCTCCTTCCTTAGGCGCGGTCAGAGTGGGAAGCGCCATTACAAACCTCTTTATCTCCTGTAAAGCATCTTCGGCTTCGGGTGTCCACCGAAAATCACCCTTTTTTACACAATTCTTTAAGGTTCGAAAGATGGGTAGTGATCTTTCGGCAGACTTCGAGAGATAACGTCCCACGGCTATGACCTTGCCATTTAGGCTTTGAACTTCCTTCATCGTCTTAGGAGACGATATTACTTCTATATCCCGAACTTTCTCCGGGTTTGCTTTGATACCATTTGGAGTAACAATATGACCCAGGAATTTGCCCTCTTCCATCCCAAAAGAGCATTTCTTCGGATTGAGTTTCATGTTTATTCTCCGGAGATTAGCGAATGTTTCTCGGATGTCTTGGATCATCTCTCCTTCTGATGTGGATTTTATGACTAAATCATCAACATAGGCTTCCAAATTCCTTCCTATCTGTTCCGAAAAAGCTTCATCTATCAGCCTTTGATAAGTAGCTCCGGCGTTCTTCAGACCGAAGGGCATTTTCCTGTAGCAGAAGATTCCCATATCGGTGTGGAAAGCCGTCTTGTCCTCGTCTTCTTTAGCCATTTGTATCTGATGGTATCCCTTATATGCATCCAGGAAACATTTGAATCTGAAACCCACCAATGCTTCCACTTTCAAATCCACTTCCGGTAATGGATATGCGTCTTTCGGGCAAGCATCATTGAGATCCTTGAAATCGACGCACATTCTCCATGTATTGTCACCTTTCCGAATCATGACCGGATTTGCTACCCAGGTTCGGTATCGGACTTAGCGGAGGATACCAGCTTCGGTCAACTGTTTAACTTCTTCACAAGCAGCCCTACTTCGGTCAGGTGCTAGACCTCGTTTCTTCTGTACTATCGGACTTTTTCCTTTCTGGATGGCTAGCTTATGTTCGGCTAACCCCCTTGGTACTCCAGTCATGTCCGAGGGTTTCCAAGCAAAAATGTCCCTGCTTTGTCGGAGAAGTGTGATGAGTTTTTCCTTGCCCTCCTCGGTGAACGTATCTCCAATCGTAACCGTTTGTTCCGGGTGATCCGGATGAATGATAATCTTTCCCAGTTTGATTTCCCCTTCCTCCTTCTGCAATATTCTCTCAATTTTTTGACACTCCAACACTTTGTGAGCTTCCGGACGTATTTCGACGATTCCTCCGGGTGTAGGAAATTTCATGAGAGAGTGGGCTGTCGAAACAATGGCTCGGAGCTTGGCTATTCCGGGTCTCCCGATAATGATGTTATATGGGGAGTGGGCTCGGACTACGAGGAAATCGATCTCCTCGGTCCGGAACTTGTTTTCATTCCCGATGGTGAAGGGTAGTCGGATCTGACCTATTGGCTTCACCGCCTCTCCGGAGAATCCGACTAAGTACTGGGAGCATCTTTCCATCCTGCATTGTACTTCGGGATCCAACTCTAGAAAACAACGTTCAAAGAGTATTTCCGAAGCACTTCCATTGTCAATGTATATTCTATGGACCGTTTGGTTTCCAATATCTCCTACCACAACCATTGGATCTGTGACCCCCTTAGAGGTGTTGACCGGAGGAAAAGACATATCCTGCATCATCCAGGGCTCTACTCTTTCATCGCGGAGTTCACTGCTTTCTCCCTTACAGAAAACCATCTGTATCTCTTTCCCTTTTCCTTTTCCGGGGTGTGCCATGCCTTGCTTCTTTTGGCCACCCTGTTTGATCCCTTCCATCAAGTGATCTAGCTGCCCGGTTCTCACTGCCTCCTCGATTTGTTTCTTTAGCTGAAAACAGTCATTCGTGTAGTGCCCCTTATCTCGATGGAACTCGCACCATCGGTCTAAGAATCTTTTATCCGGGGTACCGACTAAGGGAGCCGGGGCAGCGAAGTGAATTCTTCCTTTCTCGGTAGCATAGATTTCACTGGGCGTTTTGTTGAGCTCAGTGAAGTTTACGTGTCGTCGAGATTCTCCGGAAGAGATGAAAGGAGAGGCACGGACAAGTCCTCGTCCGAACCTTCTTTCATGACTACCGGGAGAAAAGCTTTTCCGGTTTGGGGAAGACCTCCACGGAGGACTTGCAGCAGGGGATACCATTTTCAACCCCTTTCGGGATGCAGCTGTGCTAGACTCTACATATTGTCTTGAAGCTTCTTTCCCATTCAGAAATCTTTTAACACGTTCCATCATTTCATCCACTGTCACGGGCACTCGAGCATTGAGCTTTGCGATGAGGGCCGGTATCCGAATCCCTTCCATGAATCCCGATACTTTCAGCATATCATCCCCTCCTTTGATCTGTAGAAGCTCCCGCTTCCATCTTTCCACGAAGTCCTGGAGACTTTCGTTCTCCCTTTGCTTGATCTTAGCAATATCTGTTGGACCTCGAGTATACCTACGCTGTTGCATGAAATAAGTCTCGAACTTCTTCTTCATGTCTTTAAAACTGTCGATACTTTCTTCCGGCAATTCCCCGAACCACACTCTCGCCGGACCGACGAAGGTTTGAGCGAACATTCGGCACCAAATCGGCATAGGCCAACCTTCGGTATCAGCTGCGCCGGAGAAAATTGCCAAATGGTCGTCGGGGTCACCACTTCCGTCGTAGGTGCGCACGATGCTGGGCATCTTCGCCTTTCGAGGCATCGTGAATGTTGAGATTCTTCTGGTGAACTTAGAAGCGAAATCTGATTGATAAGGAAGACTTAGATCATCTTCTTCATCACTACAGTCTTGCTCCGAGTCGCTCGAATAAACAATCTTTCGAGCCACCGGAGGACTCTTTCGGGAACGATCTTTCTTTTTCTTTCGTTCATGTTCCTCCAACATGGTCTTGAGCGCGTCATAATTCTTTTCCAGGAACTCCTCAGAAATCCCAGTACCTTTCTCCTTATCATTCTGATCGTTCCTTGGCGTTTCATCTTCAACTATTGGTTCCCTATTACTTCCTGAGGTATTAGCCGTAAAAGTCATAAATGGTCCTGTAGAAGCCATGTATGTCCCACGGATGGCGCCAAATGTTGCGACACCGGAATATCACAAGTACAAGGGGGTAGAAGGTTCGGATCCGGAAGAGCTGATCCGAAGAAGACCTTCAGCCTGGTCCTTATCTTCAATCTTAGAACTATCTGCACAAGCAAGCAACACACGAGTAAACGGAGCGGGGATGGTCCCCTGGTTTACCTCGGGCGTGAGAGTAAGATATAGAAGAGTAAGGGTAAAATATAAAGTAAGAGTGTATAATGTATGTGAACGTTACCCTTGAAGTGAAGTGTGAGCTTGGTATTTATAGACCTTGAGTTTCGGATAATAGCGTGCTCTTAGTACAACACCTTGTTTATCCTGAAGGTATTCCGAGGTATTGTACTCTTTGTCGAGAAGTCATCCTTCGGCCTCCTGGTCCTTAGGATGTTCTTCGGATAATGGATGTTGCTTAGATTCCTTTTATCAAAGATTGTGTCCAGCCTGTTAGATCATTCGGCGTACCATCGGCTGGCCGATAGACTTCTATCGGTCAGCCGATGGTTCGTCATCAAGATTCAAACAACTCAAGCCTTTAATTCACTATTTGAACACGAAGCTAATTTCAAACTAACAAAAGCTTTAATTGTGAGTTTCAAAATCTTTTCTTGAAATTTGCTCATTAAGTATAAATGAGTTCGCTAGTGATTGGTAGTCAAGAATCTAACAAAGGTCGGTCTCGAGTTCGTTTATAAAACAAGCTAATCGAAATTTTAGCGAATCAAAACTTGTGTAACGAGATAACTTCTCATTTACACCTTGCTTCATTTCAATTTTCAAACCCCCAACCAAACCGTTTAAAATTAAAATATTTCTATCGGCTATCACTACTCTACCACTTCCGGCAACCACCACCGCCCACACTCTCTCTTTACTCCGGCACCGGCGAACTGAATGCCCTGAATCCTCACATCACAACAACAACAATGACATCAACTGACATTACTAATTTCGATCTAAAAGTAAATCATCTCTCATCTCTAAAATCTCAATTCATTTCCATTTTTTTTTTTTTTTTTTTTAATTCTCATATTTTTTTTACTAATTTCTCATCAATCATTTCTCTCGATCTGTTCGTTACACAGTCCAGCTTCGGAGCTAGGTATCCTTCATCTAATTTTATCTGATTTAATTTAATTTAATTTAATTTAATTTCATCTAATTTTATTTAATTTTGTTTAATTTAATTTAATTTAATTTAATTTAATTTAATTTAATTTCATCTAATATTATTTATTTATTTTTTTAATTCTTTTTTTAATTTTATAATTTTTGCAGTGAGTACACATTTGCAGATGTTGATAATTTAGATCATTGTACTAAGTATTTGAACCAGACTCTAGTCACATTTGGATTTCCAGCTTCTCTGGATCTATTTGCAACCGATCCGGTTCGGAATTTTTAATTTATATGTGATTTGATTGTTTTGAGTTTTGTGTTTGTTTGTGTTTAATAATTTTTATTTTATTTTTTGTTTAGGTTTCGATTGCGCGGACTTGCAATTGTATGTACTCATTGTTGCAGCAGAGGCAACGAGATATTGAGTTTCGAGACTCTACTAGTGATCAAAGGCAACGGTGAGATATTTATTAGTATTAAGTATTTTGATTTACATTGCGGATTGGTTTATTAAGCGTCACATTTACGAATTAGGCGAAAAGTTTTAATTAGGGAAGTCAATTAAGTTTGTTACAACTATCATTGTTATGTGCTATCTAAGAAACAATCTATTAATTTAACGGGTTTAATGCTATTGATTTCTGAAACTTAAAACCATAATGTATGTCTTATTCTGGTTTGGAGGAATTTTATATGGCTAAATGGGGCTTTTGAAATCTCGTGAGCTGACTTTATGCTTAATTTTAAACACTACTAACTACCGGGCCTTTTCATGATTTATGCATTTTATTTGAATGTCGACATATGACATATTGGTAGGGGTAACTTGGTTCATGTGCATCACATGCTCCACGTTTAATCAAAAATATGGAAACACCGATAATGAAATGCTGTTCACTTGCATCATCCTTTTGAAAGGGATGTATTTGATTTTATTGTGGACAAAAAATTATGATTGATGGGTTATACCCATTGGTTGATTATACGTAATGGTAACAAAGTCATAAAGGTAGTAGGTGTGAAATGCCAAAACAAGCATGTGGATATAAAACTAATGTTATGGACTTGAAGGCAGAAATCAACAAATGTTTCGTTTACAACTTTGTGTTCAATGATTTTTGTCTTAAATTTTTTGTCTACGGTAACAAGTTGGGTTATCCTGCAGACTTTCGTCTGACATATCAAGACTAGAGGCTAAAGTAGAGCGTCTGGAGTCACAGGTGTCTGCTAAAGATAGAGAAATAGCAACTATTACCCGAACGGTAATGATTCTATGTCTGTTTGTATATATAACATGGACATATGTATGTATGTATATCAATATTGGCTTGTATCCTAGGTCGTTTGCTTACTATTTCTTATGACCAGGAAGCTAAAGCGAAAGCAGGTCTTAAGGCCCAAATTGAGAAGTTGCAGCAAGAAAGAGATGAATTTCAAAAGATGGTCATTGGAAATCAGGTAGGGTTTTAGACACCCCTTTTCTAAAATCTCTCATCTCTTTTACTTTCTGTTATGTATTTATAACCATTTTCAACATATCATCTTGCAAAAGCAAGTCAAAACTCAACAGATACACGAGATGAAGAAAAAGGAAAAAGAGTACATTAAGTTGCAGGTATGGATCTCTCTTTATGCATGCGGATTCATTTGATAGTAATCTTATATTCCCCAGATTGTTGCATAGGATGTGCTTGTTTATTTTGAGCAACACAAGTGGTAACAAAAATCTAGGAGCATTTTTCTACCTTTGCAGGAGCGACTAAATCAAGTAATGATGGAGAAAAAGAAGGAATCTAGATCAGGCATGGAAATTATGAATTTACTTCAGGTAATTCATTATTGGTCAATTTTCAAATATATTTGTATATTTATGAATTTAAATTAAGAGATTTCTAATTATATGTTTTCTTGCGTCACAGAAAGAAGGGCGGCAACGTGGGACATGGAATGGGAAGAAGGCTGACAACGATTTTTATAAAAAGATTGTATGTTATATCAGTATATATTTCTCTTGTGCTATAAGATATATATAATCATTTAGCCATATACTATTTCAGGTGGATGCGTATGAGGCAAAAAATCAAGAACTGGTTACAGAGAATTCAGATTTGAGGGCATTGTTACGATCAATGCAGGTATGTTAATGTTGTTATAACTATAGACTATAGTAGTGCTTTTGGCAAAATATGTGTCCTGTTTTAATCAACTTGGAACTTGTATTGTGTTCTCAGCAGACCAGCATAGGAATGTATAAGATAAGGGTTTTAGATTTGAACATTAAATCTATTATGGAAAAACCCATAAATTTTTTCATAAAAGAGAATCTTAGAACTCGGTGAAGTAATTAAATCCAAATTACTCTTGAATAATCATCAAGACAAGAAACAAAGTCTTTAAAATCTTCAATACTGTGAACGTGTTATGGGCCCTAAAGATTAAAGTTCATAGTCATTACATTGACACAAATTATCAAAAACAGTCATCTGATCTGTTACTCTGCCAGTCGTATAGATAGTATTAAATGCACAACAGTGTTCTGCTAGCCCGATTGAAATGACTTGAGTGATGGTCAACATCCTCTAAAGAGGTTAAACTTATTGACAGCTAAACTAGGAACCACTATTTTTCAATACCGAAAATACAATATACAGGGAACAATCAGCTCCATATGTTATTACAGCATTTTATGAAAACAATAACCGAGAACTATCAACCTTACAATTCAGATCTGGTTTCACCTGTTTCTAACTTTCTTTAAGATGTCTTTGATGCCAACTATTAACTGATGCAGCGGTCTTCTATGGACTGTGGCAATTTAATAATGAAAGGCGAAGGTTTTTAATGTTGAATTAGAATGTGACTTTATTGCCTTAAATCATCTCCAACAGATTTCTTTAATGGCATTCATGTTTGTAACATTTATCATGTTTACAGGTGGATATGCGAGAATTTTTGAATGCTCCAAATGGTTCTTCCAAACATACTTCCCCTGTTAATGAAAGGCTGGGGGCCGACCCTTCACAATCCCCATTGGGTGGGAGGACGGTATGAGCCAATGTTTAAAGAACTTTCATATTGATCTTTTTTGTTAATCATACAACTATCCCATGAGAAGTATAATTTGAAAGTTGATTTACATTAGGATGTCTTTGATCTACCTTTTCATATGGGTAGAGATCAAATAGAAGCATTTCTTCGAAACAAGGTTGCTTTGATAAAGGTATTTTCGTGTTTACTTTTGTTACCCTGTTCTCTTTTTTTCTTAGTGATTGACAAAACAGGTGGGTTAGGCGGGTTGATTAACGAGTCAAAACAGGCCGGATTGTCTGACTGACAAAACGATATTGTTAAGTTAATAACATAATTTCTTATAAATAAAAACAATGTTGTACACATAAGGTTGTTAGGGGACTTTGACCTGAATTGACCCGTTTTCATATAATTGGGTTAAAATCGCCATCTCTAGACTGATTAGGAGAGAAATTGGCTTATGAACATATCTGATGTGCATTGTACCTGTAAAGGAACGCATGGGTCAGCTACAAGATGCACAAAAGGAAGCCGAAGTCACTTCTGAAGCAACAGAGAGAGAGCTGGAGTTAGAAGCTCAACTTGTTGAAGCAAGAAGTATAATCCAGGAGCAGGTACCTTCAATAAAGCTAACGAAAAGTCGAAAAATATATACCAGTCTCTACCAACTTACTGAATTGCTATATTTTTTTTGTTTATGCTTTTAGACAACCATTTTTGAGAAATCCTATATTGTTCGTAAATTTCACTTCTTATGATTATTTATAGTTTTAGATTGATGTAGCTACTTTATTTGTGTGAATTTTATAACAACCATTTACTTTACCTATATACATTTTAAGAGTCAAAGAGAATACTCTAGGATTTTAAGATACTATAAATTTGTTAATATATTTAACAATAACTTAAATTTTCAAAGTTTAATCAAATCACGATCATTTATAGTTTTTCTTGAAAAGTAAATGGTTTTATAAATGCTCTTCCCCACAATAGTTATTGTTACTGCAACTAATTTTGGAGTCATCATTTTTCAGGCATCTATCATGTCAAAGCATCTTGCGAAGTCCGAGAAACCAAGGTATTTCCTTACATGTGAAAAGAGGTGGCAAAGTGGGATATCAAACATAACCAAGTTGATCCATTCATGAGAAAATGGGTCGTTATTGACACCTCTACATTTGATCACGTATTTTACTGAGAAGATGATAACAATTTAGACTTTGTGCAGGAGGCTGAGTGGCCATTTAAATTCTGAAAGGGATTCCATCATATCATCAGCTGCTGAGGTAAACATTAATTTTCACTTTAGCACTCATCCATCGAAAACGAATAATCTCAATGACAATTATATTCAAAGGGATGGTCATAGTAATCAGATACTATTATACCAATTAAAGATATAAATTTGTTGATTTAGGTTATGTTTTATCCCTAACTATCAAATGGGTTGAGCTAAAAGATTTTACTAAAACTGGAACAGTTCAAAGGGGTCGAACTCATCGTAGTCATCCAATGTGTATGGCATAAAACCTCCTGAATATCAATGTGATAGCAGATCAAACGGGTTTTTGATTCGCCAATGGCGCACACATTACCTACTCCATAAGAACATGTGTATTTACTACATTATACATGCATTATAAGAGCATATTAGCCCATTTAATTGTACACAGAAAAGTCTTAGAGGTGGCCATTTCGACCCATAACCCATTTACTTCTCAATGGGTCGATTTGGCCATTTTCGACCCATAACCCATTCACATAAGCCGAACTGACCTATTGGGTGATGGGTCGATATTGCTACCTCTAATTACTAGTAAAACAACAAATATAGACTTGTAACAAATTTCATCTCTTGTGTGTTTGCCTTGGCTATTTTTCAGTTTTGACCGTTTACGACTTTCAGGGTGTATGAAGTTACTATAGCTGTTGGAAAACCCCGAGAGAATGGCTTCATCTATTCTTCTAGCAAGTGCTGCCATGTGTTGTTAATTCAAGTCATTGATCTGTTTGGCATTCGTCATATTTATGGAAGGCAGCTAGTAGTAGAAATGTGTTACATATGTGCTACAATTGAAGTATGATATGAAAGTAATTCAAATTCTTCAGTCTATCGCCATATTCTTAGGTGAATTCGCATAGCTTAGACTTGAAAACATTGGTTTTTGAGTAAACTACTTGTCGAGAAAAAAAGGTTAGATCGGACACTAAATGGATTAATGAATCGTTTTTTATATCTATTAAAATATATAAATGAATTGGATCGGATTTGGATCAAAATTTGATTAATTTTCCGCATTTATATACTTCAAACTCATTTTTGCCATCCAGATATCATTCAACCATCATCAACTGATCTTCTGCATATCCGCCGATCCTCTCATGATATGCTTCTAAGCAAACCTCGCTTGTTCTTGACACAAACTCGATAAAGCATATAACAGTATGAATTTCTTTTATTGGCTTACGAAAAATCTTGTGCACATTTTGACATTAACATCTACTTTTCGTTAGAGTAACGTACATCACTTTTCTTTGTTTATGCCCGAAGAACCAACATCGGAAGATAAGATTTTTGTGTTTTCTTATTATCGAAGTAAAGTTGACGGAGAAGTCGGCAAATACATTCATGTATGTAACAAGATAGTTTCTTGAAACACAAGTTACTTATGAAATGCACGTTGACTTTCAAGTTGCTCAACTTCCTCTCTTGAGTCTTGACAATTTTCTATTATTTGCTTAGTAGCCATTTCAAAAGTCAACTATGACCCGAGTCAACGAAAACCTATATTAGTTTGAAAGAAAAGGGGTTCATCCATGCCTTAAGGGTATGGTCATGGCCTAATCTAATGCGAAATTACAGTAAAATACGCGTAATAATGTACCCACCAATAGTGGTTTTTTAAGCAACATTTGGCAAATTTTAAAGTAGAATTCATGGCCGTCAAATGGATTTTGATAACTATGTACGATAATTATAAAAGAAGCCTTTTTATATGGTGCCATTATTTCACAATCCGATTGTTCAATTTTGCACCATTAAAAGTATACCGCGAAATATTTCACAAACATGATGATTCTCGTTTTAATCAAATGTAAGATCTCATGGTTATTTATACTTCTAAGTTAAGTGAACGGATTGGGATGCTAAATGTTTAAATGAACTTAATAAACATTTATAAAGGAGAACGTATATTGAGTTCCTAGTTAATGATGATTTTTTTGTCGGGATAGGAGTTATAGTAAGGTCCTTCAAATTGAGTCCCTTGAGAAGTGGTGGCGTTGTGCAGTCGCACATTGCACATGTTGTACACACAAAAGTGCAACAGTTTCAAACGAAAAAAATAGTAAGACGAACTATAATTTTGAAACAAAGGGAGGGATCAGTAGTTTGCAATTACACGATTTCTCCTTATTATTAAAAGAAAACTTCCATAGATTCAATAGCTTGATAGCAACTCAAAACTTAAAAAGAAGATCATCTATAAGTAGACCAACATGAATATTTCCATGTTCATTGTATGTTTCGATCTCATTGAATACCTCAAAAACCTCACACAATTCCTTAAAGTTCTTATCGAAAATGAACACTCAAGATTCCACAAAAACCCAAACCACATTTTCTGTTCTTAAAGGAGAAGAGTTCTCAATCAGCAAGATTCTGGCAAGAGAATCATCAGTCGGTCAATCTTCACGTATCTACTATCAAAACACCACCAATGAAGGCGTACCCTTTAAATGGGAGAGGCAGCCAGGAACCCCCATGAATCCTCCAAGAGTAGAAGTGATCCCACCACCAACACCACCACCCGCAGTACAAAGCTTAGACCTTCCTCTCCCTAAACTTGTCGATGATGGCTCTAAAGATTTGATGTCTTGGAGGTTTTGGTCTTGGAAGAGGTTAAGCAAAAATCTTAGGTTTCACACATATGATAAGAAAGGACGTCGCACAAAGTTTAATAAACATGCAACTTACTCTGATGGAGATTCGGATGCTGAGTTTGTGGGATGGGTTCGTCATGATTCAAGATCATCGTCATTTTCATCTTCATCGTCCTTAGGTAGCAATACAGAGAGGTTCTCAAGAGGACAATTTCTTTGCAGTCCATGGAGGACATGAGGAAAAATTCACAATAAATTTGTTACATTTGGTAAAGATTCTTTTAAAAAACCATAATGTTTAGTCCGAGTTAACTAGAAATATATTTGTGTTTCATTAGGTCGAAATCATGTAAAACTTATTCAATGTAATCGAAAGATATTAAATTCTGATCTCACATAATGATTCACGGATGTATATACGTTTGAGCAACATCCTATTCTCTATGTTCATCTTGAAAAGAGGTTAAATAACCTTTTGAAGTAAAAATATTCCAGTTTTCGTTACAAATAAATCATCATTTTTGCTAAAATAACCTACAAAACAAAAACACAAAACATTACAATCATGATTGTTTTTCTATAAGCTTTTAAGGTCGGTTTGATTTAGTTTTTGCATAACACACTGTATAACACGCACGGTTTGGTCATGTTTAGAAGGCCCTTCAAACCCTTTGAAGTAGCATCGAAATATGACAGCATAAAATGTCTCTATATATATGTTGTCAAACATGACTGGGTTTTTTTGGTTTAATTTGAGGACAAATCTTCGCCGAGTTCACTTTCTTTCCTTTACGGGCAAACAAATATATAAAGCATTATTAGAGCACCCGGACCACTCGTTGTGGGGGCTCGTTCTCGCGTGGGTTCTCAGAGTAACGAACCGTTATCGGGTTTTTTTTACAAACGGTCAAAAAAATAAATAAATAAAAATTTAAAACACCAACGGTCAAAAATACAACCGTTGGTTTTTTTTTTCTCCACAATTTCACCTATAAATACATTCACATTTAAACCAAAAAAATCACACATTAACTCAATCTCATTCTATCTCAATCTCAATCTCAATCTCATACCATAATCTTAATCTCATACCATGATCTCAATCTCAAAATGTCTTCATCGTCTTCAAACGCTCCCAAAACAAACACAAACACACCTTCGACGCCACAAGCACAAACACCCTCCGGTTTCGCAAACTACCACAATACATCAAACGCCCTATTATCACCCCAAATACCAAACTTTCCCAACAACAACAACAACAAATTCTAAACACATTTTTAGCGCACCAAGCATCACAACCACCTCAAACAATGTTCAATCCCGATCAATTATTAATGCATCAACAACTTTTGATGTAACAACAATCCCAATTTTTCCCCCAACAACAATCACAATTTTTTCCCCAACAAACACAATTTTCACCTACACAATCACAAAGCCGAGTTCAAGAAACCCAAGAAATCGTTCAAGAAACCGATGACGTGGTTCAAGAAACGCGACGACTCTCCACATCTAATCCCAAAAAAGAAAAATGTGTGCAAAAAGGTGGCATGGTCGACGCCTGAAGAGGTCCATTTGGCAAAGATGTGGTGTCACGTATCCGAAAATTCCGACATCGGCAACGCCCAACCCGACGCAACCTTTTGGAGACGGATCGTGTCGGGTTACAACGAACAAGCTAAGGGGCAAGAGTTTGTGGAGAGAAACAAGGAGTCCCTCAATAGCAAGTTCACGGTGATGAGTGCCTCGGTAAATACTTTTATAGGCCACCATTCGGAGGCTTTACGACTTCGGGCTAGAGGATCCGACGATTCGAAGGTTATAGAGGCGGCTCGTCAAATGTTCTTTGAGACGGAGGGTGTGACTTTTAGGCATATGGGGGCGTGGGAAGTTTGGAGAGAACATAGCAGATGGCGTGCTTTTACCAAAATAGATACTCCAATTACCATCGTTAACCTTGAAGATGTAGATATTTCGGATGATATTTTCGCGGATGATCAACAAGAACGACCTCGCGGAAAACAAAGAGGAAGTAAAAGAAAAGAATCATCCACCGCATCTGAAAATGCACAATCATCTTCGTCGTCGTTTTGTGGAGTGATCGCGGAACAGTTAAGAAAAATTACAAGAACAAAAAAAGATGTCGCCAAAACAAAAAAAGAAACACTCGTAGCACAACAACAAACAGCTTATACAAGTGCAAGAAGAGATGATATGTTGTTTTTTCAACAAAGCACGGAGGGGTTGCCACAAGCACAAGCGGAGTGGATCGAGACCGAAAAAATAAAAATCCAACAAAAATATGGGATGATTTAGCTTAGTATTTATTTTAGTTTTAATAATTTGTATAGTTTTAATAATTTGTATTGTTTTTTATTTATCTTATTTAAATGTTTTAATTATTAGTTTTAATAATTTGTATTTTTTTAATTATTTATTTATCTTATTTAAATGTTTTAAAAAAAAAACACTGGGTGCCACAACTTCTACAATCACCCACAATCCTCATTATCATAACACCCAAAATATCAGAATCACGATTCACTGCCACGTCAGCAAAAGTAATCCCAGAATCACCAGAATCATGATTATCGTACCGGGTGCTCCTAGATGGCTGGCAGTATGTTTATTATTATTATGATGATGATTATGATAACCAAGGTGGGTCAACATTCGGCCCAGTTATGTTAACATTTAAGCCCACAAACTAATACCTCTAGACTCTAGTACATTTCCAATAAACTTCGAGACAATTCATAAATATAAGAATAAATCATATGAATCATCCTGCGGTTTGTCACAAATTACGCATTTCATCCTTAAATGTTAAATATTACATCATTCATTCATTTAGAAAATTTAATTATCATTTTCGTTTCTAATGAATTTTTGTAAGAAGCTAACTTTATGATAGTCGAAATTTGAATTTAAAAGGAGCCAACTCCGTTGATAGGAGACGACTAAAGAAACTTTTTATAAATGTGTATTATTAGCTTAAATTTACATTGAAATTTATACTATGATTATGTCTATAAAAGAAGTATCAAAAGTAGAAAGACAAAAATAAACAAAGAGTATATAAGGAAATCCATATGAATGTTTTTATTCTTTTAGTAGGCTCAAAATAATATTTTAATGATGTTCGAATCTCGTAATACAAAATCATCCAAAAAAGGTTAGAAATTTGAATAAAAAAAGTAGAATGCACATGCATATGGGATTAGTAAAATCTTATTACTTTCCACTTGGAGGCATCATAATCTACTTCTACCACGTATCTATCACTACCTACAAAAACATTTTTTTTCTTCTTTAGAACGACAATGTTAGTGATTCGGGGCCAAAGTAACATTCAAGTGGACAGTATGCGAGCCACGAACCTTACACCAAAGTTAGGTACATATCACCTCTGGAGGACAACCTCCTCAATGGGACAAACCCCATTAGCATTTTCCTTTTTACTATTTTTACATATTATTAGGGTATATATAATCCTAAGTTTCAATCATTTCAATATAAAAAATATATATTATTTACATCTATATATAAATTTAATATTACTTAATATTAATAAACATATCTATCAAAGTTATCGTCAAATGTTTAAAAAGTTTTATTAAATACTCATGATCAATTTTCAATTGCATTATATTCTCATTTCTCACTTATTGATAAGTAGTTAACCAATGGAATTGTGAAACTTGGCATGTTAAGAAATATTGTTTAATCCTTTAGAGGTCTTGATTTTTATTTTGCTTTTTGTTTAAAAAATTAAATTAAATCCATTACTTTAATTTACTTCCAAAGGTTAAATATTTAGATTTTAATGTTACATGTTGACATGTATTTTCCTAATGTTTCCTTTGCTTGTGTAAAGTGTAACCATTTAAAAGAATATAATGAAAAAAAATAATCCTATGTTTAATTTTAAAAAGGGTATGTGTCAAAAACTCATGCGAGTCCGCATGACCTGCGGATACAGGCTCGAGCGTTCCAGTTTTAAGTCTGAATGGTTTAATTCGGGTGGTAACTTATGCATAATGCCATTAAAAGAGCATTAAACCCAAACGCTCCCCCTTGCCTATAAACCGAAGCAAACAAGTGAGTAGCTCCGACAGTTTGATAAACTGTTCCGCCATTGTATCCTGAGAAACAAACCGTGTGATAATACGCGGAATTTGTTTTAAGGGAATCGTGTTTATCACGAGCTTTGGCCTTTTCGTTATATATTTCTAATCTTATATATTCGTTTAAGTTTACGTTTCCATTTCTGTAATTGTATTTCATATTATTTAATTTTCTTTATATATAAACGGTATCGTCTCCTATAGTTAACAACTAGATAATACTATATTTAATTATGATAAAACAATTAAAATAACTATAGTACTACGATATAATCAATTTTTTTTAACAAAAAAGCCAAGTATCAAATCGTCATACAATTATTCATAGGTTTTATTTTTTTATAAAGGAGTTAATTACATGGGCCGTCCCTATGTTTGCACTATTTGCACCGGTCGTACCTATAACTTTTTTATTACACCACTCGTCCCTAAGTTTGAATTTTGTTGCCTGAAAAGTCTCTATTTTGGATGTGACGTTTAATTAACCATTAAGTCATCTCACGTGGGTGATACGTGAGGGTATTTTCGTCATTTTAACTTTCTCTCTCCCATTTTAATGTCTTCATCCTCAAAAATCCCCAAACCCCAAATTAATTTTCCCAGAATCCTTACAAATGAACACAAATTCATAATTTCTTCATTTCGATCAATTGAAAACCTAACAAATTTATAAATGATATCACAAATGAATTTCAATTTCAGTTTAAAAAACCTAAACAATAGTATAATAAGTTTTTGATAATTACTCGACTAGATCGCCTAATTGGCGTAAGATTCTAGCGAATCCAGCAACCGCAACGCCGTCAAGCACGGCCTTGGGAAGTGTGTGAGAGAGAAAGTTATAAGATAGGTGAGTGGATTGAAGCAGTTAACCTGCTGATTTTGGGGGAGAGGGAGTGAAGAAGATGATTCAACCATCAAACAATAAAAAATGGTTATATTTCGATTTTGCCATCGTTCTTTAATCGATTTCCTCCTCTTCATTTCCCTCCCATTCCTCTGTGTCGGAATCCGCCCTTTTCCGGCCACCGGAGAATTAATAACCACCACCTTCTCCGACTCCGACGACACCTCAAAATTCACCGAAGCACCGGAATACCGTAACGGCTATACCTGCACCACCCACACCACTACCACATGGCAATGACACTAGACTCCGAGTATCTCCGCGACTCAATCGCCACCGTACACTCCGTTCTTCGCCACTCTTTTTGCCCGGAAATATCTTCTTTTTTTTACATATATAAAGCTATTTAGAAAATGAAGAAATTATGGATTTGTTTTAGATTTGTAAGGATCCTCTGTATTTTGGGAAATTAATTTGGGGTTTTGGGGATTTTTGGGGATAGAGACATTAAGGTGGGAGAGAGAAAGTAAAAAGGACGAAAATACTCCCACGTGTCACCCACTTGAGATGACTTAACGGCTCACTTAACGTCACATCCAAAATAGGGACTTTCCAGGCAACAAAATTCAAACTTAGGGACGAGTGGTGTAATAAAAAGGTTATAGGGACGACTGGTGCAATTAGTGCAAACCATAGGGATGACCCATATAATTAACTCTTTATAAAACTTAAACTTATAACCTGTAAGCCATACACCATTTGGTTATAACATTACCTAATATCAAAGATCTATTGGTTTAACAATGTCGAGTTACTCCATAAACACTAAGTTATGTCTCTTTCGATTAGCATAAGTCTCTAAGATTTTCACATCTCATTCGAAATAAATAAATAAACTTAGTAAAATATTTAACTTGGTTCATTAATCTAAAGTTTGTGAATTCAAGTTTCGAAAGAAAAAAAAAATACAGTTTTTTTCTCTTTTTCTTTTTTAGAGAAGTTTAAAAAGAATAGTCAAAATAGAAAATTTGTAATTTACTCATTCTAATTGTTTTTAGAAATTAAAAGTAGACCTAACATGTTATGGTCAACTAATTTGAGCCAACGTTAAGGGGATAATGATTTGGTTGATAGGTCACGTGACATGAATCTCTACTAAATTGATGACACGTGTTTCGATATATAGAGTAGGTATGAAGCCTCTAGCGACGCGTGTAATATGAGACACCCATGTGCCATTCATACCCACAATCCAACTATATTCTTTTTTAAACATTTTCCATTATTATATTGTTACACTACTAATTATTTCTAAATAAACACATTTTTTATTTATTAAAACAAATTGTTTTTTTTAAATGTCAGGATATAATATATTTTATTTGGATATATGTATTTTTAAAATTATTATCAAGTTAAATCGTAAGCACTAATATAAATATAAAATTAAGTTAATAAGTCAAATACTTAAGTAAAAGATTTTTAATAGAAACAATTTTATAGGTTATGGTTAAGAAAATTAAACATATATAATTTTTTTATACTTAAAATTGATTAAGAAACACCCCATACTTTTATGAATCTTATCTACAACGTACGACGTATAAGTTTTCATAAATCTTCCTATTGATTTATAATATTCTAAAGAGTTAATTACATAAATCATCCCTATGGTTTACTTTAAATTACGGATTTCGTCCCTAAGTTTAAAATGTTGCATAAATCGTCCATTTTTTGAAACTAATTACGCTTTTCGTCCCTAATTTCTAACGGACATCAATTTTAGGGACGAAATGTGAAATTAGTTAGAGATAATTTTAACGGAAAGTATTAACGCACATCCATTTTAGGGACGAAAAGAGTAATTAGTTTCTAAAAGTGGACGAATTATGCAACGTTTTAAACTTAGGGACGAAATCCGTAAATTTAGGTAAACCATAGGGACGATTTATGTAATTAACTCTATTCTAAATTAATGACAAACTTTAATATGAGACTCAAAAAGACAATTTTAGTAAGTATGTCGTAAACATTTATTTTCAAAAACTAAATATATTCAAATAAACAAAATAATAATAATAATAATAATAATAATAATAATCTCATATCATCTCATTCTCATTCTCATTTCTATTCTTATCTTATCTCACCAATCTAATAGAAGAATTAACATTATTTAGTTTTCTTTTGTCATTTTTTATAATTAACAAACGTCATGTTTTTAGTTTAAGTAATTTAAATTTATTAATTTAATTAATTTAATATTAAATTATTATAAATATCTATTATTCATTTAATTATTTTGGTCTTTTTTTCCATACATTTACTTTTCTTAAAACTCTTTATTTAATACTAAAGTATTCTAATCATTTAATATTCATCTAATTATTTTGATCCCCTATTTGTCATACGTTTCTTTCATCTAAAAGATCATGAGAAATAATAAAAACTAACTTTTACAAAAACTAACTTACAAAATGAGGTGTTAATCTGTGAATGAAAAAAAAAAACATAAGAAATAAATAGTGGTTTGATGTGATTGGTTAATTAATTTTTCCACATCTTTTTATAGTTAAATTTTTATAAACTATTTATAAGTGTAGCATATGTTAAAGATCATTTGATGACACATCTCTTTACATACATTAAATAAATATAAACTATATATATAATTTTGATTTAAATGTTTTCCTAGATATTTTTATCACTATAACTAAATATAAACATCTCTTTACATACATTAAATAAATATAAACTATATATATAATTTTGATTTAAATGTTTTCCTAGATATTTTTATCACTATACCTAAATATAATGTTTACAATTCATCTTCATCTTAATTTTCAATTTATATCTTCAAGTAATCTCATACGCTAACTATACCTCTTTTGATTACATGAAGACGGTTTAAAAGAAACTTTTAAGAAGATATTTTAAAATACCAATGTTGTTTATAAGAAGATATTTAAAAATTTATAACAAGAAATTGCAACAAACGAAATACATTTTATCTAAAGACATTAACTAATCTTTATTGTTATCTTTTGATATTATTATTAATTTTCTTAAAGTTGAAAGTACTGTCAGGTTTGATCAATCTTTATAGCCAAATATTCTATGTCCAAAATCAATAACAAGTTGTGGAATCACAAGTTATTGATTTAACTAATGTAATTAGAACAATGTAACTCAACAATTTCAACAATGGAAGTTTCTTTTCAAAGCCTTAAATGGCGGGAAAGTTTGTTACAAATATTTTGGACTCTCAAGCTCTTACATCTGCACTCATCTCACCACTATTTATAGGCTAAGCTATCTGACTATTACATTATAACAACCCTTATGTTTATTTAAAAACACTTCGGATGAACTAATAATTACAACATCATTTAACTTTAGTTTGGGTGAACTTGAACTTAACTCTGGTGAAGAGTTAGTTCACACTCAGCCGTCGGTTGGCAAGGTCCAGCTGTTGGCTGACCAGCCAACCGGTTAACTTTCCGTTAAAGGACTGGATTTGTAATATTTTTAACGTTAGTTCTTGTTAAAGGACTAACTTTGTAATATTTTTAACGTTAATCTTAATCAATAATCAAAGGCATAAACCCTAACTTATTATACGAGGATACTAACTGTTGGGATTACAACTTAGTTAAATAGTTTTAGTTTCATTAATACTGCTCTGTTAATACTGCTCAGTTAGTACTGTTTCATTGATACTGCATGAAGATCATTAATACTGCATGGAAGACAGTTACTAAGGCTGAAGATCACAAGACAGTTACTACTGCTGGTTACTACTGAAGATGCTCATTACTACGGCCCGTTGGTGTTTCTACTGCTTGAAGATAATTATTGAACTATCTTATTCCGTAAATTTAGCAATTATGATTAGATTAAATTGTAATTGTTTATTAGTTGTTTCCTATTGTAGATAGGGTTAGCCTCAAGGTCTATAAATATAGATCCTTGTAGAAAGAGAAACACGTGTATTGATTCATTAATATTCAATATATTGAGGCTTAACATTCGACATTCATTATTGTGCGTTGTTCATTATTATTTACATAATACAATATTTGTTTGATCGTAAAACTTGTAATATCAAGGTGTTCATCCGCTGCTGAACTTCCTTGATAATCAAGATCTTGCTTTGAACATATTTTGGGTTTACATAACCTGAAGTGGTATCAGAGCACAGGAGGTTCTCAAGATCTGTTGATCTACAAGTTTATTAGAAGTCTTAACAAGAAGAATTCAATCAACACCATGACAGACGTGTTAGTCAACAAAGTTCCTGTACTCAACAGCAAGACTTTGATCTCTGGAAGCTACGTATCAAACAACACATACTGCTCTCTGACTATGCAGTATAGGATGTTACTGTTAATGGTAACAAAGAGATTGCAAATCTCTCAGCTGATGGATTGCCTGGAACTGTTACTCGTCCTACAACTGATCTAGAAAGAAGAGAGAAGCAAACAAAGATAAAGGCACTGAGTATCCTTCTTATTGCTATTCCCAATGAATATCAATCTCAATTTGAAGGATACAATGATGCTAAGTCTTTATGGGAAGCCTTCGAGAAGAGATTCAACGGAACTAAGAATACAAAGAAGAATAAGAAGGCTCTTCTCAAGCAAGAGTATGAAAACTTCAAGGCATTGAAGGAAGAGAGAATGACTCAAACGTTTGATGGATACAAGAAGCTTACTGGAGAGATGGGAAGTACAGGAGTAAGAATTGATAAAAATGATATCAAGAGAAAATTCATAAGGTCATTGGGTGATGAATGGATCATCTATACTGTCTCATACAGACATGGTGATGTTTTGGAGGAGATGGAGTTAGATGATCTCTACAATGATCTAAGAGTTTTTGAAGTTGAGGTTGAAGCAAAGAAGCCAAGTAGCAGCAACAACAGTATTAACAACTTTAATATTGCTCTTATCACACCTTCTGGAACAACTCAGCATGAAAGTGGAGAAGATTTGTCCTTTGAAGCTTTTATTTCACAAAGCTCTTGCTTAACCAATGAAGATCTGAAGCAGCTCCATCAAGATGACCGGGAAGAGATGGATCTCAAGTGGCAGATGGCCATGCTTTCATTGAGGGCAAGGAGGTTCGTAAACAGAACTGATAGAAGATTCAATCCAAGAAACAACGACAAAGTTGTCTTTGACAAAAGCAAAGTGAAGTGCTATGATTGTGGCGAACCAGGTCACTTTGCAAGGGAATGTAAAAACAAGACAAAGCTCAACAACTCAAGAAACACACAAGAAAATACATCAACAACACTAATCACTCAAGATGTATTTGGATATGATTGGAATGACCTAGCAGAAGAAACCGGTTAAAACAGAGCATTAATGACGTTTGTGATTGATACTGCTTCTGTTTCTACAGCTGTTGTTTCTACTGCAAAGGTTGTTACTACGGAAGAAGTTGATACTACTGCAACTTCTGTTTCTACTGCTCCATATGAAGACATTCTTGGATACGACTGGGATGAAGATGAACAAGAAACAACTGAAGAATCCAATCTCATTCAATCCTTAATGGCCACTGATTCTTCTTCAAAGGACACTGCAACATCATCTCTCATGGCTGAGGTAAATTCCAAACTTTGTTCCCCTGATTGTAAGGAAGTCATGCTTAAATATAGAAATCACAATCAACTTTTATGTGACTCACTTAAAACATTAGAAGAACAACGAAGATCAGCTGCTAGGGGTATAGAAAATCTAGAAAATCAGATTAAATCTTTTAAAGCTAATGAGTTAAGTTATCAAGAAAATATTAATTTGGTTGAATGGCAGAGAGATGATCTGTTAGTTAAGCTTCAGGATGCTAGGGAAGAAATTAAAAGATTAGTTGAGGAAAAAGATAATGTTGAGTTAAATGTAGGGAAACTAGAATATGCCTCAAAATCTGTAAATAACCTTATTCAACAACAGATCCATGGAAAAGTAAAAGCTGGATTAGGTTATAAAGAAGTAGCACCACCATTTAATCAAAACTACATCCCTCCATCTTTAGATGAACCTAGAATTCCTATCTCACAGACACCTCCAACAGAATCATTCAAAGTTGATCCAATCAACTATGATGAAGTTCTGATTGAGGACTTAGTTGAAGAGAGTAAACTGAATACTGTGAAAAACAAGGATATTCCTTTGGAAAATCACTTAATCACAATTGAAGGAGTTACTAAACAATCTTCACAAAGTCTGGTGTCTTTGGTGCCCAATAAACATCCTAAGAAGACAACTAAGTGTGAATGTAACTGCTGTAAAAACACAAACAGTCCTAAGGAAAAAGAAAAGTCTTGGGTTTGTATAGATACACGAGGAAATCAAAGAAATAGAAACCAATTGAAAATTCAAAAGGGAAAACTTCCTAAAAGACCAGTTAAAGTGTATTTTATTTGTGGAAAAGCAAATCACTATGCAAAAATCTGCTTTAATAACCCTGAAAATCAAAGGAAAATTCTTCAAAAGCAACACAGGGGGTTGGAGTATACTATCAAGGTTGAAAATCATGGAAAAACTGCTTCAAAAACCATAAATGTACTTGAAAGAAAACCTACCTTGAACAGTAGTAATAGAGTTAATACTGTAAGGAATAACTCTGTTAGTACTGCATCGAGCAACAAAGGTGTTAACAAAAAATTCTTTTAACAACAGTAGAAATAGGATTAATACTGCTAAACAAAGTTCTGTTAATACTGCACGTGTTAATACTGTAAAACATAATGGTGTTAATATTGCACGTGTTAATACTGCTAAACGTAACTCTGTTACTACTTCTAGTGTTAATACTGTAAAACAAAATTTTGTTAAAACAATATTTGTTCCTACTGTTAAACCAAAGATTGTTAATACTGCACCTTTTTCAGAAGTTAAATCAATTAACAAGAATGGCAACCAAATATCAAAGTAACTCAACCACCTAGTCCACATGATTTCTAAAACTTAGTCCAAAGGAAGGTGAGTTACTTTGATGAAATGGACAAACCCAAGTCAACTTTAGCTTGGGTCCCCACCAGAAACTAATTCCTTTGTTTATGTGCAGGTTCAGCCAACAAAAGATGAAGAGAGCAGTTGGAATGTAGATAGTGGATGTTCCAGGCACATGACAAGCAACATCTCTTGTCTCCAGAACTTTGAGAAATTCAATGGAGGGTATGTTTCCTTTGGAGGAAATCCAAAAGGAGGGAAAATCAGTGGGAAAGGAACTGTTAGCAATGGAAGAATCAGCTTCAAGGATGTCTTCTATGTGGAACAGCTGCAATATAATCTGCTTAGTGTATCACAAGTGTGTGATCAAAAGAACACTACCATCTTCATTGAGACTGAGTGCTTAATAATGGAGCCTGGATATGTCATAGATGAGAGCAAGGTTCTGCTCAGAACTCCAAGAAAAGACAACGTCTACTGTTTTGATATGACCAAGGTCCAACCAACTGGAGAGGAAGCCTGCTTTGTATCTAAAGCAACTTTGGATGAATCCACTCTTTGGAACAGGAGGATGTGTCACATGAATCTAAAGAATATCAATGAGCTGGTGAAATCCAATCTAGTCAGAGGTCTCCCAAACAAGCAATTCTCTCTCGATGACAATTGTGTGGCTTGTTTGAAGGGAAAGCAACACAAGTCTTCTCACAAGACCAAGGAAATCAATAATACTCTTTTACACCTGCTTCATATGGATCTATTTGGACCCACCAATGTAAAGAGTATAGCCAAAAAGTCATACTGCCTTGTTATTATTGATGACTACACAAGGTATACATGGGTGTACTTCCTTGCCTCTAAAGATGAGACCAGTCAGTTACTTATCTCATTCATCACCAAAGTGGAACATCAAATCAATCTGAAGGTGAAGAAGATCAGATGTGACAATGGGACAGAGTTCAAGAATCAAGTGATGAATGAATTATGTGAGAAGAAGGGAATAGAAAGACAATTCAGTGCTGCCAGAACTCCACAACAAAATGGAGTAGCTGAAAGAAGAAATAGGACTCTCATTGAAGCTGCATGAAGTATGTTGGCAGACTCCAACTTACCTATCTTCTTTTGGGCAGAAGTAGTTAATACTGCTTGCTATGTGCAGAATCGAGTCCTCTTGGTGAAGTACCAAAACAAGACTCCTTATGAGCTTCTTCATAAGAGACAGCCACTGATCAGTTTCTTAAGAGCGTTTGGATGTCCTTGTACAGTTCTTAACTCAAAGGATCACCTTGGTAAGTTTGAGAGCAAGGCATATGTTGGCTATTTTGTTGGATATTCATCTCAGAGCAAAGCCTATCGAGTTTACAATCATAGGACCAATATTATTGAAGAAAGTGCCAATGTATCCTTCAATGAAAGCACCCCCAACACTAAGGGCCAAGGAACAAACTGGCTCTTTGACTTAGATGCTTTAACCAAATCATTGGACTTGAACTTTGATTTCCAACAATCAACTTCTGTTCCTACTGCTCCTATTCCTACTGCTCCTATTACTACTGACCATTTTTTTACTACAACACCTAAAGTCATTGGTACTGAAAGACTGGATGTCATGGAGTATGTCTATCTTCCTGTCACTCAAGAAGATCCTCTCCAAATTTATGAGACAGTAGAAAAGGTAATTGAAGAGGAAGCACTTCCAAAGGTTCCCAATGATAGAAGCAACTTTACTGATGGAGAAGGCAACTCACCCAATCAAGAAACTCCAGTCTCTACCACAGAACCAGTCCTAAGATCAAATGTTGTACCTCACCTGGTAGAAGATGATGCCAATGGAGTTTAATACATGGTAGTTGATGAAGCTGAATATGAAGAAGTGTTTACACCCAAGAGTTCTGGTCCATTATCTTTTGAAACTGCCCAACCAGACCTCAATGACACTAACTTAGAATCTTCAGTTAGAGTGGAGAAGGTTCCTACATTCAGAATTCATAAGAACCATCCTATGTCTCAAATGTTTGGTGATTATGAGATTCCAATGCAAACAAGAAGCCAACTCAGGCAACAGAAGGAACAACACATTGACATCAACACTTGCCTGTATGCTTGTTTTCTCTCACAACTTGAACCCAAGAGAATACAAAAAGCTCTTTTAGATCCAAACTAGATTGAAGCTTGTCAAGAAGAACTTCTTCAGTTCAAGATACAATATGTAAGGAAGTTGGTTCAGTTACCAAGAAGGAAGAAGGTGATAGGCACAAGATGGATTTTTAGAAACAAGAAAGATGAAAGAGGGATAGTGATCAAGAAGAAAGCTAGACTGGTAGCACATGGGTACACATAGGAGGAAGGGATAGACTATGAAGAGGTCTTCGCTCCAGTAGCAAGAATAGAAGCCATAAGACTCTTTCTTGCCTATGCATCTTACATGGGCTTCAAAGTGTTTCAAATGTATGTGAAGAGTGATTTTCTTTATGGAGTGATAGAAGAAGAAGTGTATGTGAGACAGCCCCCAGGTTTTAAAGACCCACAACATCCTCACTTGGTGTACGAATTGGACAAAGCTCTTTATGGGCTTCATCAAGCACCAAGAGCATGGTATGACACACTATCTAATTATCTTCTGAAGAACAGCTTTCAAAGAGGTACCATAGACAAGACACTTTTCTTCAAAAAGGCTCAATATGACATCCTACTTGTCCAAATCTATGTGGATGACATCATATTTGGCTCCACCAAAGATGCTTTGTGTAGAGAGTTCGAACAACTGATGCATACTAAGTTCAAAATGAGTTCAATTGGTGAACTAACTTTCTTTTTGGGTCTCCAAGTCAAGCAGAAGCCTGAAGGTTTGTTCATCAGTCAGTCCAAATATTTGAAGGATATTCTCACCAAATTTGGGTTCTTGGAGGCACAGATTGCAAGCACCCCAGTGGAGACTCACAAACAATTGACTGCAGATCTTGAGGGGGAGGATGTAGACATTCACAACTATAGGTCCATGATTGGCTCACTAATGTACCTCATAACTTCAAGACCTGACATCATGTTTGGAATCTGTGTGTGTGCAAGGTATCAAACCAAGCCAAAGATATCCCATCTTCATGCAGTCAAAAGAATATTCAGATACTTGAAGGGCAAACCTAACTTAGGTTTATGGTATCCTGAAGACTCACCTTTTGAATTAATTGCTTATAATGACAGTGATTATGGTGGTGAAAGTTTAGACAGGAAATTTACTACAGGAGGATGTCAATTCCTAGGCTCAAGGTTGGTGTCTTGGCAGTGCAAGAAGCAGACAACATTTTCCACTTCCTCAACAGAAGCTGAATACATAGATGTATCCAGCTGCTGTGCTCAAGTCTTGTGGATACAAAACCAGATGATGGATTATGGGTATGCCTTCATCAACCCTCCAATTTACATAGACAACAAGAGCACTATAAGCATCATCAAAAATCCAGTGAAGCAATCCAAGACCAAGCACATTGAGATAAGATACCATTTTATAAGAGATTGTAATGAAAAGAAAATAATTCATGTGGAAAAGGTTCATACTGATAATCAGTTTGCCGAAATTCTCACAAAAGCTTTTGATGCGGGAAGATTTACATTCTTGATTACTAGTATAGGCATGATCAACATGGATTAAAATAAATAAATTGGTCCCTTAAAAATCTCAATAAAAGTCCCTCCGAGAAAGCAGTAGTAACTTTCACATGAAATTAGGTGCTCTATCATTAGTATTGTACTATGTTACTACTGCAAAATTAACAGTAGAAACACACTTGGACAAAGTTTTATTAGTACGACAAGTGTTTTCATTACTACGGGAAGTATCATTAATACTGCCCAAGTTTTGTTAATACTGCAAGAATGGTTAATACGGTTAGAAATTTCATTACTACTGTATGTCTGATTAATACTGCAAGTAATTCACATTACTACTGCCAGATCAGTTAATATAGCCCGCTTTTGTTATTACTACTGTACTTTCCTCATTACTACGGACAAGTGTGTTAATACTGCAACGATTAGTACTGCAGAGGTTTCTTAATTAATAAGATTACGTTGTTAATACTGCGTTGACAAGTCAAACCTCGAGTTGCAACTGACTTTTAACACGTGGCGGTTAGTGATTGGACCTCCAAATTTAAATCACGACGCGCGTCCAATCCAACAAGACCAAGTTGTTACAAATTTAAGCATATAAAAAGGGGTTAATTTAATCTTTCAATTAATTAAATTTCTTCAATCAATTGAGCCCTAATTTTTCAAAAATCACAGTTACAACTCAAAAATCAAATCTTTCTTTAATCTCTTCATAAAGATTTTAATCTAAACAACAATGGCAGAATTACAGTTCTTTGAAAGCCATAATTTAGTTGCCTGTTTATTAAAGAACAAAGATAACAGAGATATTCAGCCCATTGTTGATTTCTTGAAACAAAGTCACATCAAGTTTGCTCTAACTGTGATCCCAGAAATCCATGAAGAGCATTATAGAGAGTTCTGGAGAACTGCTGTTGATTCTTCAGAACAAGAAGTACCTGTGATCAATGCTACAATTGATGGTACAAAAGTTACAATTTCAGAAGCTTCTCTACGAATACATCTTCAACTCCAGGATGGAGAAGGTATAAGTTCTTTACCTACTGAAACGATTTATCAAAACTTTCAAAGAATGGGGTATGAGGGGAAACTAAACACAACAACTTTTCAAAAAGGACTATTTTCCCCTCAATGGAAGTTTTTAATCCATACCCTACAACAATGTCTTTCTCAAAAGAGAACAGGCTGGAATGAAGCAAGCTATTCCTTGGCTACTGTCATGGTTTGTCTTGCTACAAACCAGACCTTTAACTTTTCAAAAATTGCTTTAGAACTTGAGACATCCTACACAAATTTTTTGATGTACCCAAGATTCCTACAACATGTGATAAATTGTGAAATCATGGATCTTTCAAGATCCCAAACTGTTTTTCCTGCCCACTCTCATGGTAAAATGGTTTTTGCTAACATGAGAAGGCAAAATAAAGGATTTTCAAACCATGTTACACCACTATTCTCTACAATGGTGGTGGTAATATCTGCTACAGATGAGAGACAAGTAACTTTAACTCTGTCTCAACCTCCATCTGCTCCAATTTCTACTCCTAGTACCTATGCAGTTCCTACTGTAAAGTACTGCAGCTGTTTCTATTGAGGGTACAACTTCAGTTTCTACTGTAAGTACACCTCCAGTTTCCTGCCCCACAAGTCACCACTTTTGTGACTGAGCCTGCAAACCCATCTGCCTCTACACCTCTTCAAACACCTCCAAAGATTGCTACTTTTTCTAGAAAGGCTAAGAGAGTTCCTCATTCTTTTAAGCCTAAAACCACCCCTGCTCCAATTATCTCCACTTCCTTACCTGAAAAATCTTCAGGTGAGGATATTAAATGGGAAAACACTGAGGTATCTCCCAGGCTCCACGAGGTGGTCTCTAAGGAGGGGGATTACCATGTGGGAAGGGCTCAGACTACTGATGCTTCTGCTTCCTCTAGCAGAGCACAAGATAGTTTGAAAGGCATTAAGACCCAACTCACGGCAACACAACCTATTGATGCTGCTTTGGTGGCATCAGTAGAAAGTGGTCCCAGGCGCCAAGAGACCTTGGGGGAGGGAACAACTTCTGCTAGGCAGAGGGGTCCCTCTACTTCCTATGATCCACCACCTGTTGGTACCCAACAGGCAAGGAGTGAGGATAGATATAATTACTCTAACATAGAATTGCTGGAAATGTGCCAAACTTTTATAGTTAAAGTGGATAAACAAGGGGAGGAACTTGCCACTTTAACACAATTAGTGCATCAGCTGGGGGAGCAACAAGAGAAACTTACAGCTCAATTGATGCACAAGAAACCAGAAACAAATAGTGTTGGAACTTCTCCCATACATTCAAGTTCTTCTACTTCTTCAGATGACACCCCAGAGGATGACAAAAAGGGGGAGAAAGATGATGATGATATTTTGTCAATGGAAGAAGAAGAAACTGATGCTGAAGTGGTTAAGGGGGAGGAAGAAAGAAAAAGTGATGATACTGTTATAACTGCAACTTCTGAGGTGGAGGAGGAAATTAATACTGAATTTGTAAGCATGGATGTTGAGGTTGAAATTGATACTGAAGATAAGGGGGATAAGGTTGAGAAGGAGATTGGTGATGAATAAGTTGAGGAAGATCAACAAATTATTACTACTGAGGGGGAGCAGATAGTTGTTGATAAGGATGATGTTGAGGGGGAGAAAGTAATGGTTAATACCGAAGCTTTAAAGAATCAAGAAGAAGTAGTGGTTTCTACTGAAGTTATCTCTTCCATTTCTACTGAATATTTTGTTAATACTGCTCCAGTTTCTACTGTTGATCTCTCCATTTCTACTGAAGGACCTATTTCTACTGATGCACCAGTTCTTACTGCCATTTCTACTGAGGTCATTACTACTGCAGTTCTGGTTAGAGTTTATACTAAGGGTCCTTCTACTGAAGAAATTTCTGTCTCTATTCCTATTGGTGAAGCTCATACTATCATCTTTTCAGAAGCTCCTACAACCATCTTTACAGAAGCTACAATAGTAACAATTGTTCCTACTGGAGATTCAGTTATTGTTACTACTACAGCATCTACTCCAGCTGTTGATGAACAAGCACTTGCTGCAGAGCTTCTGAAGTTAGAGAAAAGAAAGATCATTGAACAAAGAAAGAAGGAACAAGCTTCAAGGCCAAAGGAGAAAGGAGTTACAATTCCTCCAGAAGTTGACAGAACAAGGGTAGTTGAAGGAGTTGACTACATTACTGATCCATCTGCAAGATGTGGAGTTGTGCCAATCATCCCTCCTCCTACCAAATCCATACCTAGACCACAAGCTGAGTCAACTGACAAAGATAATGGTAAAAAGGTTATGGTGGAGGAAGACAAAAAAGCTAAGAAGAAGAAAAAGAGGGAAGAGCAAATGGATGAGCTAGCTGCTATACAGTTAGCATGTGAAACTTTAGATGTTGGTACTGATCCAGCTGTTGCTAGAGAAATTCATTTTAGACTTTAGCAAGCAGAGCTGGATAAAATTGCAACTTTATAGAAGGAGAGACTGTTTCTTCTAGCTGAGCATGAAAAAGATTTGGCTAAGATATTAAGAGCAGAAGAAGCAGAGAAAAGAAAGAAGGTGGTTAAGAAACAGTCCACAAAGGAGAAGTTAGAAGGTGACAAGCAGAAGTTTATGTCTTATCTGAAGTCAAAGGGCTACAATGGTAAATCATTGGGTCCAATGAAAATTTGAAATCTGCTTTCCCTTGTTGAAAAAGAAAGAAAAAAGGATAGCTTGAAGAAGATCCAATTGACTAAGAAGGAAAATCAAAAACAATATGAGTTGGAAAGAGTGTTGAAAAAGGCTCAAGAGACTAGAAGAGTCATGTATGATGCTTAAGTTAGAGAAACTCAAAATCCTTTTGCTCCAGAAAAGCCTAGTCAGCCTGAGCAGTTGAAGAGGAAGAAGTCTCATGCAACTAGAGTGCCAAGTAAGAAGCCAAGACAAGGTGATGTTGCTACTGCTTCTACTACTACTGCTGAAAGAAGTTCAAATGTGTCTGCACCTACTGAAACAAAGCAAGTCAAAGCTTCATTTGAAGAAAAGGAGAGAGATATTGAGATATCTGAAGATGACTGCTCAGCATTGATAGTACATGAAGAAGGGTTATACATTGAACCTCTAGCTGTGGAGTTGCCTGAGATCATAGACTGGAAGTTTGTTGGAGGACCAAACAAGACAACTTATTTGGTAACTAGATTAGACAACAAGAATTATGTGATACCAACCTTCTACAGAATGGTAAGAGATTTTTCAAGAGAAGACTATATGATATTGGTATTAGAAAGTATTCTCAATCTAGAGGAAAATGTTCTGGTATTGATATGGCAATGGATTGGCTGAATGGAATGTTTAATCCTGAAGAGAAGGTGGTAAGCACAGTGTTCAAGAAGGGATGTGTTCAAAATCCAGTTATCAAACGGTTTATCTATGAAAGAAGTGGGATTCATTCAATAGTTAGAAGGAATAGAGCTATGCAGTTCTACCTAGTTGAAAGAAGATATGATCTGGATTTAAGGACACTTCAAGAACTGATCTCAGTTAGATTACATGGTCTAAGAACTTCTCAGATGGCTCATGAGTTGGTGTGGAGGATTGTAACCAAGATGAATCAAGAGTTGAACAAACAAGCTGAAGAGAAGGAAGCCAAACAAAGAGAGGAGAGAGAGTAATTTGTAAATCTTAAGTAGTTAACTTTGTTGAAAAACTTGAACTTTATTCAGTAATAAAAGTTCAAGTTAGGGGGAGATTGTTGGGATTAAAACTTAGTTAAATAGTTTTTGTTTCATTAATATTGCTTAGTTAATACTGCTCAGTTAGTACTGTTTCATTGATACTGCATGAAGATCATTAATATTGCATGGAAGACAGTTACTACGGCTGAAGATCACAAGACAGTTACTACTGCTGGTTACTACTGAAGATGCTCATTACTACGGCCCGTTGGTGTTTCTACTGCTTGAAGATAATTATGGAATTATCTTATTCCGTAAATTTAGCAATTATGATTAGATTAAATTGTAATTTTTTATTAGTTGTTTCCTATTGTAGATAGGGTTAGCTTCAAGGTCTATAAATATAGATCCTTGTAGAAAGAGAAACACGTGTATTGATTCATTATTATTCAATATACTGAGGCTTAACATTCGACATTCATCATTGTTCGTTGTTCATTATTATTTACATAATACAATATTTGTTTGATCGTAAAACTTGTAATATCAAGGTGTTAATCCGCTGCTGAACTTCCTTGATAATCAAGATCTTGCTTTGAACATATTTTGGGTTTACATAACCTGAACGATCCTGAAACTAACTAATCGGCACTTAGGTACAAAGACGATTCCGCCGCGAAGGACGAAGCAACCAATCAAATAAAACCTGGCAAATCACATAAAGTGTGAATAAAACACAACGAAAATCAATGGGTATAAACTAAAGCGATAAAAGTAAAGATAAACGGTAAATGGTTAATACCTCAAAAATACGGGATGTCACAGCCGAAGTGGAGTCCTTCTCGAATCTTCTTGTCTTTTAATTAATCATTGCGTCGCAATAGTTACCCGCTGCATCGCAGCAACTGACCGGACCAGTTTTTCTCGTTCTTTTGGTCCTTTACTCGCATTTCTTCGTCCAAACGTCCACTTTCCAATCATATTCAACCTGTCACTTGAATGAAACACTTTTTACTCGATTAAATGCAAAATCATATCCTATCCATCATGATTAAATATGAAAAATGATCAAATATTACATATAAATATAGATATAAATATGCGATATCAAGGAGCCTCACTAAAAGAAAAAGAAAACATTGTAACAAAGAATTGGCAGTGACTATTTTGCTTTTGAAAAAGAGAGAGAAATACAAAGAAAACTTACCCCAAAATTATCTTGTGTTCTTATATCTATTTATTTACGTTATTTCCATATAATCATTCGGTGTTCTCGGTATATTTATCATCCATTCAAAGAGGTCGAATTCGTAATTTTTGAACGGATCAATATGCCTCATTACAACATATAAAGTAGTAGTGTAGAACGGTAGTCCTAAACATAAATATTTATATTCATATATTAAGTTATGGGATTAGGACTTAATCATCTTACCCACTACCCGTATTCCAAGAAATATCGTTTATCCGCCAAGATAACGATGTGTCTGTGAATCAATGCTCACTTTATCCACCAGGATGGAGAGTGAAAGATTGTAAAAATGATAGCTTAATATCTTATGTTCCTACGTCTAGGCAATGATTCGTAGAGCAATGTGACGGTTAGTAGTCACCTATCAATGTAATAAGTTGCCAAACTCATGGCCTCTTAACTCCATCGTTAAGTGGGAAAATTTGGGTTGATAAAAGGAAAGATCATAAGTGTTTACATCCTTACTGATAAAAAGCTAGCAACCTAAGACCCCGTAAATATATGAATTGTGCTTAGAACTACTAGGTTGATTGAATGAATGGATGATTACAAATATGAATCACCAGTGATACCCATGTAGACTCCCTAAAACTAATCTATCTAAATCAAGGTGTTGGGGGCAAAATAGAAGATTGGATGAAGCTTCAAATCATCATCAAAGTGTTTTTGATCTAAGAGTTTAACTCGGAAGAACAACTGTCAACATCTGAGTCAAAACTCAGCAAGCCATCACTGAAGAATTTAACTCTGAACAACAAGCTTCAGTATCCGAGTTAAAGTGAAGTGCTTTCGAGTTAAAGTCAAAGTGAAGACGTATATAGTTAGTTCATCCGAACTGTTTTTAAATAAACATTAGGATATTCTTTTTTGTAATTTAAGTTGTATGGCTAGCCTATAAATAGTAGGAGAAAGTTTCATTTGTAGTGAGCGCTTGAATGAGATATTTCTAGAGAGAGAAACAGTTTGTAACAAACTTTCCTAACAATTTAGGCTTTGAAATTCAAATCATATTTAGTAATTCTTCGTTGTTCATTCTACTATAATCATTGATTCTAGACTAGATAATGATTCCGTCATAATCTAGTTAAACCTAAATACTTAGAAGTATTGATCTATGGTTATAATTCATGTCACATGGTAGCACCACCACTTGCTACTTGTTATCTACTATCTTTACTTTTCTGTCTTTCACCGTTGTCTTAGTTTAGATATTTATAAACCCATGATAAGACTAGGTAAGATTTAAACTTATTTGAATATAACTCCGTTTAAATTCAGCCTCACTTTATAATGAAATTGAGTCAACTTACTACTTGTTATCCTTAGTAAAGTAGTTTGGAGATTTCAGTGTGACTAAATATAGAATATTAAATCTCTCGATATTTTTGAACTCACAAACCATGGGCATCAATATTTCTTTAAAACGTCTTATTAGAGATGTTTGTTATATTTTGACTATGATCCATGTACGTTACACTCTGATATATTTCCACAAATTTTAGAGTCCGACAACATGTTTTATCTATTATTTACGCGTTCAACATTATTTTTATATCTTTTTTTTTATGTTGGTATTTCAAATTCATAAGATTTTAATAAGCGGAGAAGAGAAGAAAATTTAAAGAAATGGAAATTAGACTAAGTAGTTGATCTTGACAAATCTGATAAAAATTGTTGTAATCTTTATATTTTAACCAAAACGATGTCTTCACATGCAATGTTTTGTATCAAGAAGTTTTATGTGGAAAATAAGGTACATTCACGTATACATTTTTAGATGTAGCCCAATCTCGATAGGATGTGTTTAAAAATGTTGATAATCACAACTCTATACACTGTGATTAAGTTACAATACGAGAGTTTAAAAGTTGTACTTCGTAAAAGTAGGAGGAAAGTTCCACAAATACAAACGTCGGATTTTATTATTGTATAATAAAGTAATGTATAGCTAACATTTTTAACAAAACCCTATATAACTATTATTATCAAAATTCTATATTTAAAAATGCATTTTATGTAACAAGTTATATTTGATCTATCAAAATATTGACAATAATCATACTCATATTGTGTGATTTCAATTTAACTAAAATAAATCAATCGGATACATTATTTAGTCTCCACCACATAACACGAATACATTATCAATTATACAAAATTCATAAGTTAGTAACAGATTTACCACATATTCCTATTATAAAATTCTGCCTACTCTTTTGTCCCATCATGTATGTATTACACTACCCATTTTTACTTTCACCAAGTAAATTCAAAACATCAACCCCTCTCTCTCTCTCCTTCTCTCGAAACACATAAAATGACATAAACAACAACGCTGTTTCCCAAAGAAAAAAAATATCAAACTCTTGGTTTCAGAAAAACAAAACACAGTTATCAAGAAAACTATGAACATGGATTCTTCTCAGAATCAAAACACCAACTGGCTTGCCTTCTCTCTTTCCAATACCAACACTAACACCAACGAGTCACTCTTTCATCCCACTTCCTTCACTCACTACCGTACTATTCTCTCTACTAAACTTAACACACACGCACCTTAAACTTAACACACACGCACCTTGTTGCCCGCTTGTCTTCTTCTGTCATTTTGTAAATTCTTACGTTCTAAATCTAATATCATAACCTAGTAGTTTTGTTTTGTTTGTATTTATGTTGCAGATGAAGGTGATGGGACTGGAACAACAAACCAACATCATCAAAACTTGTCTATTCTGACCGAAGACAGTCCCAAACTTGAAGATTTCCTAGGCGGTTGTGGGTCCGCCGCCTCAACTGGATCTGCTCATTTTCATCATCATGATCAATCACAACTACAACCATCTGCATCAATATATGATTCTGAGTTAAAAACAATCGCTGCTACTTTTCTACGCGGTTACGCCACCGACAACCACCACCAACTGCCGGTGGTAGCTCCTACTCCTACACCGCCAGTGCAACAAGAGAATAGCAGCAGTCCGCAGGCTAAAAAAGCTGTTGATAACTTTGGACAACGTACTTCCATTTATCGTGGTGTTACAAGGTATGTCGGTATCAAAAATTTAACCAAATGTTAATTTCGACGAGGTAACCCGACTTCGTGGTTTTTTGAACCCAACCAAACCTTACACCAAAGACGGACTCTAGACAATGTTTTTCTATCTTAATCAAATATTAAATCACTAATCTTAAGGTTTTGTACTATCTACCTTTTTTTTAATTTATTATTTATCCATTTTTGCAATCATAGGGTTTTGTTGCTATTATCGTAAAAGAAATGATCTCTAAAAAGTAAACAGTATACTTTTACTTTTTAGAGATCATTTCTTTTACGATAATAGCAACAAAACCCTATGATTGCAAAAATGGATAAATAATAAATTAAAAAAAAGGTAGATAGTACAAAACCTTAAGATTAGTGATTTAATATTTGATTAAGATAGAAAAACATTGTCTAGAGTCCGTCTTTGGTGTAAGGTTTGGTTGGGTTCAAAAAAACCACGAAGTAGGGTTACCTCGTCGAAATTAACATTTGGTTAAATTTTTGATACCGACATACCTTGTAACACCACGATAAATGGAAGTACGTTGTCCAAAAGTTATCAACAGCTTTTTTAGCCTGCGGACTGCTGCTATTCTCTTGTTGCACTGGCGGTGTAGGAGTAGGAGCTACCACCGGCAGTTGGTGGTGGTTGTCGGTGGCGTAACCGCGTAGAAAAGTAGCAGCGATTGTTTTTAACTCAGAATCATATATGATGCAGATGGTTGTAGTTGTGATTGATCATGATGATGTCCAGTTGAGGCGGCGGACCCACAACCGCCTAGGAAATCTTCAAGTTTGGGACTGTCTTCGGTCAGAATAGACAGGTTTTGATGATGTTGGTTTGTTGTTCCAGTCCCATCACCTTCATCTGCAACATAAATACAAACAAACAAAACTACTAGGTTATGATATAGATTTAGAACGTAAGAATTTACAAATGACAGAAGAAGACAAGCGGGCAACAAGGTGCGTGTGTGTTAAGTTTAAGGTGCGTGTGTGTTAGTTAGTAGAGAGAATAGTACGGTAGTGAGTGAAGGAAGTGGGATGAAAGAGTGACTCGTTGGTGTTAGTGTTGGTATTGGAAAGAGAGAAGGCAAGCCAGTGGTGTTTTGATTCTGAGAAGAATCCATGTTCATAGTTCTTGATAACTGTGTTTTGTTTTTCTGAAACCAAGAGTTTGATATTTTTTTTTCTTTGGGAAACAGCGTGTTGTTTATGTCATTTTATGGTGTTTCGAGAGAAGGAGAGAAGAGAGAGAGGGGTTGATGTTTTGAATTTACTTGGTGAAAGTAAAAATGGGTAGTGTAATACATACATGATGGGACAAAAGAGTAGGCAGAATTTTATAATAGGAATATGTGGTAAATCTGTTACTAACTATGAATTTTGTATAATTGATAATGTATTCGTGTATGTGGTGGAGACTAAATAATGTATCCGATTGATTTATTTTAGTTAAATTGAAATCACACAATATGAGTATGATTATTGTCATATTTTGATAGATCAAATATAACTTGTTACATAAAATGCATTTTTACATATAGAATTTTGCTAATAATAGTTATATAGGGTTTTGTTAAAATGTTAGCTATACATTACTTTATTATACAATAATAAATCGACGTTTGGTATTTGTGAACTTTCCTCCTACTTTTACGAAGTACAACTTTTAAACTCTCGTATTGTAACTTAATCACAGTGTATAGAGTTGTGATTATCAACATTTTTAAACACTCCTATCGAGATCATCTAAAATGTATACGTGAATGTACCTTATTTTCCACATAAAACTTCTTGATACAAAAACATTGCATGTGAAGACATCGTTTTGGTTTAAATATAAAGATTACAACAATCTTTACTCAGATTTGGTCAAGATCAACTACTTAGTCTAATTTCCATTTCTTTAAATTTTCTTCTATTCTCCGCTTATTAAAATCTTATGAATTTGAAATACCAACATAAAAAAAAAGATATAAAAATAATGTTGAACGCGTAAATAATAGATAAAACATGTTGTCGGACTCTAAAATTTGTGGAAATATATCAGAGTGTACCGTAATGGATCATAGTCAAAATATAACAAACCTCTCTAATAAGACGTTTTAAAGAAATATTGATGCCCATGGTTTGTGAGTTCAAAAATATCGAGAGATTTAATTATTCTATATTAGTCACACTGAAATCTCCAAACTACTTTACTAAGGATAACAAGTAGTAAGTTGACTCAATTTCATTATAAAGTGGTTATATTCAAATAAGTTTAAATCTTACCTAGTCTTATCATGGGTTTATAAATATCTAAACTAAGACAACGGTGAAAGACAGAAAAGTAAAGATAGTAGATAACCAAGTAGCAAGTGGTGGTGCTACCATGTGACATGAATTATAACCATAGATCAATACTTCGAAGTATTTAGGTTTAACTAGATTATGACGGAATCATTATCTAGTCTAGAATCAATGATTATAGTAGAATGAACAACGACGAATTACTAAATATGATTTGAATTTCAAAGCCTAAATTGTTAGGAAGTTTGTTACCAAACTGTTTCTCTCTCTAGAAATACTCTCATTCAAGCGCTCACTTACAAATGAAACTTTCTCCTACTATTATAGGCTAGCCATACAACTTAAATTACAAAAAAGAATATCCTAATGTTATTTAAAAACAGTTCGGATGAACTAACATATACGTCTTCAACTTTGACTTTAACTCGAAAGCAACTTCACTTTAACTCGGATTGTTAATTCTTCAGTGATGGCTTGCTGAGTTTTGACTCAGATGTTGACAGTTGTTCTTCCGAGTTAAACTCTTAGATCAAAAACACTTTGATGATGATTTTGAAGCTTCATCCAATCTTCTATTTTGCCCCCAACACCTTGATTTAGATAGATTAGTTTTAGGGAGTCTACATAGGTGTCACTAATGATTCATATTTGTAATCATCTATTCATTCAGTTAACCTAGTAGTTGTAAGCACAATTCATATATTTAAAGGGTCTTAGGTTGCTAGTTTTTATCAGTAAGGATGTAAACACTTATGATCTTTTCCTTTTATCAACCCAAATTTTCCCACTTAACGATGGAGTTAAGAGGCCATGAGTTTGGCAACTTATTACATTGATAGGTGACTACTAACCGTCACATTGCTCTACGAATCATTGCTAGACGTAGGAACATAAGATATTAAGCTATCATTTTTACAATCTTTCACTCTCCATCCTGGTGGATAAAGTGAGCATTCGTTATCTTGGCGGAATAAACGATATTTCTTGGAATACGGGTAGTGGGTAAGATGATTAAGTCCTAATCCCATAACTTAATATATGAATATAAATATTTATGTTTAGGACTACCGTTCTACACTACTACTTTATATGTTGTAATGAGGCATATTGATCCGTTCAAAAATTACGAATTCGACCTCTTGAATGGATGATAAATATACCGAGAACACCGAATGATTATATGGAACTAACGTAAATAAATAGATATAAGAACACAAGATAATTTTGGGGTAAGTTTTCTTTGTATTTCTCTCTCTTTTTCAAAAGCAAACTAGTCACTGCCCAATTCTTTGTTACAATGTTTCTTTTTCTTTTAGTGAGGCTCCTTGATATCGCATATTTATATCTATATTTATATGTAATATTTGATCATTTTTCATATTTAATCAGTGGGATAGGATATGATTTTGCATTTAATCGAGTAAAAGTGTTTCATTCAAGTGAAGGTTGAATATGGACGTTTTGGACGAAGAAATGCGAGTAAAGGACCAAAAGAACGAGAAAACTGGTCCGGTCAGTTGCTGCGATGCAGCGGGTAAACTATGCGACGCAATGATTAATTAAAAGACAAGAAGATTCGAGAAGGACTCCACTTCGGCTGTGACATCCCGTATTTTTGAGGTATTAACCATTTACCGTTTATCTTTACTTTTATCGCTTTAGTTTATACCCATTGATTTCGTTGTGTTTATTCACACTTTATGTGATTTGCCAGGTTTTATTGATGGTTGCTTCGTCCTTCGCGGCGGAATCGTCTTTGTACCTACAGTGACGATTAGTTAGTTTCAGGATCGTTCAGGTTATGTAAACCCAAATATGTTCAAGCAAGATCTGATTATCAAGGAAGTTCAGCAGCGGATTAACCACCTTGATATTACAGTTTTACGATCCAAACAAATATTGTATTATGTAAATAATAATGAACAACGAACAATGATGAATGTCGAATGTTAAGCAGTATATTGAATAATAATGAATCAATACACGTGTTTCTCTTCTACAAGGATCTATTTATAGACCTTGAAGCTAACCCTATCTACAATAGGAAAAACTAATAAACAATTACAATTTGGACCTAATCATAATTTCTAAATTTACGGAATAAGATAATTCCATAATTATCTTCAAGCAGTAGAAACACCAACGGGCAGTAGTAATGAGCATCTTCAGTAGTAACCAGCAGTAGTAACTGTCTTTTGATCTTCAGCCGTAGTAACTGTCTTTCATGCAGTATTAATGATCTTCATGCAGTATCAATGAAACAGTACTAACTGAGCAGTATTAACTAAACAATATTAATGAAACTAAAACTATTTAACTAAGTTTTAAACCCAACAATCTCCCCCTAACTTGAACTTTTATTACTGAAAAAGTTCAAGTTTTTCAACAAAGTTAACTATTAAGATTTACAAATTACTCTCTCTCTCTTTGTTGGCTTCCTTCTTTCAGCTTGTTTGTTCAACTCTTGATTCATCTTGGTTACAATCCTCCACACCAACTCATGAGCCATCTGAGAAGTTCTTAGACCATGTAATCTAACTGAGATCAGTTCTTGAAGTGTCCTTAAATCCAGATCATATCTTCTTTTCAACTAGGTAGAACTGATAGCTCTATTCCTTCTAACTATTGAATGAATCCCACTTCTTCATAGATAACCGTTTTGATAACTGGATTTTGAACACATCCTTCTTGAACACTGTGCTTACCACCTTCTCTTCAGGATTAAACATTCCATTCAGCCAATCCATTGCCATATCAATACCAGAACATTTTCCTCCTAGATTGAGAATACTTTCTTAATACCAATATCATATAGTCTTCTCTTGAAAAATCTCTTACCATTCTGTAGAAGGTTGGTATCACATCATTCTTGTTGTCTAATCTAGTTACCAAATAAGTTGTCTTGTTTGGTCCTCCAACACACTTCCAGTCTATGATCTCAGGCAACTCCAAGCTAGATAACCTTCTTCATGTACTATCCAATGCTGAGCAGTCATCTTCAGATATCTCAATATCTCTCTCCTTTTCTTCAAATGAAGCTTTGACTTGCTTTGTTTCAGTAGGTGCAGACACATTTGAACTTCTTTCAGCAGTAGTAGTAGAAGCAGTAGCAACATCACCTTGTCTTGGCTTCTTACTTGGCACTCTAGTTGCATGAGACTTCTTCCTCTTCAACTGCTCAGGCTGACTAGGCTTTTCTGGAGCAAAAGGATTTTGAGTTTCTCTAACTTAAGCATCATACATGACTCTTCTAGTCTCTTGAGCCTTTTTCAACACTCTTTCCAACTCATATTGTTTTGATTTTCCTTCTTAGTCAATTGGATCTTCTTCAAGCTCTCCTTTTTTCTTTCTTTTCAACAAGGGAAAGCAGATTTCAAATTTCATTGGAACCCAATGATTTACATTGTAGCCCTTTGACTTCAGATACGACATAAACTTCTGCTTGTCACCTTCTAACTACTGTTTCTTAACCACTTCTTTCTTTTCTTCTGCTTCTTCTGCTCTTAATATCTTAGCCAAATCTTTTCATGCTCAGCTAGAGAAACAGTCTTCTCCTTCTATAAAGTTGCAATTTTATCCAGCTCTGCTTGCTAAAGTCTAAAATGAATTTCTCTAGCAACAGCTGGATCAGTACCAACATCTAAGTTTCACATGCTAACTGTATAGCCCGCTAGCTCATCCATTTGCTCTTCCCTCTTTTTCTTCTTCTTAGCTTTTTTTGTCTTCCTCCACCCTAACCTTTTTCACATTATCTTTGTCAGTTGACTCAGCTTGTGGTCTAGGTATGGATTTGGTAGGAGGAGGGATGATTGGCACACACTCCACATCTTGCAGATGGTATCCGTAATGTAGTCAACTCCTTCAACTACCCTTGTTCTGTCAACTTCTGGAGGAATTGTAACTCCTTTCTCCTTTGGCCTTGAAGCTTGTTCCTTCTTTTCTTTGTGCAATGATCTTTGCAGCAAGTGCTTGTTCATCAACAGTGGAGGAGATGCTGTAGTAGTAACAATAACTGAATCTCAGTAGGAACAATTGTTACCTATTGTAGCTTCTGTAAAGATGGTTGTAGGAGCTTCTGAAAGATGATAGTAGCGCTCACCAATAGGAATAGAGACAGAAATTTTCTTCAGTAGACGGACCCTTAGTATAAACTCTAACCAGAACTGCAGTAGTAATGACCTCCAGTAGAAATGGCAGTAAGAACTGGCTGCATCAGTAGAACTAGGTCCTTCAGTAGAAATGGAGAGATCAACAGTAGAAACTGGAGCAGTATTAACCAAAATATTCAGTAGAAATGGAAGAGATAACTTCAGTAGAAACCACTACTTCTTCTGATTCTTAAAGCTTCGGTATTAACCCATTACTTTCTCCCCCTCAACATCATCCTTACTCAACAACTATCTGCTCCCCCTCAGGTAGTAATAATTTGTTGATCTTCCCTCAACTTATTCATAACCATCCCCCTTACTTCAGTATCAATTTCAACCTCAACATCCATGCTTACAAATCAGTATTAATTTCCTCCCCACCTCAGAAGTTGCAGTTATAACAGATCATCACTTTTTCTTTCTTCCTCCCCCTTAACCACTTCAGCATCAGTTTCTTTTCTTCCATTGACAAAATATCATCATCTTTCTCCCCTTTTTGTCATCCTCTGGGGTGTCATCTGAAGAAGTAGAAGAACTTGAATGTATGGGAGAAGTTCCAACACATTTGTTTTGGTTTTGTGCATCAATGAGCTGTAAGTTTCTCTTGCTCCCCAGTGATGCACTAATTGTGTTAAAGTGGCAAGTTCTCCCCTTGTTATCCACTTTAACTATAAAAGTTGGCACATTTCCAGCAATTCTATGTTAGAGTAATTATATCTATCCTCACTCTTGCCTGTTGGGACCAACAGGTGGTGGATCATAGGAAGTAGAGGGACCCTCTGCCTAGCAGAAGTTGTTCCTCCCCAAGGTCTCTTGGCGCCTGGGACCCACTTTCTACTGATGCCACCAACGCAGCATCAATAGGTTGTGTTGCCGTGAGTTGGGTCTTAATGCCTTTCAAACTATCTTGTGCTTGCTAGAGGAAGCAGAAAGCATCAGTAGTCTGAGCCCTTCCCACATGGTATCCCCCTCCTTAGGGACCACCTCGTGGAGCCTGGGAGATACCTCAGTGTTTTCCCATTTAATATCCTCACCTGAAGATTTTTCAGGTAAGGAAGTGGAGATAATTGAGCAGGGGTGGTTTTAGGCTTAAAAGAATGAGGAACTCTCTTAGCCTTTCTAGAAAAAGTAGCAATCTTTGGAGGTGTTTGAGAGGTTGTAGAGGCAGATGGGTTTGCAGGCTCAGTCACAAAAGTGGTGACTTGTGGGGCAGGAAACTGGAGGT
>CAJVGC010000582.1:58418533-58434780 GCA_910822075.1 Senecio squalidus | reverse complement strand
AAAGAAATGATCTCTAAAAAGTAAAAGTATACTGTTTTAAGTTTAATAAAATATAAAAGAAATGTAATGTAATTATGTAATAAATTTAACCGATAAACTTAAGGTTTTGATAAGCATAGCATACCGACTATGTTCAATATTATGCAACCATAGACGGACTTTAATGGAGGCCCAGGGTTGTGGCCCTCCCAAAGTTCGGAAAAATCGTGCATTTTTACTACCTGAATCCGATGAATTGCATGAATCGTTGCAGCGTTTCGATCCCCGTTTAAAAATTTCATATTACATCTATGTACGCAACCATGACAAAAAGTGGTCTCCTGCACTATATGCTATGATTCCAATGTTTGACCTACTAAACATGGTTTCGGAGTCTATATTTAGTAAAACTTTTTTCTGATAATCGGAAACATTTAAATTTCCTTTCTATATAATTTTATGTAATTAAACTTTTGAAAACTATACAAAGTTTTATTTTATGCATTCAAAATTTTATATTTTATATATGAAACATTTATAATTTTTTTTTTTTTTTTTTTGTAATTTAAAGGCATAGATGGACAGGGAGATATGAAGCACATTTATGGGATAATAGTTGCAGAAGAGAAGGCCAAAGTAGGAAAGGAAGACAAGGTAACAAAAACATAAATGTTGACTAACGTGCGCTGTGTAACAGATACCAAAGATTTGAGTCAATCTTGATCAAATTTATTACTAAAATTTTTATAAAAATAAAAAATCTTATCCCAATGAAAAAATAGATTCTTATCAACGGCTTAGATTTTCTGGTTTCCATAAAACTACAGGCGCTTGCTATTGTGTATAAAAATACTTGTATGGCGGTTTATGCTATCGTGCGCATATTTATATATCTTCATTTAATATAACTATTTCTGTTTTATTTTGTTGCATGTACTTACTTATTGATGATTGATGGTTGAATCTTCAGTTTACTTGGGTAAGTTTTAGATTTTTTTTTTTATTTTTTTTACCTTTTTACAGCCTTATTTTTATATTGAGGAATACTATATATACAAAAAGTTATATACAAAATGAGTAGTTATTAATGTTTGACCAATCCTATAAAAACACGCATTATCTCTCCTATTTCTTTTGACAATTCATAAAATGAGAGCTCGTCTTATATGTAAAAGTTTGTAAAACTTTTGTATATATACCATTTCTCTTTCATATTATTGTTTCCATGCAATGTATCAAAATTATTCTTTTTTATTATTTTAATGATCAATGTTTTTTTAATGATGCATGTTTACGTTATCGAGTTTTCTTTTCACAATAAAGTTTTATTAAAATAAGATTTTATTTAGACTTTTAATTAGAATTGTTTAATTATCATGTGGATAGGTGGATATGATAAGGAAGACAAAGCAGCTAGAGCTTATGATCTTGCCGCGCTTAAGTACTGGGGTCCGACTACCACAACAAATTTTCCGGTGTGAAATCGAATTTAAGAGAAAATCGGAACCTTTATGATTATGTTTAATATGTGTTAATGTGTTGATTGACGATGATTTAGGTTTGCAACTATGAAAAAGAGCTTGATGAAATGAAGAATATGACTAGACAAGAATTTGTTGCATCACTTAGAAGGTATTTAATTGATTAGTCCCTTTAGCATTTCATATATAGTCGTTTAATAAAGATATATTTATTTCTTGTTCGGTGTCTATTTGTTAAATAAATTTGCAGGAAAAGTAGTGGATTTTCTAGAGGAGCCTCAATTTATCGAGGTGTCACAAGGTAATATGTTATACACAAAGTTGGTATTAATTTTAGGGTTAAATATTAATGGTTTCTTATATACAGGCATCATCAACATGGACGTTGGCAAGCACGAATTGGAAGAGTTGCCGGAAACAAAGATCTCTATCTCGGAACATTCAGTGAGTCCTTTTTTTTATAGTCTAGTAAAAAGTCACTCACAATTATTCGAGAAATCATATGGTGAGAATATTAGTGATAGGTGTGCGACGTGAGTTACAACTTTGAAACCGTGTTGCAATAACGTATTAATATGAGTATCTCGCGAGTTTTAGATATGATATTTATTTTTAATGTAGAAAAAATAAATGAATAATAGTTCACTTTGATTAAAAAGTAAAGGCCCCATCATTTGGTTTCTTATTTATAAAATCTTCCAACATTACCTGTCATGTTGAAATTAAAACATGAGAGGATCCAAAGTCACAATAAGTGCCTTGATATTTTTGTTATCTTAGTTATTTTACGCTATGCTTCATTACTGTTTATTACTTTATTTGATTGAACTTTAACGGGGTGTATGAAAGTTTGAATTAAATGTTTGTATATTTGTTTTGGAAATTGTAGCCGTTTTTCGGTAACATTCACTAAGATTAGTAAATTCATTGTTTAATATAGGCACTCAAGAAGAAGCGGCGGAAGCATACGACATTGCAGCTATCAAATTCCGAGGGTTAAATGCCGTCACAAATTTTGACATGAGCCGCTATGACGTGAACAGCATCGCTAACAAAAATCTCCCAATTGGTGGCATGTGCAACAAATCAAAGATGACCTCAACAGACCAATCTAGGCCCGACAATAAACAACGATCCGAAGGACAGGATCTCTCGTCAACATCCGAACAACAACCAACTCACTCAAACATCCTTAGCTTCGCAATGCCAATGAAACAAAGCCCATCTAACGATTACTGGAATTCCGTTATGGGTTACAACCAAAACTACCAACAACCTTACAACATGGAATACCCTTCAAGTACAACAAACAATAACAATGGGTACTACAACGGTGGTGGAGTAGGGTTAATACAACAAGAGAGCAATAATGGTAGTAGTACTGTTGCTTTATCAACAATTCCAATGGGTACCCCTATAGGTTTGAATGGATCTAATTATGGAAATTGGATAGAACAGTCTTTTCACACAAATCAACCTGTGAAGCAAAATCTATCAGTTTTTCAGACACCCATTTTTGGAATGGAATGATTTGAATGAAAGGGGGTAAAGTGAGAGTTGAATGGGTAAGGTGACTTTAGTTGGAGTGACAGAAGATAGTACTAACTCAAAGTTCTTTGTATCATTAATTTAGGGTTATGTTTTTTTGCTTTATTTGTTTACTTCTTTCTTTGGTTTTTGCCTTTTTAGTGTTTCCGGATTAACCTTATAATATATTTAATAGAAAATGTTCTCAATATCCATATATTCTTATGCATTTGAAAGTATAATGTTCCTCAAATGCAATGCCTAAACGACAAATATTTGATGTGTTAACGTTGATTTTTAGACATATCAATTAGGTTTATCTATCGTTTCTCTTATCTAAATCTTGTCTAAAACAACAAAGCATTAGACAAATCGACAACGAATGTTCTCAATATCCATGTTTCTTTGGGTTTTCCCCCCTTTAATTGTTTCCTGATTAACCATATAATTGAAACCTAATAGTTAGTTGGTACATTATGTATATATTTTTTGATACATTTACTAATTGTTATTATGATCGTAGTTTAAGGCTATATTTCAGTTAGTGTTCTAAACCTATCAACAAAAACAAGGGTGTTTAAGAGTCACTTTTGTAGAAAATAATAGTTGGGTTTTGTGAAAGAATTGTTATATTTCATCACCTTAGAACGTTTACATATGAGGCCTATTTATAGGAAAAATAAACCTAACGGGTCCAAGCCCACATACGGGCTTGGGCTTACATTCAATACTAAACGTCTTTTCTAACATTCCCCCTCAAGCTAAGTAGTGTGATTTCCAATGCTTAACTTGTCAAGACAGTGAGTGAAGATCTTTCCAGTAACCGCCTTTGTAAGGATATCTGCAAGCTGATCTTTTGATGAAACAAACGGAAGCTCGATAATCTCATCTTCAAGTTTTTCTTTGATGAAGTGCCTATCAACTTCAACGTGTTTTGTGCGATCATGTTGAACTGGATTTTCTGAGATCTGGATAGCAGCTTTGTTGTCACACATAATCTTGCTGGCTTCTTCTGAGGGATACCCAATTTCCGACAATAGTTTTCGCAGCCATAGGACTTCAGCTAATCCTCGTGCTATTCCTCGGAATTCAGCTTCAGCACTTGAGAGGGCGACAACTTTTTGCTTTTTACTCCTCCATGTAACAAGATTTCCTCCCACTAGGGTAAAATACCCTGATGTAGACCTCCTATTACCTTTGTCGCCTGCCCAGTCAGCATCAGTATAAGCATCAATCTTCAGGTGCCCATTTTCTTTGAATAGAACACCGTGTCCAGGAGTTCCCTTGAGATACCTGATAATCCGTAAAGCTGCTTCCATGTGCTGGACTTGAGGTTGGTGCATGAATTGACTTATAACCCCCACAGCGTATGCAATGTCTGGTCGAGTATGAGCTAAGTAAATCAGCTTTCCCACCGTTCTCTGATATCTTTCTTTATCTGCCAGTTCAGCTTCATCTTCCATGAACAATTTTTGGTTGGCTATTTTATGGGAGTGTCTGCAGGTTTGCAATCTAGCATTCCCGTCTCTGCTAATAAATCCAGAACATATTTTTGCTGGCAAATGAAGATCCCTAGCTTTGATCTTAGAACTTCAATTCCGAGAAAATATTTGAGTCTTCCTAGATCTTTCATTTCAAATTCTTTGAAAAGATTAGCTTTCAATTTTTTCATTTCCTCTGAATCATCCCCTGTAATGATCATGTCATCAACGTAGATTATTAAACAGGTTATGAGTTTACCTCTTCGTTTCAAGAAGAGAGTGTGATCGGAATTGCTTTGGTTATAGCCATATTTCTTCATAACTGTGGTAAACCGACCAAACCACGCTCGTGGAGACTGCTTCAGACCATACAGAGATTTCTTTAGTCGGCAGACTTTCTTGGCCTCGGCACTATCATGAATTCCAGGTGGGGCTTCCATGTAGATTTCTTCTTTCAATTCTCCATGTAGGAAGGCATTCTTGACATCGAATTGGTGTAATGGCCAATCCTTGTTTGCTGCAACTGAGAATAGAACTCTAATAGTATCAATCTTGGCTACTGGAGAGAAAGTCTCACAGTAGTCAATCCCGTAAGTCTGAGTATACCCCTTTGCGACTAATCGAGCTTTATACCTTTCGATTGATCCATCGGGTTTATACTTGATAGTGAACACCCACCGACATTTAACGGGTTTCTTTCCTGGAGGCAATTCACATTCTTCCCATGTTTCACTTCTTCTCAGGGCTTCAAGTTCGGTTCCAATTGCTTCTTTCCATTCTTTATACTTGAGTGCTTCTTCAACACTTGTTGGTATTTTTTCAGAACAGATCGCGTTTGCGAAGGACTTGGCTTCCGGAACTAAATTCCTTCTTGCGATATTTGCAACTGGATATCTCGACCCTCTTGAACTTCTTTCAGGTGAGTATCTGTTAGGCGGAATTCCCCTGGTTGATCTAGGTGGAAGATCATACCGAGCTGGTTCAGTCACATTCGGAGTTTCCGTCTCGACCTGTTGTTCATCATCACACATATCAGAGTTATTTGAAGTATCCGGAGATTCAGAGCCACTTACCTCGGATATCAGTTGAGGAGGATCATTGTTGATGGGAGTGGTACTGTCTTCAGGTTCTTCAGGACTATCAGTCTCCGGAGTGGTTGTATCAGTAGAAGCACCATTTACAGGTGGTGCCCAACTTATCCATCTTAATGCGTCATTTTCTTTTTCCCCCTGACCATGAAGATGGGTCTGGTAAAAGAACTCAGTTTCAAGAAAGTCACAATTCATTGTAGTGAACATGTGACGCCGACTCGGGCTGTAACACCGATACCCGTGCTGATTGACACCATACCCCAGAAACACACATTTCTCTGCACAAGGATTAAGTTTCGAACGCTCTATTTTTGGTATATGGACAAAAACAGAACATCCAAATACTCGAGGTTCAAGAGTTAGATTTGAAGGCAATTTATGGAAGTTTGACAGTGTTTGGAGTGGAGTTTTGAGAGCTAGAGCTCGGGTTGGGAGACGATTAACCAAGTACGTGGCAGTGACAACTGCTTCTGGCCAAAAAGATTTTGGGACTTGTGATTCGATCATTAGAGCACGAGTGATTTCCAACAAGAATCGATTTTTGCGTTCTGAAACCCCATTTTGTTTAGGGGTGTTAGCACACGAGGTTTGATGAATGATTCCCCGCTCTTGACAGAAGTTTTTCATGGAAGCATTACAAAATTCCCCCCCATTATCGGATCGGAGAATTTGTATGTCCTGTTTGAATTGAGTTTTGACCATGTTACAAAACGATGTGAACTTAGTAAACACTTCAGACTTAGTTTTTAAAAGATAAGTCCATGTCATACGAGTACAATCATCTATAAATAACAAGAAATAACGAAAATTTTGTCCCCCTTCAATTTTTGCAGGACCCCAAACATCAGAATGAATTAACGAAAAAGGAGAATCAACTCGAGTATCATTAGGTTTAAATTTTTGTCTATGACTCTTAGCCAAAATACAAGTATCACAATGAAAATCTTTATTTTTAGGAAATAAATGCGGAAATAACTGACGTAAATAACCAGTGGACGGATGTCCCAATCGTCGGTGCCATAACCATTCTTTCCTATCGTTTGAACCATGAGTCAGCATAACTGAGCCTTGTTGAGTGACTTCATCTACGTAATATAATCCTTGTCTCTCAGTACCACGCCCAATAATCCTTCCCGTCCTGATATCCTGCAAAATGCAAAAAGTGGGGTGCATTAATACCACACACTTTAATTCTTTCATAACATGACTAACGGATAATAGCTTGTGTGATAATGATGGCACATAAAGGCATCTCGAGAGTCGTAATTCTTTCGATATTTCAATGGTTCCCCTTCCTTTAACTGGGAGAGTTTCCCCGTTAGCTGTGTGAATTCGTGTTTTTTCAACGTTCGAGTTTGACGTTAGATCGGTTATATCAAACGTCATTGTATCAGTGGCACCACAATCAAAAATCCATGAATTACACTTGGCGTTTTTGGTGGCAACATTAACTTCTCCAGATCGGGAAGAAACGTTCTCCTCTTCGAAATCATGCACGTTTAAAATTAACTTCTTTCCTCCGCCGTTAATCTCTCTGTTGCCTATGACGGCGGCAGCTTTTCCAGTCTTGGAGGTTTTGTGGTTATCACTCCACCATTCTGGATATCCAACGATCCTAAAGCATTGTTCTTTGTTGTGTTTCGACATACCACACTCTTCACACTTGAGCTTAATCTTATCCACCTTTGATTGAGTTAGAAAAAACGGCTTGTCTGACCGATGATTCTTGAAAGGAGGTTTTGGGTTTTAAAATTGGTTCTGAGCTCCGTTACGAAGCAAATTTATTTGTTGTACGGCGAAGTTATTGTTTTCGTTTTCAGCCATAGTGGTTTAAATTGTTTAGATTGTGATTTGGGCCTGGTTTTAAATAATGTTTAAACACAAACAAATTGGGCTTTAAAATTGGGCTTGAAAAATTGAAGCTGGCAAACGGATCGAAGTATCTAGTCGAACAACAAAACAAAAAACTGGCAAACGGATCGAAATATCTAGTCGAACAACAAAACAAAAAACTCAATTCAATTTCCAATTCAATTCAATTCGAATACCAATCTCTCTCAAGCAATCTCCCAGCCATGGACAGAAATGAAGATCGCGGCGGTTTGCTATCCTAAGGGGCTATTCGAAGGGGCTGAATTGCTATTCGAAGGGGCTATTCGAAGGGGCTGAATTGCTATTCGAAGGGGCTATTCGTAGGGTTTGCAAGGCGAATGATCAAGGTCGAATGGTGGTATTCGTCTAGCAAGGAAAGCCAGTCGAACGAAGCTATCCGAAGATATTGATTTTCTAGTCGAGGTAAGTTGTTCGTGTAAGATATTCTGCTAGTCGAATTGATACTTGGTCGAAATATTCCTCACTTGTTCGAATACACGTTCGTGTCTTCCTAGTCGAAACTACTGAATTCCCAGTCGAACCAAGCAAGTCGTGTGGGTTGTTTTGGTAGTCGAATAGCTAGTCTGTTTTGGTTGGTTTCCTAGTCGAATAGACTAGTTCGAACAGGTACGTTTAAACGTAACCTGCTCTGATACCATGTAGAAAATAATAGTTGGGTTTTGTGGAAGAATTGTTATATTTCATCACCTTAGAACGTTTACATATGAGGCCTATTTATAGGAAAAATAAACATAACGGGCCCAAGCCCACATACGGGCTTGGGCTTACATTCAATACTAAACGTCTTTTCTAACAACTTTTTGATTTGAGATGTAAGAACGGGGTTAATTCGTTGAAGGTACAGCAATATTGAATACTTTTAAGGTTTACTTAGTTTGTTGGTAATATTAAGGTCACCGACCATATTTTTGTGATTTACTTGAGATTGAAAAGGAAAACAAATTGAGCTCAACTATGAATAGGCACAAGGGCGGGATGCAAGCGATTTTGAGCTATCTTACATCTGTGTTAATGGGGGTCAAAGGACAGGGCCCGTGCGGGGGGGAAGCTTAAGCCTGCCCGAATCTCTACTACTAGTTGGGGCCCGACTCTAATCTTCTACCTTAGTGCTTCAGTATAGAGAAGGATCCTTGAACATATTATTAAGCTATTAGATCTTGGTCTCTCACGATGTTGCTTTATAAGGATATATGAAAATTATTTGATTGACCATTTGGTTGCAAGGCATTAGAACATGAGTGGGAGAGCTTGGGCTGTACGTCTTAGTGAGTAATTTGGCCTGATATCAGCATATCATAATTTAAAGAAAGATTCTTAAAAAGAAGATGAAAGTCGTGATATAATTGACAAATTTAAAACCCGGCCGGTTATCGAAAGGCTTAGGACATATGGAAGAACTCAATTATTTCTATTACATACACACGAGTTGCTCGAAACCCCACCTCATGCCTTAACCTATTTTTCCGTCAAAATGAAAGGTTGCAATGTTAAGGTAATTTGGTATAACTATTAATAACCGACTAATATCTTGGTTATATCCTAATTGGTCTCTTAAATACACGAAAATTATCATATTTCTCTTTTTCGATCGGACATTCGGTTTCCTTGTATCCGATAGCATCCATTGAATTATCCTTTATTGATTTCATAAATTCAAATGAAAAATATTAGGTCAAAATACGTTATAATGATCAAATTATCTCCCTTAAAGCCTAAAATGTTTTGGCGGTTGCCTTATTTAGTGGAATCGTTAAGAGTTTGGGAGTAAAGTTTGATTTATCCGCTCGCCAAAAAAGCGGTGTTTTAATATCTCCGAGCTCCTCATGCTCGGAATTTATTGACGGTTATCTCCATTGAAGGATTAGACCACCATATGTCAGCTCTAGAGTATCGAACTATCCTTAAGTATCGGCTAATGACCTCTCTGTTTTCAGCTGATTAGCCCTGCCCAGTCTTTCACAAGATTTGGTTAGAGAAGTTTTGTCTAATGTTTTTAAACGAGCATGTATTTCTACTAATATGTTTGCCCCCGTAAACTTTATGACGGATCCGCTTGAAGAAAGGTCTACTTTACGACCAACTGTTATATTTGTGTTTGGGTAGGGTAGGAGGAAACTTGCTTGTGTGGATTTTACAGGAGTGTCCCCTTTTGTTGGACTCAGGAAAGATGGGTTTGTCGTAGGACAAGCAGAGCTGAAAACGGAATCAATCAAAGTTGCTAAACATGAGAAAACTTGTTTAGAGAATCAACTCGTGTTTATCTCTTTTGATACATTTGGTTTCCTAGCTCCGGAGGCAGTAGAGTTTTTGACTAGGGTTCAACGGGTTGTGCGAAGTAATTTTTCGACCCCCAAGTTACAAAACTTTATTTTTAGTAGGATTGGTTTTGGCATCCAAAACGGGATTGTGACACAACCTGTTGCTCATTTGCATGCCATAAAAAAGCGATGATCTTGAATCTATTCAAAATGATCAAATACTCCTCTCAACGTGTCAAATGCACAATTTAACCGAATTCTGTTTGCATCTTATAGATATGTCTTTAGTTGGTTTGCTAGTTTGTGTTTATGAATTTCATCGATTTGTCTGCATCAATTTTTTTTTCCTGATTATGTTCCCGACTTAAAGGACAAGGAGAGTATTGGCTTAGTTTTGAATTTAAATTGGCTGATAGATATCACAAAATTTAATGGGTGGTTTCTGTTAAGATCTGTCGAACTAGGTTTGTGTTTAAACAAACGTGTAGATCTAGATCTATAAAAGAAGTTGCAGCAGATCAACACTTTGATATTACAAGGTTTGGTGAATAACAGTTTATGTATATGAATATGAATAAGAATGAATAATCAAGAACACAAACACTTTTCCACCAACTCCCCAATTATATTTTGATCAGAAATATAACAAATATTTACAACGATATCGGGATCAAGGACACCTTGACCTTGGGGCATTACCTAGTTTTTCTAGGTTTACATCACCATGCATTTTCTATGCATTCACTCATCTCTTTTTCTCTATGCATGTATCAAGGTTTTATAACCTTGTTTCTAACAAACTCCTACGAATTCGTAGGAATAATAATTACAAAGATATATCTTTGTAACCTTCCTAGAATATCTCCCTATTCTAAGGTAACAAATCCCTATAATTGTGATAAAGATAATTACAAATAAGAATAAAATCTAATCATGTCTTATCCTAAATTAAACTTAATCTTCTCACCAGTATTAACTCTTGATAGAGAAGTAGTAACTGAGTTGCGGTAGTAACCAAGTATGTAGTAATTCCCACCAGTAGTAACTGAGCAGTAGTAACTCCCACCAGTAGTAACTGAGCAGTAGTAACTTGTATGAGCAGTAGAAACTTCTATGAGCAGTAGAAACTGAGCAGTAGTAACCATCACTTAGTCTTTTTCAATATAAATCAGCAACTCCAAAACTACTATTTCTTCACCGTTATCAGTTTATATTTGTATCATCAAATCACAATATGGATAATTAATTATCCCAACAATCTTCCCCTAGGTTTACATCACCATGCATTTTCTATGCATTCACTCATCTCTTTTTCTCTATGCATGTATCAAGGTTTTATAACCTTGTTTCTAACAAACTCCTACGAATTCGTAGGAATAATAATTACAAAGATATATCTTTGTAACCTTCCTAGAATATCTCCCTATTCTAAGGTAACAAATCCCTATAATTGTGATAAAGATAATTACAAATAAGAATAAAATCTAATCATGTCTTATCCTAAATTAAACTTAATCTTCTCACCAGTATTAACTCTTGATAGAGAAGTAGTAACTGAGTTGCGGTAGTAACCAAGTATGTAGTAATTCCCACCAGTAGTAACTGAGCAGTAGTAACTCCCACCAGTAGTAACTGAGCAGTAGTAACTTGTATGAGCAGTAGAAACTTCTATGAGCAGTAGAAACTGAGCAGTAGTAACCATCACTTAGTCTTTTTCAATATAAATCAGCAACTCCAAAACTACTATTTCTTCACCGTTATCAGTTTATATTTGTATCATCAAATCACAATATGGATAATTAATTATCCCAACAATCTTCCCCTATTTGATGATGACAAAATAACAAAAAATAAACTGATAAACTTCCCCCACAATCGAGATCTTTGTGAACAAGTTAATATTTCTTGTACCGTTGATATTTCTATCAAAACACGCCACTTTTTAATGTAAGTAGACTTTCGATACATTCAATACATTTAAGCCTTCATTCTTTTTTCATGCCACCACACTTAATATAAGTTGCAAATCATATCATCTATATAATATTTTCCCCTTTTTGACACCATCCAATAGGAGAACTTTGAAAATATGTAACTTTGAACATCTCTTTATAACTACGAACCATATTAAGCTACTAATTCAAGCTTTCCAATGTCTCAAATTACCCTCCATGAAGTACACACCGAGACAAAAAATGAATTTCATCAGTGGAGACTCAAACTAGCAGTAGTAATAAAGTTGAAATAGTATACCTTCTTCTTTGAATCGAGAGTTGTTCTTCTTTCATGAGGTTAACTCATATTTCACAAGTAAAAACCTTTTCCTCAAGCGGTGCATGTATAAAATAACATCTTCCCCTCAAATGAATATTTAGATATTAATACCGCCTTTATAGTAACCATGAAGAGCAATACAAGTAGTACTAACAAAGAGGAGCAATACTACCTTCATCATCGAACAGAAAAATGTGTATTGTGATACTAACAACGTAGCAGCAACATTAATAATATAAACACAATACTAGCTAAAAACTTGTAGCAGATTAAAAATTACGTAACTTTTTATTGACAAATCCGATCATGCTAAAACTTTTACCAAAGTAGATCTGTGTATGTCAAACCACATATCAAAAAATCATGACAATCCAACGGTTAACGAATACCCAATGATCTTTTTACCACAGCTGCTCTCAGCAAACAATAAACATTCAACATCCAACTTTGAACATGTACATCTCCTTATCTAAACATCCAATAACGAAATTTTTTTAACACAACGTAGATCTGTATTCCTTTAAGAACATATCCAAAATTCACGAAGATCCAGTGTGTAACGAAAAAGCAACGATCGTTTTACTATACATAAACACAATAAATCTAACCTTATAGCGGCAGATTTCAGAAATTCATATCTTTCGATCAGAAGCTCAGATCGAAAATTCCTTTAGTCAGGATATGCGTTTATGATTGAAGAACCTACAGACAAAATTTCGTTCAATTCCGACGGCTAACGAATGAGTTATGACATTTTTACCACGGCTGCCCAGAATATGACGAATGGAAACCCTAATTTTCAAACTTGTAGATCTTCTTCTTTGTTCTACTTGAAACCTTGTGGATCTTAGATCTAGAGCAACCTTGTGCTCTGATACCACTTTTTAGGATCTGTCGAACTAGGTTTGTGTTTAAACAAACGTGTAGATCTAGATCTATCAAAGAAGTTGCAGCGAATCAACACTTTGATATTACAAGGTTTTGTAAATAACAGTTTATATATATGAATATGAATAAAAATGAATAATCAAGAACACAAACAGTTTTCCACCAACTCCCCAATTATATTTTGATCAGAAATATAACAGATATTTATAACGATATCGGAATCAAGGACACCTTGACCTTGGAGGCATTACCTAGTTTTTCTAGGTTTACATCACCATGCATTTTCTATGCATTCACTCATCTCTTTTTCTCTAGGCATGTATCAAGGTTTTATAACCTTGTTTCTAACAAACTCCTACAAATTCGTAGGAATAATAATTACAAAAATTTGATATCTTTGTAAGCTTCCTAGAATATCTCATTATTCTAAGGTAACAAATCCTATAATTGTGATAAAGATAATTACAAATAAGAATAAAATATAATCATATCTTATCCTAAATTAATCTTTATCTTCTCACCAGTATTAACTCTTGATAAGGAAGTAGTAACTGAGTTGCGGTAGTAACCAAATATGTAGTAACTCCCACCAGTAGTAACTGAGCAGTAGTAACTCCCACCAGTAACTTGTATGAGCAGTAGAAACTTCTACGAGCAGTAGAAACTGAGCAGTAGTAACCATCACTTAGTCTTTTTCAATATAAATCAGCAACTCCAAACTACTATTTTTCACCGTTATCAGTTTATATTTTTATCATCACATCACAATATTGATAATTAATTATCCCAACAGTTTCTTCTTTTATCCACCAAAAGTATTGAATGCACATTATATTCAATTTTTTTTTTTTTTTTTTTTGGTTCTTTTTTTGAATTTTATTTGTCAAACTCCTAATCCATACACTTGTAGCATTGTAAGTTCAATGCAAACTTTTAGCTTAATAAGACAATCTTTTCCGCTAACTTTGAAGTAATGAGCTTACATAGAATAATGAGTGCAAAATTGATGGAGGTTGATTAATAGTTAATCAAACGATTATTTTATAGGATTCCTAAAGAAGTAAAGAGTGTGTTTTTATGAGGTCCAATAATGTAACCTTGTCTATATATAACAATCTGGAAATGAATCAATAGGAATGTCAAATGGGTCACATTGTTATCACATAAAAAGTACGTTGTTAATATTATTAATGAGAGAGCACAAATATATTATCTCGTTCATGTTTAAATGTTCATATTAATGGTTTTATTGTTCATCGATAGAATATCATTTATACTTCCTAAAATTTTTTTACTTAGTAAAAGAAAAATTAAATCTATTTTAAAATAACGCTCAACGACATATATAATATATATTTTTTTGTTTCAAGTCTTAAAGTATATCAACCACGCCCAAGCCTCGTCTCAATCTCAATCTCAATCTCGATCTCAATCTCGATCTTGACTTTAGAAAATCATGATCAAACGAATACAACTAACAAACAAAATACATGTAATTATGATATGATAGGAGGAATGTATTATGTATTTTTGCTTTATAGCTTTCGGTGTGTACAAGATTCTGTTTAAAAGCGTTTGACCAACTTTGACTGTTTATAATCGTACTCCAAGTGCACGGGGAGTTACCTTATTTGGAATCTAACATAAATAAGAGAAAAAGGGTATCTAGTAATAGTGTGTTCCCTTTCATCATTTCTTTTTTGCAGCCTTTTTTTTTAAATCTCCCTCCCACAATTATTCTTTCTTTTTTTTTTTAATATTTTTCAAATAAACAAACCATTCCGAGTTTAAATTTTATAGAGTTTGAGTCAAGTTCGAGTTTTTAAGATTACGTTTTTAACTCTTACTGAGTTCTTTTGAGCTTTATGTATATGAGATTTATTTTGTTGAACATGGTTTTTATGGATGTTTTATGCTTGTTTGATTTTCGAATTGAACATGTTTTATTAAAAAGAGTTTTATAAATGCTTCCAAGTTATCTGAACTCTTGAATATGATTGAGCTACATTGATCCCCGAGCCAAAGAAGAAACATTCCATCAACCCTAACCGTGATCACCTTAGACTCGTCAATAGCTTGTTGGTTTGCACTGCCTTAGCAGAAGATCGAAGGTTCGAATCACCAAAACGTCTCCATTCCTGTGTTTGACGATCTTTTGATCAAACAAATATTTTTTAAAGTATAGGTTTTTTTATATTTAATATAAATTTTTCGTAAATCGTACATCGTACGGGATTTAAAACTAGAGTATATATATATATATATATATATATATATATATATATATATATATATATATATATATATATATATATATATATATATATATATATATATATATATATATATATATATATATATGTATGTATGGTAAATGTTAGCTACATCATAATGTAGCCAACCCATGCATTTTAACGATAAAAAAACCTCGACTTATATGCTTCTAAACTTAATTATTTAATACTTTCATTTTATTTCAAAAAAATCAATGCAAAATTACATTGATAATGTAGCTATGTTAGCTACATCCTAATGTAGCCAAGTTATGCCAATATATATATATATATATATATATATATATATATATATATATATATATATATATATATATATATATATATATATATATATAAGTTCAGATAGGAACCACTAAATAATTAGGAACCATAAGAACCACTTTTTAACCAATCACTTAAAACCCAATTTAAATTCCTAATTAACTTTAAATTAACTATCTAGAGTATAACTAGGTTCTAGAAAAAACTAAATACACCATTAGAACAACCATTTAATTTTCTTTCCAACGAGCACTCACTTGATATATACTTTTGACGACATTTTTTTTGGGTGGGTTTTAGTATATACACTAGTGTATTAATTTGCCAAAAACACATTTGAACCATATATTCATAGATGAATACATATGTATACACAACTTAATACACTTCTATTCACTGATGTATTAACTACTTCGTGACCTACATTCTAACCATATATTCATCACTGAATACATATATATACATAGGTGTATAAGATAGTATTAGTCAGTGTATATACGCAGTTTTAAAAAAATTCTGAATTTGTAGTATATACAGTAGTGTATATAAAAAAAAATCGTCAACATTTAGAAACTTTATATTTTTTTAAAAGAGAATTAAATACCCGTTCTAGCGGTATATTTTTTATTTCGTAAAAGTATATAATTTAAAAGATATTTAATTTTGAAAATGAAGTGACTTTAGTTGAATGAGTGATTAAAAAGTGGTTCTTATTGTTTCTAAATATTTACTGGTTCCTATTTTAAATATATATATATATATATATATATATATATATATATATATATATATATATATATATATATATATATATATA
>CAJVGC010000582.1:58367748-58418433 GCA_910822075.1 Senecio squalidus | reverse complement strand
TCAAAGTAACCCACTTGAGTCCCAACCCACACCACATGTTTCATCATCTGAACCTGTTACTGAAACCAAAAAGAGTGCCTCTGGTGCATCATCCCCGTCAACTCACAGTACACCTCAGAAGGAGTACGCCCGCAAGGACAAGAGGGGTCCTTCACCTCTTGGACCTAAACCTAAAACAGTCAAACCAATTTCAAAACCAGTGAAGAAGGTGGTCCATAAGGAGGGGGAGACCATGTCGAAAGGGCTCATACTACTGATGAACCACCTCGTGGTGCTCAGGACAGTAAGACAGGCAATAAGACCCAATCGACGGAAACTCTTAATGAGGATGTTTCTTCGGAATCATTCTCAAGAGGTCCCAGACGCCAAGAGACCAAGGGGAAGGGTGATGCTTCTGCTAGGCAGGAGGCACCCTCTAAATCATCCAAGGATCTGCCCAATGTTGGTACTCAACAGAAGGGTGGTGAGGATAGTTTTAACTATAAAAATCTTGAATTGATGGAAATGTGCCAAAAGTTCATATTGAAGGTGGATGGTCGGGAGGAGGAGATCATGAGACTCAAGAAATTGGTGTCTCGGTTGGTGAAAGAGGTAAAACTGTGCAGAATAGTGTTGAAGAAACCTGTCAAGATTGGGAAGAAGGTTAAGAAGGGTGGTGCAAAGCCTAAACTACCCACCCCTTCAAGTTCAAGTTCAAGCTCCAGCTCCTTAGGCAAGCATGATGAGAATGCTGCCAATAAGGGGGAGAAAGTTGAAGAAAAGTCAGTTGACAAGGAGGTACAGAAAGAAGTAGAGAAGGAAGAAGAAGAGGTCGTTGTTAAAAGTGTTTAGAAAGAGGTTACAAAGGTAGAAAGGATAGTCACTGATGCAGATTTTGAATGGTCTGATCATGAAGCTGAAGCTGAAGCTGAAATTAAAACATCTGTGACGAGTGACAAGGAGGAAGGTGAAGGTAACACGCACACTGGACAAATAGAGCAAGGATATGCCCCATGTGTCCCTTATTCTGGTTTCCCAAAGTCCACAGAATGGACATATGAAGATCAAGAATTGCACGATGTAATCATGAACATGGGAGAGACTGAAAAAGAAATCAAACAAGCAAGGGAACGTGTGGATAAAATATTGAAAGGAACTGGTAAGTCCGAAAAAGAAGAAAAGAAAGAAGAAAGTGAGAAGGAAATTGAAAAGGAGATCATAACTGAACCACCAGTTACTACTGGTGAGGAGCCACCAGTTAATACTGGTAGGAGCCACCGGTTACTACTGGTGAAAAAGAAGATATTTCTACTGGTGATGTCCCACCAGTTGATACTGGTGATAAAGAAGACAAAGTTCCTACTGGTGAACCACCAGTTAAAACTGGTGAATCTAAAGCTGATGTTACTACTGGTACTCCACCAGTAGTTCCCCTAATTGAAGATGATTCAACGTTAGCTTCAGAACTTGAGAAGATAAAGGAAGAGAAATCCAAGCAAGAACGGTTGAAAGCTGAGGCTTTAAGAAATGAACAAATTGCGGCCGTTGTAGCTCGTCAAAAAAAAAGAAGCTGCTGAAAAACCTAAGGAGAAACCAGTTACCTTTGCTACTAGTGAATCTGCAGGTACAACTGGTGAAACTACTGAGCCCATCATTCCTCCACCTATTCAGCAAAGACCAATTGGTTTCATCACTACCTAGAAAGGAGTACAAAAAGTGTTCCTTGATGATGATCTAGAACACAGAAGCAAGGGAATAGGAAAGTCAAAGAAAGAACTGGAGGGGGAAGATCAAGAAAAGAAAAGAAAGCTTGCTGAATAAAGGGATGAGAAAATAAGGCTAATGGAGATAGAAAGAGAAGAACAAGAAAAAGCCCAAGCAAAAATTGAGCAAGAGGATGTAATTGCTGCTCAAAAGATGGCTGATAAGCAGATACAAGATGAATTAAAAACAAAAGCGCAAGAGAAAGCAGATGCAGAGCTTGCCCAAAAGATGCTTGAAAGGGACGAAATGTTGTTGCAAAAGAAAAGGAAAGAAGAGGAGAGGAGCAAAAACATTGTCAAAAGAAACAAAAGGAGGGCTGAAGACAAAAAGAAATATATAGAGTTCCTGATGTCGCTCAATTATATGCATATTTATTCGCGACATTTGTTATGTTTTTGTGTCAAAACGTAATGGATAGACCCCTTATTACTCACATTTTGTGTAAAGTTTATGTTTTAGGTATTTTAACATATTTGGAGTGAAAAGGAGTCGTTTTGGGACTAAAAGATGCGAAAACAAACAAGTTGGGAAGCTGCAGGGCACCAATGCGGAGCACCTATGCACAGATGCGGCGCATTCAATGGTGGAACGAATTATGTAGGCTGCTGAGTACCAAATGCGGCGCACCACCACCCAGATGCGGCGCATTGTGGTGTTTTGCTGTTACAAACTTCGATTTTTAATGCTATTGAAGGAGAGAAGTGAAGGGACTCTTTACTGCATGCTTAAGGAAGATTTTATACCAGCTTATATTCATTCTATCACTAATATCAGTCTCTAATCATAATTTTTTCCATCACACAATCATTGGAGAAGAAGCAATCACAATATTTTGGGAATTTTTGTTATAATCATTGAACGTATTTCAGTCTCTTTGCATCATTTTGTTACTTTGGAAACCATTTGAAAGTGTTAATTTCAGTTTGGTATTGAACTCTTTTCATTTTCATTTCAATATAATCATGTCTTATTATTATAATTTGTGTTTGATTATTATTATGCGTAGCTAATTTCATTTTACGTTTGCTTTGATATGTGATCGTTTGTATGATTAATCTTTAGTATGAAATTGTATGATTGATGTGTGTTTGGTTAATCGGGGATCCGTTTGGGTTTAAGATTTAAGAAATTATCAAATTGCTTATGTTCTTATTTAAAAATCGTGTATTCGAAAGGAATTCGATTTTGCTATAATAAGAATGAATATATCGACCGGTTTATTGTTGATAGAAAATTAACGGTATTCGAAAGGAATCGTTAATAGTAATTGAAATAAGTAAGATTAAACACAAACGCTAATTGATAAATTAAGAGAACTCGGTTTATTGATTAGTAAGCTATTCGAAAGGAAGCTTAAAGATTAATTCTCACACATCGGCTTGATACTTTATGCACAATTATTTGGGGTGTTAAACGTATTCGAAAGGAACGGTTACATGGTTGGGTAATTGGATAAATCCGGTATTCGAAAGAAACTTAGGATTTTAAATTAGAAGTTTATCATCAATTCATACTTAGGAAAGATTATATATTCGTGAACGGTCCAAGCAAGCATACTTTATAAATATCTGAATACAAATCATCTTTGTTCGTTTTTACATTTAGTCTTCCTAAGAGAAAAACCCAATTTGTTACTTGTTACTTGTTACTTTTAGCTATTTTCTCAATTATAATGGTACACTGCCCGGTGTCGTAATCTTGTAAAAAGCTTATTTTCGGAAAACTAGATTTCGCACATCACTTCCTTAAATCAACTGGAAAATACAGTGGTAAGCAACTCGGTCCAATGAAGCTTGATAATGTCTTGTATATGTACATCAAGGAGAAGAGGATTTTGAAAGCTGCTCAAGAGCAAGCCAAGCTGGATAGAGAGAGAGAAGAGCTGGAGAAGGAAAGAGCTCTCAAGGATGCTCTTGACATAGGATACAAGGTAGTGCACTTTGGCAAGAAGAAGGAAGGAGAAACGAAGATGGAGAAGAAGAATGTTCAACCAAAATCTGTGCGTGCAAAAAGAAAGAGAACTTATCCAGGTGGTGATGTTCCTACTGCCAAGACCAGGTTCCAACTCACAGATCACAGAAACTCGATGTAGTCAGTTGGAGGTATTGGAAACATTCTCTAGTTTTGTAAGAAACTTATGCTTTTGGATGAATGCAGAAGTTTAGGGGGAGATTGTTGGGTTATAATGTGTTAATTCTGGTGAAGTTAGTTAGTATTGGTGGGTAAGTTTGTTAATACTGGTGAGTGATAATACTGGTGACTATAGTTTCTACTGATGGTCAAGTATTGGAGATTGCTACCGGTGATATTACTATTGGTGACTTAATACTGGTTACATTCTTACTACTGGCTGCATGGATCTGCATGAAGAGTTTCTACTGGCGCGCATGTTAATACTGATTATTAGATAGATTTTGTTAGCGCGTTGTAAGGAGATAATTATGTAAACAAATATTGATAATTATCTTTGTAGATTTCATTAGAGTTTTAACGTAAGTGTAATTAGGGTTTCCTCAAGGTCTATATATATAGATCCCTGTGTCGTTGTAAACACACGTCTGTTAACGAAACAATTATTCTTAATAGATTGAGGCTGTTGGTGAAATACTTGTGTTCTTAATTGTTAACGTTTATTCATTCTTATACTTATTAACTTTTAATCAATTAAACCTTGTTAATATCAAAAGTGTTGATTCTCTGCTACTTCTTTGATAGATCTAGATCTATACTTTGTTTATTCAAACCTAGTTCGACATATCCTAACATAGACATAACATTCGTTTCCTTTTATCGTTTGAACCATAAAGTGGAATGCTCCCCCTTAATTGAGTAGTTTACTTTATCGTTCAACTTGTAGAAGCTTTATTGGATTTCTTTGTTTGAAGCTTCTTTTGATTGAATCATCATTTCCAAATTCTTTGAAGTTTTGATCTTTCATTTAGCTCCCCCTCAACACATACTTGTAATCAACTATCCGAAAGTTGATGTATTCCTTCGTTGTAGCTTGATGATGAACATTCTTCTTTACTTGCATGTTTGTCATGTTCTCGCTTATGTTTATTCTTGAACGTTTGAATCTTGATCATTTGGACTCTCCATGAAGCTTGTACATTGAAACTCTTATTCTTTCCAAACTTTTTTTACTTGCGTCTATTCTCCAATCTTGATTCTGTCTTCTTTGAAGTCACATTTCATTCGTTTCGTGAATGAATACTTACTCTTTGAATCTTCCAGAAGCTTGATTTGTCTTAACATCTTATCACTAAGCTTCCCGCAAATGAACAATACCTTTTCTTCCACAAAACCCGAGAAGTCAACCAAAACCAAGAATTTCTCGCAAATACGTCCATTATGTACATCTTGCTTCCCAACACTTTCCATTTGACCTGATGCATTTCCATCAAACATTCCTCTTTTCTTTCACATATATACTTTGTAATACATCCGTCTTTTATTTATTCACCCGAATTCTCCATTGTATGTAGCCATCTTTTCTTTCACAAATTCCATTATTTCACTCTTTTCACAATTCCTCATTCACATGTTCTTCTCCAATCTTTCCTTTTGTTACACGTTCTTCCCTTTTCTTTATTTACATACGTTCTTCCCCTTGGTACACCGTTTACACACGTTTTTCCCTTTGGTACACGTTCTTTCTCCTCATGATGATTATGAATCGTTGAAATCATCATGTAAACATGTATTACATCGTAAGAAAACAAGTCATACTCCCCCAAATATCGGAATTTGAGAAAATTCCAAACCGAACGTGTGTTGTTTGCGAAAATTCCGACTTGCAAAACTTTTCTTCGTTGAAATCATTGTTGGAAAATCTTATCGTTCCGAAGTCTTGATCTTTAAATTCTTGACCGTAAGCTCAATAAGTATCCATAGTCGTGAAAATGGGAAAGTAACTACGAGATCATTTACACTGCTCGTTAACACAATAATCAAAATCACAAAAGAAGTCGATTGTGTGACCTACGTTCAATGTTGGATAAGCCGTTAGCATTGGTAGGATTTCTATTCGATCATAGTGAAATACCATGATTGTTGGTATCACTACAAATGTTTCGGGCTATATCACAAAGACATGCTTTTTGAAAATTCGTTCGTGTCTTAGAAAATGTTTAACATTTTGGCGCTAGACTCAATAGTGTAGGAAATGAAGTCGAGAAATGGAGTTGGTTTTCTCTTGTTTCAATATCAACATTCTCCGAGTGAGAATATGATAGAAATGTGCTAATTCTCCGTTTATATTGAAACAAATTCTTGTGAAGAATTTGAGTGGCGATGAGGTATATGTGCCTTGCATCACTGGGTCCATGATGTATTTTTCAATATCGAAAATCAACGCATGAAATTCGATACCAACTTGGCTACCCGCCGATTTAATTGGTGAAGAAAAGGTCTCTCATTCTTTTAAACTAATCACACACTCCTCACTCAACCTCTCAAAATCTTCAACTCCACCCTCATTTTGGCATTTTGAAAAACAATATTTATGTCAAATTTTGAGAAATATTTGTCCACCAAAAGATGTGGAATTTACTATATGGTGACAATTTCCAAAGTGACTTGGAAGTTTGCAATATTTTCGAAAAGACGCTCTCCCTCAACATATGCATAACAAAAATGTTTTTGATTAGTCTTTTTCGAAAATACATTTGATGAGTTCATGAAAGAATATTGCATTTCGAAAGATTTATTTGAATTTGTTTTTCGTTGAAGCTCATTTGAAAGATTTAAGAGGTAGTGCGGAAAATGGTTTTATGAACTCCCCCAAAAAGTTAGATTCTCCATGTTCGATCAAGCAAGTGTTTTGAAAAACTAGTTGAAATAAGAAAAACCGCTACTAAATCCTCTCTAAAAGAAGAAATAATTCTAGTCGAGATTCAAAATCCGCTATTAAATCATCTTTTTCGATTTAATCTAGTTCTGGTTGATTTAATCAAATTTGCTAGTTTAGAATTTTGAAGAGATTTGTCATTTCAAAAACACTTGTTAATTACGAAGATACTATCAAACACAAAGATAATACTTTGAATATGTTAGTTCTAGTCGAGATTGAAAATCCGCTACTATGCACATTCATCATATTAAATCTGTATTTAGATAAATAAATTCGTTATTTTACGGTTTTAGAACGGGTTTCAATTTGAAATAATTGAAATCCTAAACAAACTCAAAATATCATATAAGAGAATAATACCCAAAAGTGATAGTTCTAGTCGAGATTTAAAAATCCGCTACTAAACACTTCCAAATATTACGTCTCTCAAGTGATAAACTAAGTTTGTAATTTTGTTCAAAAAGGATTTATATTTTTGAAATACGAAATTTGTTAACAAACAACAAAATAACATGTGAATGTAGTTGTCCTAGTCGAGATTTTGAAATCCGCTACTAAAATACATCCAAATGAAATAATGTCATTAATTAAATAAACAATTATGCGAAAATGATGATTATTTCATTGTTTATTTCTTGTAAGCACTCCATGAAGTTCGAGTTCGAAACCGAGTTGTTCCGAAGTCATCGTGTTCCAATCCTTCTTGATATCTCGTGTAAGCACTCCATAAAGTTCGAGTCCGAAACTGAGTTGTTCCGGAGTCATATTCGAAAACATATGTTTCTGCACAATCAAACGAAACTCCTTTTGGTACCCATTGCATTTGGATGTATTTTAGTAGCGGATTTTAAAATCTCGACTATAACTAGTACATTCACATTTAAGTATGGAGAAACTAAATGTGGAGAAACTAAATGTTAGAAATTTCTCTCTCCATTTTTAAGTATGGAGAAATGTGAATTTCTACATACTTTTAGGTGTGTATAATTTTTTAAACAATAAAAAAGTGTAAATTTAATATTTCTTCAAACATATAAATGAAAAAGAAATTTATACACTAAAAGGTATGAATAAATCAACAAAAAAAAACTTAAAAGTGTGAAGAAAAAATGTGTAAAAATGACATATTTTTATAGAGAATTTATTATAAAAATTACGACTAAACTCAACTTGTATGAGTAAACCTTATCACTTATCTATGATTTATTACTATATTATATTTAATGACTAACCTCAATGGATAATGATTTATTTCAAAGATTTATTTTATGACAAAATTTAACTTAATACATTATAATTTATTATAAAAATTTATGACTAAAATCAAATTTTAAAGGTATATATATATATATATATATATATATATATATATATATATATATATATATATATATATATATATATATATATATATAAAAGTAATTTTGGCCTAATGAACGAGTTTTGATTTAAAGCTCTTTTTGATATATTGTTTAATGTTGAATTTATTTTGATAATAAATTCTTTTAATCTTTTAATAGACAGGAATGTGTTATTAGTTATTACTAGATTATTGTCCCGCGATAGCAAAATTGAATTGTAAACTTTATGTTTATGTAGATTTTAGGTTATTATAAAAAGACAATGTTATACGTATAATAACATATATATACCTTTACGTTTATACACATGTTAGTTATAATAACATAAACACTTTTATGTTTATACACATGTTTTAATATTTTTTATTAGGAGATTTTAAATAAAAATTATGTAAATCATAGTTCAAATTGAGTGAATTTTTTTTAAGTAAATTGAAATTTTGTTTTTATTTAAGTAGAGATTGGAATTAAAGAGATAATGTAATTATGTTTTGTAAAAGAGTGTAAAATGAAAATAGTGTTTGATGACATCATCAATTTGATCTAACGGTTGAAATCAAATAAGTTAACCCATCTAAGGGTCGTTACTTCGCCATGTGGCATTTAAGGCAACACCCGATTCATAAATAGGGTCGGGTTTCGGATAGAAGAGTTCCAGTTTGTCGGGTTTCGGGTTTGACCCGATTGACCTGAAAATTACCGTCGAACTATATTTTAATCCAAAGGCATATGATATATATAAGCTAGAAGTCTGAAAGAGTTTCATACATGAAGCGATGTGGGACAAAGTAGGAAAAACTAAAGGCATATGATATATATAGGCTAGAAGTATGAAAAAGTTTCATACCTGAAGCGATGTGGGGCAACTAAAATGAAAATAGTGTTTGATGACATCATCAATTTGATCTAACGGTTGAAATCAAATAAGTTAATCCATCTAAGGGTCCTTACTTCGCCATGTGGCATTTAAGGCCTCTCTTTTATTATATATTAAAGATTATATATCTTAAATTTATTATTATATATCTATAAACTTGAAAAGAATCGACAAAATACATTTTAGAAATTGTCCATATGGATGGGCTTAGGGCCGGATACTATTGGCCCAATATATGTTTAGTTATGAGACCCGTAACTGAATTCCCCTGCCCAAAACGAATTAGGCCACAACTCAACCCGCAACTTTAGTCCCTTACAATTGGCAGCAGCTTCCATTTTTTACTCTTTGACAACTTTAGTCCTTGCACTTTATAACCTAACAATACATAAGTAATGTACACTTATCCAAAGTATTGCTTAACTTACATTACTCAATATCCCCCCTTAAACAATATCCTGGAATAAGTCGTTTAGACACAAGTGTTTACACAAAATCTCACGTTGAAAAATAGGCAAACCCTTTGTCGAAATGTCAGGAACATTTTCACTTGATTCTATTTTAATTGCTTTTAACACTACATTCAAAAAAATTCTCTTACAAAATGTAAGTCAATCTCAAAGTTCTTTGTTCTTTAATGAAAAATAGGATTAGCATAATGTCTAATGCATATTTACAGTCACTAAAAACTTTAACTCAAAATAAATCATTAACATTTAAGTTTTTAAAATCTTTGTCAACCCAAACAACTTCACACACAACAACTGCAAGAGCCTTATACTCGACTTCAGTATAAGATATTGAAACAATTTCTTGTTTTTTACTCTTCCAAAACGCCAAATTATCACCAAAATAAACAAAATAACCAGCTACTAGTAACTGACCTTCGAGTAGACAAGCATTTCCCATAATCAAAATCTACAAAAGTTGTAAGTACTTGTCTAGAAGTGTTATCAAACCACATTCCCTTGCCTGAAGAACCTTTTAGATACTTCAAAATTCTAAATTCTAATTTTAAATGAGAATTTAAAGGTTTATGCTAAACTGACTATGACATTGAACAGAATATGAGAGATATCATGTTTAGTTGAAGTAAAATATATCAATTTACAAATTTTTAATAATAAGTTATATCAGTCAGCACAAAATCATTTACATTCTTATTATCTACATCAATAATGACCAAATTAACTTCAATTGGTGTCTTTGATGGCTTAATTCTCAAAACGCAATACTTAGACAACAATTATATACAATATTTTCTTTGAAATAAACACAAACCATCATTATTCTTTAATACTTCAATTCCCAAAAAGTACTTTAAGATACTTGATGTGTAAAATCTAGTTTAATTTTAAAAATTTAAAATACTCTTTACTCGACTACACACTTTTAGGCAGTTGACCTAATCGCGTATAATATAGTTCAGGTAAGTCGGTTTCGTTCGCAACAACTTAGTTTAGTTTAAATTAAGAATTAATAAAACTAATTAATTTGGGTGTTTGTGACCGAGTTGTCACGTTGCTTAAATAATTTGAAAGTAATTATCACATGTAAACGTTGTTTGAAAATTGAATGTTTTGAAAATCAATTAAGGGAAAACACACACGTTTGGGTAGTTCACTAATAGTTAGACTTCACTTAAGTAATTGAATGTTAACTTTACTTCTAGTTTATAATTAAGTTCATCTCGAATAACTGATTAACTTTAATTATCTTAAACTCTACCGATCCTCTCGAATACAGTAAAAGTCCTAAATAACTAAGCTTTAAGAAACAAGTCCATGTTTATGATTTAATCTTATACAGCTTCCTCTCGAATAGCTTAACTAGTTTTCTAATCCAATCTCTTGTAATTATTAACTAGCATTCTCGTTTTAACCTAATTATTTAAGTTTCTATTTCTAATTCCTCTCGAATATTAGTAATTTTAAATCAATTAAAGACCGATTGATTATTTCACTCAATGTTTTAACCTAACTCTTGATTCCTTCCGAATACCTAGAATTTAAATCAATCAAATAGTATATGAAACTTTAACAATATCTAAGATGAAAACAAAAACGGATCTTCGATTAACCATGCAAACATCTAATTAACATTCTACGACAAAAGCTAAATCATCCTAAAAGATCCCTAATCCAAACAAGTGTTTAGGGTTTTTAGCTACTCATAGTCATAAAGCAAAAAGCAAATAAAATACGAATGAACATAGTACCAATTCAAAAATAGAAAAGAAAAGTGTTTGAAAATAATGTTGTTGAAGATCTCTCTTCAAAATAATGTTCCTTCCTCTTCTTGCAGCTCCAAGTTCGATTTCTTAACCCAAAAGTCGACCTCCAATTTGTGGTGTTTTACGTTTCTATTTATAGGCCAAAATTTCGGAACCCGAAAAGTCTTCCGTTGCGCCGCATTCAACACCAATGCGCCGTATTGGTGTATGTTTCCATATTGTATTCAAACTCCAATTCACGTTGCGTCGCATCCAAGACTCACTGCGTCACATTGCTTTATTTCTAGAATCTTCTTGCCCGTTGACTGTTTGACTGCGTCGCATCATGAATCATTGCGCCGCATTGACCGACCAGATCACCAATTCTCGTACTTTTGACCATTTTCTTGCGTTTCCTTGGCCAAAATAACCACTTCCCGATCATAATAAAAACTGTCACTTGAATAAAACACATTCACACTGTAACGACCCAAAAATGTGAAAAGGACTAAAGTGGGTATAAGTTTTTGGTCAAAAGGACCATTTCTATAAAGAATTATACGAAAATGATCATTATTGTCATTATTGTATAATTAAAGGTTTTAAATGAAAGTTTTTAATAAAACTTCCTTATAAAGAAACTTCAAGGTGAGGAAAACATAATCAGTTTGTTTGTGTATGTGTATGTTACGCAAAGAGAGAAAAGAGAAAGAAAAACAAAGGAAGTCGGTAATCGTTTTCGGAACGAATCGGTCGCAAATATTCACCAGAATATCAAACGAAACATACCACGACGCTCCTGGAGTCGTAAGGAACGTGTTGATATAAATAGAAGATGAAAAGGAGTTGGTTCATATTGGGACCATCCGAAACCCGCTTTGATTTTGTAAGTTATAACTCGTTATTTACATATAGAATTATGTTTTAAGCTATTTATAGTCATTTGGCATGAATTATATTGGGTTTGATCGAGGTTAGAAAACCTGCAACAATGGAGGTTAATTTGTGGAGAAGATAAAGATGTTCGGCAGAGATGTTCGACAAAGATGTTCGGCAAATATGTTTACCAAAGATGTTCGAAAAACATGTTCGGTAGAGATGTTCGGCAAAGATGTTCACCAAAGATGTTCGGCAAATATGTTCGGCAGAGATGTCCGACAAAGATGTTCGGCAACATTATTGGTGTCGCTAATTTAGTATAAGAAGTTAATTAGTTGTAATCCTTTGGGTTGAGTTCGGATAAATTGTAACATAGTGTTGATAATGTTACGGTAAGCAGGATTACGTTTGAGTTCCGATCAAGAGAAAGAGCTTGGAGTTTAAAAGCAGAATTGAGGCAACTTAGCAGGAGTTGACTTGGTTGATCGTAGAAACGTTTTGCAAGGATGTATGCTTAACGTCAAAAATTTAGAGGTGAGTACAATATCGTTTTATAAAACCGAGCTTAAAGATAAAAGTAACGTTTAAAAGATGTAATAACGTTTTAAAAGATATTTGAAACGTGTAAAGATGTGTATAAAAGTAATTTTACTGATGAATGACGTTTTTTACGTATAAATATGTTTTGATCAAATAAAGATGAACCAGAACAGAATAACGGAATTGTATGGTATGGGTAGCACGTAGTTATCCATACATGATGATTACGGGTGGTTGTAACTACCCGTATGCTTGAATGACGGGTAGTAGTTAACTACCCGTATTCTTATTGTTAGTATAATTTATTTTTTGCTTTAAATAAATTATATGAAAGTTGTTTGGTAAAGGTCTCAGACATGAATGGTTGTAGCTACTCATGTTCAGTGGTGTACGATGCGATGAGGTGTACATCTATTTTAATTATATTCATTTATATAATTTGTTGGGTTATAGTGTGTTACTACTAGTGAAGAGGGTTTATACAGGTCACTAAGTAAGTTACTACTGGTGAGTATTACTACTGGTGAAGATGGTTTCTACTGGTCATCAGTCAGTCAAGTTACTACTGGTCTACACTATTACTACTGCTGTTGCATGGAGTGGATGGAAGTTTCTACTGTTTGTTAATACTGTTTAGTTGATAATGTTAGCGTATGATTAGCAGATAATAAAGGAATAGATTTAGATAACTATCAAGTAGATTCGATAAAGTTGTAACCCGATTATGTTTAGGGTTTGTTAGCCTCAAGGTCTATAAATATAGACCCTTCCATCGTTGTAAATATACGCCTATTGAGAAACCCTAATTCTAATAGATTGAGGCTGTTGGTGGAATTCTTGTGTTCTTTACTGTTTAATGTTTATTCATTCATATTCATATAAACTGTTATTCATTGATCCTTGTTAATATCAAAGTGTTGATCCGCAGCAACTTCTTTGATAGATCTAGATCTACACGTTTGTTTATACAAACATAGTTCGACAGATCCTGACAAGTGGTATCAGAGCACAAGGTTGCTCTAGATCTACGATCTGCAAGGCGTTTAACAAGTTTTTCACAAACCAATCCAAGATGTCTGATCTCACTAAAGGCGTTCAATCTAATAGGGTTCCAATGCTCACATCATCAAACTATGATATGTGGAAGAGTCGTGTGTATCAATACATGCTTCAAAGCAATTATTCTATGTGGAAATTGGTGAAGAATGGTGCTAAATCTGTTGCACTTCCTGAACTAGACGTCAAATCTAAAGTTGCTGCAGGTACATCTCAACCACCAGCCACTGAGCAAGAAAGGAGAGATATTCATAATGAATGCCAAGCTTTAAGTACTTTACTTATAGCTATACCTAATGAATATCAACATCAGCTTAGAAACTTTACTGATGCTAAACTGCTATGGGAAGCTTTGGAGAAACGATTTGGAGGAACCAAATGGATCTGTTAAAGCGGCAGTTTGAAAACTTCACGTCTGTGAAGGGTGATACTTTATCTCAAACGTTTGACAGATTCAACAAACTGATTGGAGAGCTATCTAGCATGGGAGTAAATACTGCTCAAGATGACATAAGTAGAAAATTTCTCAGAGCTCTAGGAGAAGAATGGACGATGTACACTGTCAGCTACAGACAAGGCAATACACTTGATACCGTGGAGATTGATGAACTCTACAATGAGTTACGTGTTTTTGAACCTGAAGTTAAAAGACCATCAAGCTACTCTACCCAGAACGTTGCCTTTGTTATTACTACTGGAGATGGTTCATCATCTGAAACTGGTTTTATATCTAAAGAATAAAAAGGAAAGCATAATGATTAAGGTGTAAGGGAAGCATTCTTTGCTAGCCATGAGAATTCCGGGCTAGTAATTGAAGATCTGGAGCAAGTGAATGTTGATGGCCTGGGGGAGATGGATCTAAAGTGGCAGTTTGCTATGTTTAGTGTAAGAACAAGAAGATTCATTCAAAGAACTGGCATGAACAACTTTGCAGTACGAAGAGGTGATAATATTGGGTTTGATAAAAGTAAAGTGAGATGCTTTGACTACAAGAAACTTGGACACTTTGCTAGGGAATGTAGAAACAACAAAGATGATAATCAAAAGCAATCAACTCGGCACAACTCAGCAGGTTCAGGTAACAATTATCAAGGAAGATCATCCAACTCGACTGCTTTGGTTACTCAGGATGGATTAGGGTTTGATTGGAGCTTTCAAGTCAATGAAGAAATCACAAATCAAGCACTCATGGCAGACATTGTAAAAGATGACCTTCCAACTGAGGTATTAACTGAACTTTGCACTCCTGCATGCATTAAACAAGTTAGGGATTATAGAGAACATAATAAAATTGTTTGTGAATCATTACATAAGTTAGAAGAAAGAAGAAAAGAATTGTCAAAAATCATTGCTAATTTTGAACAACAAGTGAAAGCTTATGCTAAGAATGAAACAAAATATCAAGAGGAATTAGCAATTGTTAAATGGGAAAGGGATAATGCACTAGCTAAGGTGGTTAAATCAGAAGAACAAGTTCAAGATATTAAGATTGAAAATGATCAAATTAAGCTTAGTATTAAGAAGTATGAAAATACTTCAAAAATTGTTGATCGAATTCTTAAATCACAAGTGCATGGTAACACTAGGAATGGGATTGGGTATAACAGTGTGTCACCACCGTATAACAACAATTATATTCCTCCCATTTTAGACTCTAGTGAAGAACTGAGTGAGGAAGAAATTGAAGTTAATATACATGCTAATGCAGATCCTATGAAAAGTAAAATTCTTTTAACAAAACCTAGAGTCAATGAGAAAGTCAAGGAACAAACTGTCCAACAGGAGCAAAATAGTGACTCCAACTCTAGTCAAGGTCCCACTTTTCATCAAAATCTCAAAAACAGAACACATGTTTATAAAGAAAGAAATTGGCATTACATTGGACAAAATCAACAGGTCAAACCATGATGTTGCATGTGTAAACAGGGACATGCATTACCTATAAGGGGTCATGTAAGGAACTGGAGTCAACGTGTTACTCAGCAAAAGGGTTAAAATTTCTTTAAACGATGTGTCGTGTGTGGAAATTCAAATCACTTAACTGAAGACTGTTTCTATAACAAAAGAAATAACCGTAATGGAATTGGCTTTAATAGAAACAGATCAAACACAATCACACCACCCAGGTATATTTTACAAAATTACAATCATAATGTGAAAAGTGAATTATACATAGAATTATAAAAATAAATACATAAAATTATAGAAATAAAAAACAAACATGAAAAAAAATTAAACTATAATCATAATGTGAAAAGTGAAAATACAAAATTCATTTAAAAGAATAACATTAACTTTTAAAATACATTTAATTTATTCATTATGTAAAGATAGAAAACATGTGAGGTGTATAATTTGTCCCATTTAGAATAGTTTGCAGCTTCACTAATACATTTGTATTTCCATATGATATCTCTGTTAACAAAGCGACATAGAGATGTTCCTTAGAAGATAGGTTACATAGTTATGTGCAATGATCAAAGGAACATTGTTCATGTTGTTTTAAACATTGTTGCTCGGAGTATTGTTGTTGGCGGTTGGGGCAAATGTTGTTTTGAGCATTGTTTCTTGGAGTAGTGTTGTGGCTTTGTGCATTGGTGTTATTGCTTTCTGAGTAAATTTTGAATTGCACAATGTCTAGCTCACAAAAATATTAAATTGTGAAAATGAACTTATATAGTGTTTTAGTATGTCAAAACTAATTTTTTTCATAGTTTGTATATGTTTGTCACCCATTTTCTACTTTTGAGAATTCCAATTTATAAAAGTCGAGGCACACCATCTACTTTTGAGAGTTCAAATTCATAAAAGTTGGGACACACCATCTACATCAATAGAAAAGTATTAATCTTAAAACTTTCTAATGTTACACGAAACCATACTATAAAAGTGTAAGTTAACTTGGGAAAATTTAAAGTTGTAGTAAAAAAAAAAATATTAATGTTAGAGCCCGTGTTAACGTTTCGCCTTGATCATACCTCGACAACTCCCCCACAACTTATTGAGAATATTAATGAATAATTTCTTCTCTTGAAGTCTATGAGCAGCCTTCACCCACATAATTTCTAAAAATATACTTTAGTAAGTTCGTCAAACTGGTGAAAGAAATAGATTATTTGACACATAAACTGTAAATAATAAGGGATAAAAGGTGTTTGAGTCAATTCATCGAATTTGTTTGGGTCTTTTAGAAAGAACAGAACTTGTTTTCAACTTGAATTGTTCTAGTTCATAGCTATAAATGGCGAGTGCACATCCCTGTTGCCATTTACAAAATAAAGTGGCTAGTGCACATTTTGTCGAGCTACTCATAAACTATCATATTGAAAGTTTTTCTCAATTTGTAGAAATATGAGTTACTACAACCTTGCAATTTTCGGAAGACATCAATTGGCTCCAAGAAAAAAGTGTAAAACATAATGAAGAAACACTCATACATAAGAAAAGATCTTTTCACAATTAAACCAAAATCTTCAAACTTATTAATTAACATTGTATTTAAATTATATTATTATTATAAAAGGTTAAAAAGAAACAAAAAAAAACCTAGGTATAATTTTTAAGTTAAACCCCTTTCGACTTCCCATACTCTATCAAACTTTATTAATTTTTATATAGTTTGTAATCAAACTTGTTTATGAATTTGACCCAAACATTTGTGCCACTTTGTTTAAAATATAATCTGGTTAATTATGACATGGACTCACAAAGAGTTTTAGTTTTCAATCATAAATTCCTTAATAAATATATCAAAATTGTGTTTAACAATATATAAAAATAGTTTTATTATATGAAAGAAAATGGCTAAAAGTTATTGTTATGCAGTAATTAAAGACATGCTAGTTTAGATGTTTTAACTATTGTTTCTTTCCTTTATTAAATTTATATGGTTGGAATTTTATTAACTAACATTAATTGTAATAAAATGTTTTAAATGATGTGTTGGGACCCGAATTGATTAGATGAAGCTATGAATTCTTAAAAGGGTACTTGAATAAAGATGTTTAAGTTCAGGGAAGATCCGAATTAAACATGAATAAAACTTCAGTGAAGAATTCAGTTCCGGGAAACATGTTAGTTTACCTGAACTGACTGAAGTTCATCCGAACTGTTTTTAAGCTGAAGATAACTTAAGTCAACACTAGTCAACATTGAAGATATTAGTTCGGGGATGAAGACTTTGACTCCGAATTGAAGTGAACTTCCTCAGAACTAAAATTAAGATGAAGACTCGTTGTTTAATATAATTTGAATGTTTAGATTTCTATAAATAGGGTGATAGGTTGATAGATTCAGTTGTCTTTGAACTCGGACTCATCTTGAGTGTCGTTGAGCTTAAACTGTCAGTTGTAACTACATGTTCAAACTAATTCACACTATCAATGAAATCTCAAACAGTTTAGCTCTTAGATCTTTCAGTTCTTTCAGTTTCAATTATTCACCTTTTGATTCAACTCAGATCATGAGATTCCGCATCATGACCTGTTTTATTCGATTCACTGGTTTAGAGAGCTTTAAGGTCCTGTCATGATGATATGTTGTGAGAGATATAAAAATGGTAGATAAGTAATTTCAATTACTTAAAATTTAAGGGATTAAGAATATGGGGGAAATGCTTTATAATATAAGTAAAGATTTATACGGTTGGAATTTTATTAACTAACATTAAATGTAATAAAATGTTTTAAATGATGTTATGTTGTGAGAGATATAAAAAGTATAGATAAGTAATTTCAATTACTTAAAATTTAAGGGATTAAGAATATGGGGGAAATGCTTTATAATATATATTACTTAAAATTTAAGGGATTAAGAATATGGGGGAAATGCTTTATAATATAAGTAAAGATTTATACGGTTGGAATTTTATTAACTAACATTAAATGTAATAAAATGTTTTAAATGATGTTATGTTGTTAGAGATATAAAAAGGATAGATAAGTAATTTCAATTACTTAAAATTTAAGGGATTAAAAGAATATGGGGGAAATGCTTTATAATATATATATATATAAGTAAAGATTATAAAGTATTTCATTAAAGGTATTTTTGTCATTTCAAGTGATGGAGGGACCATCTTTTTAGTCAAATTGATGATCCAGGGACTGAACCCGTATGATTTGCGTCCTAGAGACTGAACCCGTTAAATTGGTACACGCACAGAGACCATTTATATAATTATCTAAAAAGAGAACTATTTTATGTCATTTTACGGTTATAAGCTCTAGCCCCACTACCTTATCAAAAGTATTTTCATCTATACAAACTTACCGCAAGTCGAAAGCCGCAACTCTAGTTTCATCTAATCTCATCAAATATACTCATAATAAATTAATAATTAATGTACTAAATATAAAATAAATATAAATCTAGTAGACTTTATGAGGTTCAATACGTTATACAAGCTCGACTCTCATAAAAGTGCTTATTTCTTCACAAGCTATGAACTCTGTTTTCTATCATGATCAAAGGTTGGTTCGGAAGCCAAACAAGTTGTATCGAGTTTACATTACGCCATATATTGCTCATGTTAACTCAAAGAAATTCAAATTATTGAGAATTGTTTTTCGTAAACTACAAAACAGAACAATATAAAACCAAAATGAAAGAATTTAAAAAAAAAAAAAAAAAAAAAAGACTAGTTCGGCAATGAGAATGAGAGCACTCTCCCAATGTAATTATTGATTGGCATGGTATCTTTATTTATTATTGATGCAATTCTAACCAATCAATTGCCCCAAAACAATTTTGTAGCTACTTTTTTTTTTTTTTTTTTTTTTTTTTTTTTTTTTTTTTTTTTTTTTTTTCTACTTTTGGCACCTTTTATAGCCACCAACCAATAAATAATAAGGTAACATATTTTTTAACCTAATGCATAGTGCATATATAATTATATATGTACGTTATCAAATCTATACCGTTTTGTTTAACCTAACATTTAGTCTACGTTCACAATACATACTTGTGATATTTTATTCACAATAATTATTTAATATTTAGTAAGCTAGGCGTTTTCGCCAGACGGTCTTTGCCAGTCTCAGTGCCTAAGCATCGTGTGCTCCAAAAATGTTCTTAATTGTTTTTTATTTAAAAGCAATTTCAAATGACAAACTAATTTTACTTAATGTGAAGTGTTAAGTTAGTCTATTTGGAGACCATAAAGTATAGTAAAATGAAAAAAAACGCTAAGTACTATAACATCTATATATATGAACCCTTTTGTTAAACAAAATACTAATAAAGACGTCACAACACTCATCTATACATACAGATATGCATATGAAGACCTAAGTAATGGGTGAAGAAACAACACTTAGGATATTTCCCAAGCTACTATATATTAAAGATCTAGAAGATATTCGTTTTAGTAGGTGTGGTTTGTTATTATAGTAAGTTTTAGTTGTCCTACTAAAAGTGAAGAGTTTATCATCCTGCTAATATTGTATAGAGTATTTGATATAGCGTGATGGAAGGAGAATTAAGATACTAGATAAACTTCGTTGATTCAATCAATGAATACTCGGAATGAATCACAAACAATCATTATTCGTTGATTTCAAAGAATATTGTATAATGATTAAACAAAACGATTGATAAAATTATCAAAGAGTTTTGATTAAGAATTTCAATGAAAAAAGATAGTCTTGTTTCATAACACAATGATTAAATACTAACCCTAAAACAAGAAACAAAACAAATCCCTAAATTTTAAAAAGAATGCAAAAATAGTCCTAAAACAAAAAAAAATTGCATCTCTGCTTCAACCAGCTACTGCGGCGTACTCCTTTTCCGCTGCGTCGCAATCAAGGCTTCTCACAAAAAGCAATCACGTCTGTTTCCCCCACTGCGGCGCACTCCTCCTTACTGCGGCGCAGTGGCGAATATTGTGTCGCAACCAGTTTACGATCTTCCAAACGCCTCATAATCTTGTTCTCGATATTCACCGCATCATCTCCCTCTTGAGACTCGACCTCGATTCTTGTTTCGACTTCATTTTTCCTTTAACTTTTAACATCCAAACTTGTACTCCGTGCATTAGCAATCCACTCTTCAAAAATACCCGAAAGGAGAAAAGGGGTGGCAAGCAACTCGAAGGGATGTTGCGCCACCTAGGTACGCGTTTGGACCTCGAACTTTGATTGTATTCATACCCAATTTTGGGACCTTATATGCGGGATTGATATTGTCAACTAGATCACTTTGACTAATTAAAAAACTAATCAAATTATATTTATCGATCACATCATCTTTTTCCAACATAATCAACCCAAACGAATCTTGATAAACAATATTTAGCAAATTAATACCTGATACCCTTTCTACACGATTACCATACAAAAATACTTCATCTTTATATTGATCTTCTTCATCGGTATCATCATAAATTGGATCTGATTCTACCTTAAAATATTTTCTTTTTCCTCGTTATCAGTATCATAAATCGGATATGATTGTTCTTCAAAAATATTTTTTTTTTCTTCGTTATCAGTATCATAAACCGACAACGATTCTTCTTCAAACATGTATTCTTCATCCATGTCCCAAATAAGGTTATCATCCGTAACAATTACATCATCAAGATGATGTTGTAGATTAACAAACTTATTCAAACGTGCAGTCAAAACTTTTACCTGATGTTGCAGTTTAGCGTTCAAACAACGCGCGGTCAAAACTTCTACCTGATGTTGTAGTTCAGCGTTCAAACGAAGTAAATCATTATTCCCTTAACGTGGAGGCATGATCGGATCGTTCGTCTCTGAATACCAACTGATGTAGCGCGATGGGAGGATAATTAAGATACTAGATAAACTTCGTTGATTCAATCAATGAATACCCGGAATGAATCACAAATAATCACTATTCGTTGATTCCAAAGAATACCGTATAATGATTAAACCAAACAATTGATAAAATTATCAAATAGTTTTGATTAAGAATTTCAATGAAAAAAGATAGTCCTCCTCATTGTTGCATAACATAATGATTAAATACTAACCCTAAAACAAGAAACAAAACAAATCCCTAAATTTTAAAAAGAATGCAAAAATAGTCCTTAAAACAAAAAAAACTGCATCTCTGCTTCGACCAGCTACTGCGGCGCACTCCTTTTCCGCTGCGTCGCAGTCAAGGCTTCTCACAAAAAGCAATCACGTCTGTTTCCCCACTGCGGCGCAGTGGCGAATATTGTGTCGCAACCAGTTTACGATCTTCCAAACGCCTCATAATCTTGTTCTCGATATTAACTGCATCATTCTCTTCCTCTTGAGCGGTGAATTGGTATTTAAGCGGTTCAATATCCGGAACGGTTATAAAATGTAGAGAATAACTTAAAAGTAGACTTGAATGAAGGAAAGGAGTTGAATAAATGAAGGTTTATGGAGGCAACAACAAGCAGCCGCTTTTATCCCACAAACCAACCAACCAACAATCTTTCTGTATTTATTTACATTACTTTTCTCTTTTTGTGAATAACTTTATTTAATTTTGCATCGGGTCCTAAATACCATATACTTTCATGGATTCCATCCTACTCCCACTCCAATTTCTTTCTTTCAATTTATTCTATTTCTATTGATTCTTTGTAAAATGTGATTATAAGCTGCTGCTATTCTTGATAACCCCATCATGGATTCTTCTTCTTTTGAAGGTAATTAATCAAATCAAATCAATCAATTTTTTGCTACTTAATTTCATCTTTTCCTTGATGGGTTTTTTCTGGATTTAATAAAAATTGATTTTTTCATCTACCCTTTCAAAAATATTGTTATTTTTGTTTGATTTAATCTTATAAAAAAGTTTTTTTTTTTTGGAATATTGGGTGAAAAAAATATATTTTTAGCTATATATTTGGATCTGTCTTTGATATAGCAATAGTAAGCATGTTTGTATTTATATGTCCTCGTAATTTACAACATCAATAATTCACTGTTTATATTCCATCAACAGGTTGTTTTGCAGTTTCTTTTATGAGTCTTCTTGTTCTTGCTTGGATTTGTTGTTTGGATTTTTCGCATTTATATCGAACATTATCCGTTTTGATTGTTTAGATAATTGTAAAACTGATTGATTATGTATTTATGTTACTTGACTTTATACAAACCAAAACCTTCGTCATTAGTGGTCTTGCGAGTTCTATGTAGATCGTAGTATTACAATCTAACATTATTTATGAGGTTTGCAAACACCCTCTTCACATTACCCTGTTTCTTTAAAACAGTACAAGGCATGGTTAGGCTGTCTTTATCGGTTTTAAGTCAACTATGTAAAATTATGTGTTGATGCAACTTTTCTGTATTTTTATCGTTTTTTTATATTAAAATATGCATATATAAACTTGTTGCAATGAATATTACAACTGGCATTGACATAACATTTTGGTATAACTATTTAGTATACCGACGTTAAAACTTAATTATAATATGTAGAAAGTTTGAGCCAGTCATATTTTAACGAAACTTCTTCATTTTTTTAGTCAACTTTTTATAATGTTTTTGAATCAAATTATTGATCGTTTACTTGTGTTCAGGGTTTATACGTGATCCATCAAAGTGTAGTAAATTGAGCATGGAAGAAAAGAGAGAGCTCGTATATGAAGTATCTGAATGGTCTCAAGGGGCACCCGAGCTCCTACAATCATGGAGCCGTCAAGAAATTCTTCAAATTCTTTGTGCTGAAATGGGAAAAGAGAGAAAGTATACTGGATTAACAAAACTGAAAATTATTGAACATCTTTTGCAAATAGTGACCGAGAAAAGATCACTTGATGAAAATGATGATATTATGATGAATCTTGAATCATCAGAAACTGATCATCAAAGATCTGCCAAACGACACAGAAAATCTGATCATCCAAATCGTCTAAACATAGAACCGGATCATACTTACGTTGGTATAGTTAATAATAATGTTGAATTTTGTAAGAATTCGGCTTGTAGAGCTAAATTAAGTCAAGATCAGGCGTTTTGTAAAAGGTGTTCTTGTTGCATTTGTCATCAATATGATGACAATAAGGATCCAAGTTTGTGGTTGATTTGCAGTTCCGATCCTCCGTTTCAGGGAACTTCTTGTGGAATGACGTGTCATCTTGAATGCGCCTTAAAACACGAAAAATCGGGAATTCTGAAAGATGGGAATATTATTGGACTTGATGGGAGCTTCAGTTGTGTTTCTTGTGGTAAAGTGAACGATTTACTTGGGTAAGTCTCTTTCCATTTTTTCTCCGATTTAGCTTTAATTCTAGATTAATAGTGAATAGGTGGCAAGTTGGGCGGGTCAGAAAAGTTTTGCAAAAACAGAAGTGTTTATGAAAAATAAAAGTTCTGCAATGTGATATTGTTGAAGTTTTAATTCCGATAGTAAAAAAGTTCAAACATACAATTTTGTTTTCATACGGTATTTTTCTAGAAATTAAATAGCCGTGTCATACGTGTTATGCTTTCACTGTCAAACAAATACCATGTCATAATTTATTTTCAAAAGCGTTAAATATATGTTACTGCATTTGTCCCAAGATATTTTATTTTACATTATTACCAATAAGCAGTGGTTTACCACTATTGATGACATTAATTATTGCTGACAAATTTGTATATTTTCGCCTTGTTAAGAATTATTTGAGATATCTAATGTTCATGCTAATAGAATTGTTGTTGGCCATGGACTTGGATTCATTGGTAGTTTGGTACAACCTCTGCTAGCCAACCACTTATTAGTTCTTTTGTGTAACCACAAAAACTTTATTCGGGTTGGGTCAATGGCCATGATTATAGTTAGTGCCCTGATAATGATTTGTGTCGTAAAGTATTTTCACATGGACCTAAAAGTCTTGGCTTATACAGATGTTGGAGGAAACAAATGATGATAGCAAGGGACACTAGGCGGGTTGACATCTTGTGTTATCGTGTTTCTTTAAGCCAGAAGCTCTTGGCTGGGACCCTACGTTATCAAAAGCTTCACGAAATTGTAAATGAAGCAATGGAGAAACTTGAAGCAGATGTAGGACCGTTGACTGGTTTACCAGTCAAACGAGCAAGAGGTATAGTCAACAGACTTTCTTCTGGACAAGAGATTCAAAAATTATGTGCTCTTGCTGTCGAATCCCTAGATTTAGTTCTATCCAACACGACCGTTATTGGTATACTTTTCTCTCTCTCCATTTTGTTTGTGTTTTTAGAAGTTTGAAAATCGGCAGGTTGGGTAATTGGTCTATTCTGGTATGCATGGAATGGGACTGGCCGGGTTTGGTTGATCAAAGATAGTTTTTGTCCAATCTTTTAATAGATAAATAGCGTGTCCAACGTTACTACGAAAGTTCTAATATTGCAATAATACAGTTAAATACCAACTCAACAATAATGATATCTTGAATTGATAAAAATACGCTTTTGGTGACTTTCAACCTTTTGACCATCTTTAGATCTTATTCTTTTAATCTTCATTCCAAAGGAAACAGAATTTGACTTTTAAAATCAAATCTAGTACAGTAGCTTTTTTTTTGTTGCCAAAATCGATATGGAATATATGTACAAATTTCGATCCACTTTTTCTTCAAATTGAATTTGCTATAAATCTCATTTTTTGACTTCAGTTTGTTTGACCTCAAGTTCTAAAAGTTAACAGTTTTTTGGTCAAAAAACTATGCAGATACAAGCATTTTGACACCAGTTATCAAATTCGGAAATGTCTTCCCCACATCAATTACTGTGATTTTGGGTTCCAAAGATCAATCTTTCAACGATAATGTCAGAACACATCGTTATATTATGTGGCATCGAAAAACTGAAGATACAGGTTATCCTCTAAAACCGACTTGTACATTGTTTGCACCAAGTGGTACCAAATTTTTGCTCTCGGGTTTAAGTCCATCAACACAGTATGCTGTAAAAGTCGTTGTCTTTGAAAGCACCCGTGAACTGGGAAGCAAAGAACTCTCATTCCAAACTAGCGACGATAATCAAAAAAGCCCAGCAACTAATTCTAGCAGCCTTTCAAATCCGTCCTCGGTTGAAGATGAAAACAACAATATTGTTAATAAGCAGAAAGACAAAGAGGTCGACACAAACACTGATTTCGTAAACATCATCAAAAACACTTCAACAAATGATGAAAACAATGAAAAAGATTTCGATCCTTTTGTGGCTACTACTTCCGCTAAATTACCCATTACCCCATGCAAGACGGAAAACGGAAAAGATTCTAACTTGGCTAGAAAAACCCGATCAAAAACATCACAAAAGAATCTTGATAATGTGTCTGAAGAGGAACCAAACGAATCAGATGATCGAGATTTTGGGTATTACGTGAAAATGATAAGATGGTTAGAATGCGAAGGACATATAGATACAAGTTTTAGGAAGAAATTTCTCACTTGGTACAGCTTAAGAGCAAGTGAACAAGAAATTAGAGTTGTCAAAGCATTTGTGGATACTTTAATGGAGGATCCGTCTTCGCTTGCAGGACAGCTTGTCGATACATTCTCTGATGTGATTACAAGCAAGACATGTTCTTCAAAAGGTCTATGCCTCAAGCTTTACCATTGAATTGAAATTTAAATTTAAATCAAGGTTAGAAAAGTCTAATCTGAATTGTTTTTATAAGTTATATCTAACTATTTATATTCATGATTTTCGACTGTAATCATTTATATTCGATGTCATTATTGGTGGCTAATCTTTCATTGATATGAAGAGAACCGAGTATATAATAATTATATGTCATCGTGCTGTGCTCTTCTTGAAGTTAGTTTCTTAAGCTCAAGCTCTATTTGTCGACTAGACTACATAGTTACTCCAGTATTTAGTCATCGAGTTGTTTTTAAGAACTCGAGTCTCCTTAAGTCGTTTTAGTTGCTTGCTTTGGACCATGTTCAAAACTCGAACGAAAAATGTAAAAGTATATGGGTACAGGGTACATGAAAGGAATAACTTTTGTATGTGTTTTTTATGTAAAAGAGGTAATCCACAATATTATGTCTTTGGTATTTTAACCATGGGAAAACAAAAATTGTTTTAGAATGTAATATAAACTAAGGTTGTCTGCAAGATCGGGATCATGAGATCCGATCTGAATAGTATTATCCTACAAAAATAACCAAAATATTTTTTGCAAGTGTTATAATCAAAAAGATTTTCAAAGTTTAAATACATAAGTATTGTGCAATACAAACTCATGTTTCGGACATTTTAAGTGATAACAAAGGTACAATACAACATTAAGCGAAAAACGTAAAAGCACTCTCGTCATCACACCTGAGAGCCTTCGTTACATTGTCATATCAACATCACACTAAAACCGGATTATATTAAAAAAACATATTTAACCATCACACTAAAATATTAAATATCTATTTTTATTAAATTTTACATAAATCATTTAAAAAAAAAATAAAAATAAAGAGAAAAATTCATCCCCAACACTACCCCTCCATGCACGTCAGTCAGCCATGACAACGTTATGGAGGTTCTTTGCATATGGGCCTATTTGTCGATATTGTATGTAAAAATCTTGAGAAAATCACGAAATTAATCAACAAATTCGTGACAATTTTGTCTTTTATCTTTAGTGCGAGAACGAGATTTTTTAAAATGGGTGATGTATATTAAGCCACGTCTCCACGCCTAATAATACCCGTTCTCGCGACATGACAATCCCGTTCTCGCGCAATGACGTGGCTTAATATACATCACCCATTTTAAAAAATCACGTTCTCGCGCTAAAGATAAAAGACAAAATTGTCGCGAGAAAATTGTCGCTTGATGATTATTTTCGAAATTTTTATGTTTTCACATGATCAATTTCGTGATTTTCTCAAAAATCTTTAATATATAATAAAAAAGAGGCATTAAATGTTATATGGCGAAATAAGGCCTCTTAGATGGATTAACCTTTTTGATTTCTGCCGTTAAATGAGTGTTGATTTCAGCAAATATCATTTTCATCAATTCACTTAAATGAGTTAGCCCCTGTTACTCCAATTCACTTAATTGAAGCAAAATTAGTGTCCAGTGGAATCACAAAACCAACACATCAACAAGTCATGAATGAATATATCAACCAGGCACAAAAAGATTTAATTCAATATCAACAATTATATTCAAAATCAGACTCTTCAATGAATGACTCCTCTGAAGATGATAATCAATTTCAATGCCTTGGTGGAGAATCCCAAGATCAAGAAGAGGACATGCAATTGTCCATACCGGAATTATTTATGGAATTGAAGTATCAAATGGCAAGAAATATTGGAGAATCATCCAAAAATAATGAAGAGATGGAAGATACCAGTAAAATGAATGAAGACACAGAGGATAAGAAAGGGAAGACAGAAGCCATGTGAAGAAATCTGAAGAAATCTCACTATAGCCATATGAAGGCTAAATTATTTTCTCTAAAGAGCCCACAATCATTAAAGATGTCGGCCATAATAATGTGTACTATATTTGTCCTTGAGCTCCACCCTGTATAAAAGGGGACTCAGGTTTTAGTTGAAGGCACCAGTATTTTTTCTAGCTCTACTTTATTTTAAATTCTCTTTGTAATGTTTGTGAAACTTAATAATATTTCTAGTTTCTGAATACATCCTACTTTAATTGTAAGTTTCTCTATCTTATTTACTTTCTATATTATAATTTGTTTTGTTTGATCGCCTCCTATATGGAAGGCTAATTTACTACGTTGGATAACACTACTCATATGACTACTGGATTCATGGCCTAAAAAAAAAAAAAAAAAAAAGTCTGGAAATTGAAATGAAAGTTTAGTAAGGTCAATTCTGCTATTAGTCGAGGTTAATCTGTTCCCTTATATATATATATATATATATATAATATGTAAAACTCTTGTCGTGATTAAGTCCGCTTAAGCCTAAGTGTGGCGTCAAGGGCAAAAGCTCATTGACTAACCGGTTTACATATCATTTATATTTGACAACCAGGTAGTAAATAAATCTCTTTGACCAAGCAGATTGTAAATCGAATCCTTGCAACTATTCAATTTCTTAAAAATATCTATATTTTTAAATAAACCTTTTAAATAAACCTATATCTATATTTTTCATATGGGTTCATATGTATGGAATGGGTTCATATATATATATATATATATAGAGGTTGGTTCTTGTAAAACAAACCTTAAGGTAAAATAAGTAAAAAAAAATTAAAAAATAATTTATAACGTTAGATATTTTGGATTATCGTTAATTTTAACCATATCTCAAACTTTAAAAAACGAAGTTTTGTTGTACATCATAAAATGGGTAGTTTTACCGTTGTGCATCAAATTTAAATATTTACTGCACAAAAACAGAAAATTTGATGCACAGTCCCTAAACGACATATATTTTGATACATATCAAAACTTGCTTTTTTAAAGTTTGTTATAATTGAATAAATAAACATAATACAAAATTACACATATAATAAATTATTTTTTCATATTTTTTTACTTATTTTACTTTAAGTTTTGGTTTATAATAACCTCTCCCTATATATATATATATACCAAAACTTAAAGTAAAATAAGTAAAAAAATATGAAAAAATAATTTATTATATTCGTAATTTTGTATTATGTTTATTTATTCAATTATAACAAACTTTAAAAAAGCAAGTTTTGATATGCATCAAAATATATGTCGTTTATGGACTGTGCATCAAATTCTTTGTTTTTGTGTAGTAAATATTCAGATTTGATGCACAACGGTAAAACTACCCATTTTATGATGTATAACAAAACTTCGTTTTTTAAAGTTTGAGATATGGTTAAAATTAACGATAATCCAAAATATCTAACGTTATAAATTATTTTTTAATTTTTTTTTACTTATTTTACCTTAAGGTTTGTTTTACAAGAACCAACCCCTATATATATATATATATATATATATATATATATATATATATATATATATATATATATATATATATATATATATATATAAAAGTGTAAAAGAGGTAAATTATAAGCAAAAGACGAAAATACCCTCATGTGAGAAACACATGACCTTCAAATCGTTAAAAATTAACGGACGTTAGAAAAATGGACCATCGGGGTAAGAGAATTAAAACAATGGGGACTACTGACATAATTATTTAAAAAAAACTTAAATTAGTAATTCTGATACAAATATAAGGACCAAATGTGTAATTTACTCATTTATTTATATGGGTGTATGCATGGTTTGTGATTAACATGTCGATGTTTGATGATTTTTGTGTATTCGTATGGATTTTTGATTGATATGAGTCGTTAAAATAAAATAGTGTTTGTGATGTTCTTTAATTCTTTTAAGAAAAATGAATATTTAAAAGAAAATTAAAAGGAGTTGACTGACTCGGAAGACATTTAATCATTTTACTTTACTGGGGGACGAAAATGAACTCTAAAGATTCTCATAGGGACGATAAATGCTTTTTCGAATCATTAAGGAGTGATAGTAAACTTTTGCAATAACCACAAAAACCATTTTTGCAATTACCTCTACAAAAAAGTAAAAAAATAACTAGTTTTAATATATGGACATTGGGCTGATAATCCCTATGGCAAAACTGCAAGGATGGTTTGTGCAATAATGTGTAAATAAACCAAACTATGTAGTACAATATATGTCCCATACAAGAATTAATATCGGATCGAATGTCCAAACAATTAAATAACAAGAATAATTATAAGAATTCTAATTAGATAATTCTTAGAGCAAAAAACAAAGCTTTATTTTTAATTAATATCAAGGTCTACATAAACCTTAAACAAATATGATATTTAACCTAATTAACTAGCTTTGAAAAAAAGGTAATAAAACACAAATTCGTATGAAACATTGTAAAATAAAGAAACGACAAAATAAACCTAAAATTTAAAACTAATCTGCATCATTCTCTCCCTCTTGAGAAAGACTCGACCTCGAGTCTTGTTTCAACTTCACTGTTCTCTTAACTTTTAGCATCCAAACTTATACTCTTTGCGTCAACTTTCCCCTCTTCAAATATACCCGACCTTGAATCTTGATTGCTTTCATACCCAATTTTATGACCTTGATGGCGGATCGATATGATTAAATGGAAATACATATACAAACGAATAACAAAGAACATAAATGAATTCCTGATGGTAACTATATTCAAAACACTCTTAATAATAAGATATAAAAATCTAATGTGTTTTTTTAAAAAGAGACACATTATGTTAGTCACTAATTAATTATTAAATAAAAGACCAAAAATAAAAGATCTTAAAAATCTTTCATAATTAAAAGTAAATATTCATCCAATTTTAACACTTTAATAAAATTCATCACTAACCTTCCCTGAATCAAGAATACTTAAATAAATAGGACCTCTAACTTATATGATCGTAAGATTTTAATAATATTCATATAAAACAAATATTTCAGACACTAGGCCGGGTATATTGGACTTTTGGAGTATCTGGCATAACATTATTGACTAAATTTCATTGGTCTTATTAAAAGTCTATCTTTAATTTGATCGAAGAATTTAATTGGTTGTATATTTGATATATCCTTTTCGAGGGATTATGAAATCGTAAAACTATACATTACATGCATGTATTGAAGACGTTATTTTTATTCATAACAAAGGACCTTTATCAAATAACACCAAACACTTTTATTTAGATTCCATATATATATATATATATATATATAATAAATGACTTTAAAAAAACAGCCTTGCGGGTTATTTTTAAAAAGCTATTACATACTTAATTTCCTTATACATTAACAAAACAACACCTCTTGCATTTCGGGGATCTAAATTTCGCTACAAATGTACCATCAAATTATACATATTTTTACTTTTTAAAAACAGCATACAAGAGTGCTGGTATCAAAACTCTATAATAGATAATAGAGATATAAAAAAATGAAGTTATATGTTACATATACAAGTTGCTAGATCCTTGACATCAAAGTTTGGTTTGTGTTTCTTGAAAATAGTCGTAATGGTAGCCAATCTTCATCATCAATAACGGAGAAACATTTGTTCACCATTTCATCGTTCACTAGCTCTACTCTAGCCGGCGACCACTATACAAACAGAAATATTTGCTAAATTAAGTAAATATATATAACGTATGCTTTGTTCAAAATAACTGGTGTACGTCTAAAAAGAGAAGAAAGCAAAGATATGAAATGTTACCTGTGGATTCTTATCTTTATCAACCAACATTGCTCGAGGACCCTGCGTGAGAATAAAAATACACTATTTTTAAAAACAACAATAACTATATAAGGAATATCGACTTTGCTAAAGCATAATAAGAGAGAAAGAGAAATACAATTTTAACAAACCTCATAAAAATCATCATTTACGGTTCTTCTTAGAAGATGACTAACAACAAGATGTTCACGAGTAAGGCATTGTTCTAGTTTTTGTGATCGACCTTCTATAATCTACAAAAAGATATAATAAATTCAGCATATTTCAACACCCCTTTTCCTTAGTAACAGAATACTAATTCAAACACAAGTTACCATTTTTAACGTAAGTTTAATGCATAGTGGAGAAGTTGATTTCATCGATTTGATTGCATGACGAATCCATTTTTCGTTGCTGCTTGCAGCAAAACTCTCCTACATAAAGGCAAATAAAAAATATTATAGGTGGTTATTAGTAGAACGATAAATACAAAGAATAATAATTAAAGAAAAAAAAAGTTTACTATGCCGAAATTACCAATGATAATAATATATCTTCAACGGTATCTCTTGAAAAGCATTTGCTGATAATTTCAAGCCTAGCATCGAAATAAAAAACTTATAACTCAGTTTCAAGTATTTCCATTATGCAATACTATATATATATGTAACAGGAGTCCTTTTTTTTCATTATGTATAATATAATAGCTACCTTGGATAGGCATTCTCAAGTTTAATATTTGTCCAATCTGCATATTTGTTAATAATTTCAGAAATTTTCGTTATGTTTCTGTCATCAGATGAACCCATCGTGCTTAGTGCATTCTCTAGTGAAGCTAAATCCTACAAGAAATAAAACAAATCAGAGATTTTGTTAATAATGTGAGATAGGGATCAAGTTAAATACGTAATTTTTTAGCAACGAAATCCAGTCATAAAATTATCATAGGGATTTACCTTTGAGTGTACAAAGTGAGTTGCGAGACCACACTCAACCATTTCAATCCCATTCAATCTTACTCCAGTGAGCGCCACATATTCACCTTTAGATTCCAGCCAAACAATTAGATTTCACAAATAGAAAGTCGCAAATCAACTGAAGCTTTCTATTTTAGGTTGGAAATTACCGAAAAAACCAGGAAGTCTTGATAAGAAATAAGATGCACCAACATCTGGAATCGATCCTATTGATGCTTCTGGCATTGCAAAAATTGTTTTCTCTGTAACAATCCGAAACGCTGCATTCATTGATAATCCAGCCCCTCCACCCATTACGATTCCATTTATAAGAGCGATCTGTTGTTTTTAAACAATGAATTTCAGAGAATAAGAGATCATATATACATATTACCCAATATTTTATGATCTATAATGCAACATATTCTTGCAAATTCTGAGTTTCTATGTTGCAAGTTTTTTTATATAAAGTAAGTAAGATGTGCGGGAAACTAACCAATGGCTTTGTATAGGTTCCAAGTAAGCAGTCTAGACTATACTGTTTGCGAAAGAAGTTTGCACCAAAGCTCCAATGTCCTTACAAAAGAAAAGGGCACAATAGTATTTCAGTAATAATCTATAACGATATTTTTATTCATGAATCCCGATATTATCCAGATAAATCTATAGATACCATGAAATTTAATAGTGAACTCCTCGTAATTTCCTTAGATTATTTTAATTTATACTTCAAAGACGATACATTAAAACCTCTTAAGTAGCTAGTAAGACGCTAGATATATGCTTAAAAATTTTAAGTAGAAAAAGAAAAAAACTTGATGAGTTTGATGATAATATCGCTTTATAAACTTGTGTCACAGAGATATAATACCAGCATTAGTGAGCATCTGTAGAGCCGTAACATCCCCGCCTGCACAAAATGCTTTTCCATTTCCCTGATAAATTTGAAAATGAACAATAGAAATTAGATGTTGGAAACTATAATGAGGCATTGCAAAAAAATATGTTGTTTCATTACTATATAATGTTCATAATTAAATTAGTTCTACCTTTAATATCACAAACTTGATTGTAGGATCTTTTTCATACACCTCAAACATCTTTAACATCTGAACAATCTGCAAAATGATCATCGGTTTATAAGAGACGACATAAACATATATAAATATGGTATCTTATATATATATATATAGGAAATGTAAACTTACAAGTTCATATATATATATATATATATATATATATATATATATATATATAAGAGACGACATAAACATATATAAATATGGTATCTTATATATATATATATATATAGGAAATGTAAACTTACAAGTTCATAGTTTAGAGAATTTAGTTTTCTAGGTCTGTTTAATGTTACTATCATCCCTCCAGATATCGCTTCGGAAAGAACCTACAAAAAGAAAATCGACAGTTATGGATTATTACAGTTCAATAAACATTATAGGAGTTCTCACCCACCCCTCCTTAAAAATACAGTTAGAGGATGGTAAACAAATGAGTGCTACAAAAGATCAAGTCCGTTATGAATTTTTACATATTACAGTTATTTAAATATAAATATTCTTTTAATTTCTGAAATATATGTTTTAAACTTCAAGTGGCTCGGCAAAACAAAGATCAAGTCATGTGTAGAAGCCTAAGTACACAAATGCAGCATGTAAACAATACCAATCCGTCTAAAGCACATGACCAGTGTAATTCATTTCCGATGATACAATATATCATACGGACACTTATTTTTGGGCGGAGAAAGTAAGACTTTCTAAATTATACCTCGTATTCATGCATATACATACATGTAAAAGAGGACGAACGTACCCATATTCGTGAACAAGTTTTGAAAAACAAAGATTTTGCAAATAAAAGAGGACGAACGTACCCATATTCGTGAACAAGTTTTGAAAAACAAAGATTTTGCAAACAAAAGAAGTTATTGGATACATATTTGGCGAAGAAATGAGAACAACTCGGGTCAAAAACGTTCAAGTGTAGACATATTATGAGAAACCTACCAGCTTTTCTTCTTTGTTGTTGACAGATCGAGCCATTAGAGACATTTCGAATGAATTTACTTTGTTTAGGATGAATGGGTTGAAGATAATGAGATTGATTTTCCAATGAATTAAAAGGACTTTATTTATAGACCCGGCCAGGTGGAAGATTAATAAGAAACTTCGCTTGTGCTGCCTTTTTTTGAAAAGAATACCATTTATATGTACTTTATTATTTTAAAACAAGTCAAAATTTTGAGTGAAGTATTGAATATCTTATTAATGAAGATATCATAACTCTGGAAATGAGAAACAAACAAGCAACATATGTACGCTTATGTATATCATGGGTTCCATTACTTGTCCTATGAATTGGTACAACTGCCAAATGTATAGTATGTTTTCACTCGATAATTTGATGATCAAATTGAACACGGTATAGGATAATATCGACACTGATTGACGGGTATACGAATTTTATATGTGGTGGGCTTTCCTCTTAAGTATTTTCCTGGTTGAATAGTTTATACCAACTACAAATAAACATTGATAAGTACCATAACTACACGAACTTCTAGTTATGTATATATGCCATTATATTTTTCACGTTAGGTATAGAAATGACAAAAGGATTTTGACAATGAGTTTCGTACGTGTAGCATAAACATCGAGCTATATGATCGATCTATTGGACTTAATTCTGTAAGCTACGATTATATCCCACTTGTTACAAAATTAGTAATTCGAAAAGATCGAAAGTTGTATTGTTTGATAAGTTAAGGAATGGTCTATCCTATTAACTTTTTATGTAAGTTTGTACCTAAGTACTCTTGATATCTAATAGTGAGTTGGGTCCATGTCAACGTGCCTTTGATACTGATCGAACTTATGTTCCGTTAAATGTTACAACTATAGTTGTAATGATACTTTTAATAGTATGACTTTATCTTTATATAACACACATAACAAGTATAAAAATCACAAAATACATTTATGTGGTTTAGAAAACATATTTACAAGAACTCGTGACATGTGTATGTGCAATTCGTATGTGTTAACGATGAAGTATTTCAAAAATTGGCAACATTAATCATAATATAAGTTAGTTAAAATGTTACCGAGAAAGATCCTTATTCAGGTCATAGTTATACGTAAAATGTGAGCCTTTTGTTTTGCCTATTTTTTTTTTTCTTTTTTTTTTTTTGATAAAGAAGAGTATTACACCTCCGGGCTCTGCATAATGAATGCATATAGCCTTGAAGTTATAAATAAAGAAAACAAAACAAAAGAACATAAATAAAGTGATAAACTTGGACAACGGGACAAGCCCTCGCCTGACTTATTACGATTTGCAAAAATCTAAGCTAATCGTTGTCTAGCATTCCATCAAAAGTGGGAAAATATTCCCCTCGTGACATATTCCTCGTGAATGACTCCAATTGTAAATGCACCAATACATATGTAGATAACCTGCAAAGGATGATAAATTTTTTATTTTTTTTTATCAAACACCATATCATTGCGACAAAGTCATAGTGACCAACATAAAGTAGGGGCTCCAATTAAAATATTTGACATAAGCCTTTTATTTAATCCTGATAACCAATTACCAAACATGTTACTAATGTTACGAGGAGGAGGAATGTTAAAAGCAATAAAAAGAGCTCTCCAAATAAAACGTGCATAATGACAATCAAAGAAAAGATGTTGAATAGTCTCCTGATCTTTAGAACAAAAAACACATTGTTTACTACCCTTCCACTGACGCTTAGCTAAGTTATCTTTAGTGAGAATAACCCGAGTACAAAGATAGCACATAAATATTTTAACGTTTAAGGACGTTTTTAGTTTCCAAATATTTTTCCTTCTAACATGGACTTGACCATCAAGGAGGGCCAAGTACAAAGACCGGACCGTAAATTGTTTCGAACTTTGAAGATTCCAGTTAAATCGATCACTCCTATTATTAAGTTGGACATTAGAAGGTTTAGATACTAACTTTGTTCATACCTCTAATTTAGGTCCTGTAATAGCCCTTCTAAAAGATATGTTTAATGTTGCCGTGCTCATCACGGCTGCCAAATATACTTCTCTTTTACGCGCAATATTATAAAGTCACAAATATTGAATTTTAAGAAGAATACCGTCTAACCATACATCTTCCAAAAATCTAATTTGAGTGCCATCATTTGGGGTAAAACTTCCATATCTAAAAAACAAGTTTTTAACCTTTATCAATCCCGAGCAAAAATGAGAATCTCCAGGTTTAAAAACAAGTTTTTGCCTATGATGTCGACAAGCTATTTTCGTGGCAATTTAAGAACTTTTTAACGGTCATTTTAAGATATTTACTCAAGGGAGTTCGAACATGATATATTATGAAGAGTTAATTACATGGTTCGTCCCTATGGTTTGCACCATTTTCACCCGTCATCCCTATTACTTTTTTATTACACCACTGGTACCTAAGTTTAAAATTTGTTGCCTCTAGAGTCCCTTAAATGGACGTGACGTTAAAAAGGCCGTTAAGTGACCTCACGTGTGTCACACGTGATGGGTAATTTCGTCATTTTACCACCTTCTTCCCCATTTTTAATATCCATATCCAAGAATCCCAAAACCCTAAAATCAAAATCCAAATTAAAACCCAAAATCCAAATCTCAAATCCCAGGAATTTCCTAACCCCACCAGCCATCACCACCGGAGCACCACCACCTTTCACCACCTTCCCTCTAGCCTCATTCTTCCCGGACTTCTTCCGAACACCGTTAACCACCGTCGGCGCCGCCGTTTTACCAGGAACCTCAATATTAACCTCATTAACATATTTTTTCACGCGCCGTCTTCCAAACAACTCATCTTCATCGTCACTAGATGAATCAGTAGCATCTGGGTCAGTCATGGAAATCCTCACAACTTTCGGGAACGACTTCGTTTGCCAACTACTCAAACATTTCTTAGACTTAACCGCCGGTAACGGATTAACAGGCGCCGTCATAATTGTTGTAACGTTTTTGTGTTGGGTATACTTAATAGGTCTCAACATTTGGTAACTATCCATTGATTAAAATCGCATAAAGTTTAGATCTTTAATCAAAAGAAGCTTCACCCAGAATCAAAATAATCGTATCAAAATAAAGAAAAAGCTGTTCTGGTTTGGTTTCTTTTGGGGGTATGAAAAAAAGTAATCTTTTGTGAAAAAGAATACTTATACGAAATGGGTTTATCAAGTTCCTGAAGCTTTTATCTTAACAATGGCGGATTTGTGTATTCTTGAAAAATATAAAAACCCAGAATCAACTAAGGTAAGATTAAGTTGCAAACTAACCATTATTGTGATTTGGATTTTGAATCTGGGTTTTTATTTACTTGAATCTGAGTTTTAATGGGGTTTTAATTTGGATTTTGATTTTGGGGTTTTGGGATTCTTAGATATGGATATTAAAAATGGGGAAGATGATAGGTAAAAAGACGAAAATACCCTCACGTATTATCCACGTGAGATGACTTAACGGCTGTTTTAACGGCACATCCAAAATAGGGACTCTGGAGGCAATAAATTTCAAACTTAGGTACCAGTGGTGTAATAAAAATGTAATAGGGATGACGGGTGAAAATGGTGCAAACCATAGGGACGATCCTTGTAATTAACTCTATTATGAATTAGATAGGACGTTTTACCATTGGACTATTTTGGAGATGATACATAACAGAACTTAGATAAAGAAAGATCCTTGTCATATGATTTATTTATTATATGAAATTTGGCAATAAAACTCCACTTCTCAAACGTAATTATTGACACAATATAATATTACCTACCGTTGTTGAAACTTTATTTATTATATGAAATTTGGCAACAAAACTCCACTTCTCAAACGTAATTATTAACACAATATAATATTGCCAACCGTTGTTGAAACTTCAAGTGCCTTGACAAAACAATAGATACTAATTAAACCAACATAACTTTTGACTTAAAGATATTATCCTTTTGTTTTCTAAAGATATTTATCCTTTTGTTTTCTAACACCATCACAGCTAGATTGATGGTTGAACATAACATTATAGATAACATGAGGCGTGATGTAGCGGCATAATTAAGTCTTGAATTTTGTAAAAAATAACGAGATATGATGTTTTTTAAATCGTGATAAGACGACAAAAAATTTAATATATTTTATAATTTTTTATATACTTATATATATTTTTTATTACTATTACTAAGTTATATAAATATATATAAATTATCAAAAACTTTGTGTTAACATATATATATATATATATATATATATATATATATATATATATATAATATATATATATATATATATATATATATATATATATATATATATATAATATATATGGACTGATTCATGCGAGAACTCTTATTTCTGCGAGAACTGCGAGAACTCTTAAAAAAAGTGTCAATTAACATGTAATTATGTTTATTGACATGTAAAAACTATTGAATGTTAAAAATCTAGTAAAAATATAAATAAAAAATTAAAAAAAATTGTATGAAATCACGCGTATTAAGAATTGTTCACATGTGAACGTTTTTTTTCAAAAAATGAGTTCATATATGAACGAAAATTTTTCACGTCATTTTATATGATTTTTTTTAGTTTTTTACGTTTATATTTACTTGATTATTAATCTCCAAAAGAGTGTGCATGTGAATGAACAAAGTGAAACGTGATTTAACACTTTTTGTGAGAGTTCTCGCAGTTCTCGCAAAAAAAGGAGTTCTCGCATTAACCATTCACTATATATATATATATATATAGGGTGAGGTTCGGGTAAGAACGGCCCAAAGTCTAGGAACGCTAAGAACCAATGCTGACCGTCCGATTAAGGTGATGATCAGTAGTAACCACTTACTACTGATCAGTAGTAACCTTACTACTGATCAGTAGAATTTGTTGCTGATCAGTAGTAAGGTTACTACTGATCAGTAGAAGGTTACTACTGATCAGTAGAAGGTTACTACTGATCAGTTGTAAGGTTACTACTGATCAGTAGTAAGTGGTTACTACTGATTATCACCTTAATCGGACGGTCAGCATTAGTTCTTAACGTTCCTAGACTTTGGGTCGTTCTTACCCGATCCAATTACTATATATATATATATATATATATATATATATATATATATATATATATATATATATATATATATATATATATATATATATATATATATATATATATATTTTAAGATATAGTCACCAATTTACGATCAAATGATCTCAATTTTAACTATTTTAAAACTTTTTTTTTTTAAATTTCCGTAACGCGTTACAAAAAACTCGTATTAAGGTGTGTTGTGACAACCGTCAAAATTCAGGTACTCGTTCATTTACTATATCGGTTCGAAACGTTAGTTACTTCTTTGTCTCGTTCGCTTTAATCTAGTTCGTAACTTTTGAGTCTGTACTTTGTCGGAACTAGTGTCGGAATAACTTTCGGAATCAAATTATAAGTCCTAATACCAAGAAAACACCCATTGAACTTTCCTAAGTTCATAACTTATCATAATTCAGAACTTTTAATTAACGAAAAGGTCCAACGAAGCAAAAACGTAAAAACGAAAATTTTGAAAAGGCTGAAATTGCCCCGGTGCGCAGCACCTCGCGCCAGAAATTCAAAAAAATTACAATTTTAGTCCCTGCCTCGTTTTTACACCTCCACCACCCAATTTGACCAATAGAAATCGACCCTTTACTGCCAATTAACAGTCCCAAGGGCAGATTAACATCACCTATCCTCTCCCATTTCATTTTTTTTTCATTTTACAAAACATAAAAACACACACACACACTTATTCTCTCTAGCTTCTCTCTAACTTTTCTCCATAAACACAACCTTTCCAGTGATTTCCAGTGGCTTAAACACAAAAATAAACCATACAAATCGTTCTAAACCTCAAGAGAAGCTCGGAGGTGTTGTTATTTCGAAAAAGGACCACGGTTGTAAAGATTTTTGGAGCTAAGATCCGACCAAAAACTCATCATCCAAGCTTTTCCTTCGGTAGATTTCTTTATTTTTACTATTCTTACACTAATAATCAATTGCATGTAAGATCTAACGGTTGAAAATATGATTTTTCATAAATCTATGACTTTTTACGGTCAAAAACGTTTTTAATCGAAATACTCTTTAGATCCACGAATCTGTGGATGAAAACACTTTAGAAACTGTTAAAATGATGTCCTAAAAGATATTTGTTAATTGCATGTCCAATCTAAACAACAAAATAAGTTTTATAAAGATTTATGTCACTTTTTACACAAAAACGATTTTTATCTAAATGATGCTTAGATCTATATTTTGTGGCTAAAAGTTGTTTAGAAACTGTGAAAACTTTATTTTATATGATATCTACTGGTTGCATGTCGAAATCCATGAGTGAAAATACGTTTTTAACAAAGAAATCACAAAAACGGGGAAAACAGCATGGAGGTGCGCAGCACCCCCTGACAGGTGCTGCGCACCGGGCTGCTGTCTCCCCGAAAACTCGTCGTTTTACTCGTTTTAAGAACATGTTACATTCTGGACTTTTACCAATATCATTGTGGGACTGAGACAAATAAAAATAAGTATAATGGTGACTTGTATTGGACTTTTTGGACTCTAATGAACTATAATATATATAATATCGTGTTTTAGGTGATTTGGGAGCGGAAGTGGTAGTACAATTTTTGGGCATGAAATTTGGGCGCGGAAGCGCTGCCCAAGTTTCCTTAGAAATTGTAAGTCACTTCAGCCAGCAAAAGCACCTAAGGCCTAATAATCTAAAACGGTAAATCGGACTTTTGGACAAAAAACGATACAATTACCTTTTCGGACTATTTTTAACTATACTTGACTTTGACACTTAAAGTTTAATAAAGTTTATCTATATTATTATATAAGAACATAATAATATAACGACTAATTAAACTATCTTGGTAATTAATAGGCAATCCGTGATTCCCGGCTCACATATTCCGGCCGAGTCTCCAAGTTCTCGTTCTCTTCGCAATCCGTGAGTTACAACCCCTTGTTTTACATATTTTACATGAATTTGGGGGAAACATAAGATTAAATTGCATTTCTAAACTTTATGAAACAAATTGCAATATATCAATCTTTGACTTTTGACTTATTAAACTTTGACTTATTTGAACGTCTATTTGGACTCTTATGCGTAAACTCTTTGACTTTACTTAAACTTATTGGTTCGCTCTCTCTTGACTAAATTAATTATTGATGCTTGTATGCGTATCCAACCCTTGATGGAACTATGACACGTTCTTAAGTGATAGATCTTACTCTCTTTTAAACTAAAACTACTTAGTGCCCGATGATTCTTTTCTTTGACTTTCACACTATTAACTACTTAGCCGTATAGTAATTATGGGTATCGATACTTAGGAAAGAACCGTTCCTTGCTTAGATGGCAGTCTAAGTACATATTACTAAGTAACTTTTAATTTCCCGTTTGAGAGGCGGGGAGTTGGGGCCGCACGGTTGGATAATCGGATTAGTGTGAACACTTAAGTTATAGATGCCAAGAGGTTGATACAAGAAAATCTAATTAGTTACTTACGCATAAACTTATAAACTTTTAGCGATTGTTATCCGCTACTACTATTTGACTAAATTTGACTCAATTTGGTGTTTACAAACTTAGGGCACCAGTACGCCCGTTACTTAGACTTTAAAGTATATAAATTTTAAGCGACTTTTCTCCGCTAATCTCCTTTATGGAAACCTCTACTTTTATATACTTTACTTACATTTTGGTCGACTTTTTAAACTGTAACTCACTCACTGCGTTTTCGTAGTTGACACTTTATCTTATGTTTCAGGAAATTAGTGTAAGCACGTGATGCATGGCATGGACGGGTCGAGGCGGTCGTGTGAGAACCTTATTGGGAAAAAGACTTGGCCATTTATTTTGGGAATTTTAATGAACTTTTAATTTGTGTTTCAATGTACTAAATTATTGTGTCTTGGATGGATTTGTAAACACTTTTATTTTAATTAATGACTTGATGACCGTTATGTTTTATATGACCTGTGATATGATTTTCCAGCTCTTCACATTCCGTGTTTCCGCTTTAGCGGGGTGTGACATGTGTCTTGACCATGTTTTTTTGTCGACACGCCTAACAAAGACGCCTTGCATGTTTTCGTAACTTTCTCGCCACGTCTCGACGTCATGGCGTGCCTTGACGTCGCCATAACGGGTTATTCAGAACCTTGGTGAACATAACTTTTTATATAATAAATTATCTTATAAATTATAGATAACATATTGTTGGGGTAGGGTATTTATTACTCACAAAGGACAAAACCCTTCGTCTAGTGCACCGAAGGCCCTAGTGCTTAAGGAGCAACAAGACTGTTTATTACCCACAAGTGACGAAGCCCTTCGTCCAGTGCACCGGAGGTCCTAATACTTAAGGACCAACGGCCTGGACATCTCACGCAACGGCATTGATAGGACAGAAGTGTCGTCATTTATGTCAGAGAGTGGAAACGTCAGAAGAGGTATGACATTAATGAGAGACAAGACAGAGTTGGTGGCAGCATTTAATGAAGGAGCGCGTGAGGGACAAAGCGCCGTCACACACCTTGCAATAAATGCCTGAGACAACGTGACAGTGTACTTAAAGGTATGGAGGGGAGTGGGTCACATCACTGCAGGATGGAACTGCCTGACAGGATAAGAGTAGTCCGGTCCTTCGGTCTATTATCTTCCGGACAAGGACCGGACATTTACTATATATAAGAAGAATTCTCTTTGTAATAGGGACACTTGGAATGTTATTTATTTCACCATTTATATCATCTTAAGCATTGAATTCCCAATCATACAAGTATTTAATATTACAATAGGTATATCTAATTCACTGTTGGTGCGTGTTGTTAATATCCCCTTCGTCAGTTATTAGACGAAGGGCCTAAGCTTCGGAATTTTACTTTAACATTGGCGCCATCCGTGGGACCCTGTTAATCAGCGATAGATCAAGGGAAGACATGGATAAAGTACTCGTAAATCAGCAAGAAGAAGGGGTAGTTCAATCCATTACCCAAGAGTCTGCTGAAGACACAGGGCCACCTCCGACATTCACCCTAGGAGTGAACGAGCAAGCAAGTCCGATTACACCGGAATTTGTAAGCAAGAAATTCAATAGCCTAAGAGCTATGATGAACAAACACGCTCAGCAGGAGCGTAGGAGAGGAAACCCTCTCGAGCTTTCATACGGAGATGCAGAAGAAATAGAGCAGGAGAAAAGCTCCACTCGGAATGATCATTCAAACCAAAGCAGGACGTTGCGATCCAGAAGAACGGCTGATAGAGAACCGACGACGGCAGGGCCAAACAATAGGCCAGTAGGGACGTTCGTCAACCTCCTTAACGCACAACTTCCGGATGGAGGTAGTAGACCTGAGCCAGGAATGTTTAACTTCGGTGTGTCGCGCCCTCAGACACCATTTATTCAATATCAGCCCGTTCAACCCCCTCAGTTTGGACAACCGTTGTATGGGTCTCAGCAAAACATGGGAATCCCCCCTTACTTATGGCAAACACCCCCTGTCATCCAACAACTTGTCCCTGAAGTGGATGATCTGTCTAAACCATACCATAGGTCGAGGGATACCAAATTTACAAAACGCATAGCCAACTTCAAATTTCCTCCAAGAATAAAGATGCCCACAAACGTCAAAATGTACGACGGTTAGCAAGATTCGGATGACCATCTGAGTATCTTCTCCGGGGCTGCGGAAGTGGAACAATGGTCTATGCCTGTGTGGTGCCACATGTTCATCCAAACTCTCTTGGGATCGGCGCGACTCTGGTATGATAGCTTGCCCACAGAGAGTGTGGATGGCTTCGAGGACTTACAACATAAATTTAAAAACAACTTCATGCAACAACGAAGGTGCGAGAGGAAGTCAGTAGAAATGCACAATATCAAGCAAAAGGAACAAGAGAGTCTCAGAGCCTTTATAGAACGCTTTAATAAGGAAAGTCTAGAGATAAAAGGAGCCACGGAGGATATGCGTGTCTCCGGCTTCATGCATGCCATAAAAAACACTCAACTCATAGAAGCTCTTAATAACAAAGTTCCTGATATCGTAGACGAAATGATGACAAGGGTAAGGGATTTCATTAGAGGAAAAGAAACGGCTAACCTCAGCCGGGAGGCCAGTTCTAGCAAGACTCACAGGGAAGACAGAAATTGGAAATCCGGGAACACCGCCCGACCAGAAGGCCCCGGACCACGAAGAAATGAAGGGAAACAGCCGGAACAACGTAGTCGGGGTCCATACCCAAATCCATACCCAACGGCTACCTCCGGAACTGATTATAGGCGAAAGGAAGTGTTCACAGCGCTTACAAAGACCCCTTGCGAGATCTTGTCAACGGAGCCTGTAGGAAAGAACTTCCCAGCCCCTCATCCGATGTTGGAAAACAAGGAGAGGAAGTTATCAGATAAGTTCTGCGAATTCCACCTAGACCATGGGCACAACACAAACGACTTCTACCACCTAAAGAGAAGGATCGAGGAGGCAGTCAAATCAGGAGAGCTTGCACACTTGATCAAAGATATTAAGAAAGGAGCATCCCAAGGTAACAGGAATAACCGGAGGGGGAAGGATGACCGATCTCCCGGAACCAAGACACATACCGTCAACATGATAGACAAGGATACGTTGCCTCTTAAAAGAAAGGAACCTGACCCCACCTGGATGAATCAGGAGATAACGTTCCCTCCCCGGAGTGAATGTTGCCCTACCTTGGATCCCATCATAGTGGAGGGAAGGATGGGGAACGCCATCGTTCCCACGGTATACATAGATACGGGAAGTTCCACAGAAGTTATCTATGAACATTTTTTCCGGCAACTTAGGAAATCGGTCCAAGCGCGGATAAGAAGGCCAGAGTCGGCACTCCAAGGGTTCAACAATGAAATGATGTGGCCCCTGGGAGAGATAAACCTCCCATTGACATTAGGAGAATATCCACGCATGAGGACCGAATGGATGAGTTTTGCAGTAATTCAAGCACCAGCCCCTTTCGACATCATCCTAGGGAGACCAGGATTGTACCAGTTAGGAGCAGTGTCGTCCACTTTTCACGGATTGATGAAGTTCCCCACCCCCCATGGTATTGCAACGGTTCGTACCAAGAGACGAAGAGAAAAATGGTGTGCTTCTGCGGAAATATCGGATAACTTACTGGAGATAAACCCGATCCGGAGGAAAAGCTTGTCATCAATCCTAAATTCCCGGAACAAATTATCGCCATAGGGTCGCACCTATCTAGATCTTGTAAGGAGAAGTTGTTTACATTGCTCAGTAGTAACATGGATGTATTCGCATGGACGCCATCAGACATGACAGGAGTACCCAGGAGCATAGCTGAACATCGGCTCAAGACGTACCCTAGTGTAGAGCCGATTAGGCAGAAGAAAAGAGGAATGGCACCGGAGCGTAGCCAAATCATCAAGGAGGAGGTAAGCAAACTATTGGATGCGGGAATCCTTCGAGAGGCAAGATACCAAACGTGGGTGGCAAACCCAGTTTTGGTCGAAAAAGTGACCATTCTTGGAGAATGTGTGTAGACTTCAAGAATATAAATAAGGACTGTCCGAAAGATAACTACCCGCTGCCTGAAATCGATTGGAAGATTGACTCCTTGATGGGCTACAAGTATAAATGTTTCCTGGACGCTTACAAGGGTTATCATCAAATCCAGATGGCACCAGAGGACGAAGACAAGACAACATTCTACACAGATTTCGGCATATTCTGTTACAGAAAAATGCCCTTCGGACTAAAGAATGCCGGAGCTACTTACCAGAGGATGATTGATAAAACCTTTGAAGCGCAGATCGGTCGAAATCTAGAAGCTTATGTAGACGATCTTGTTATCAAGAGTCACAAGGAGGAAGATATGATCTATGACATTGATGAAACTTTCCGGAAATTGAGAAGTATAAACATGAAATTAAACCCGAAGAAATGCACCTTCGGTGTGGTAGAAGGAAAGTTTCTAGGTCATGTAATAACCGAAAGAGGTATCAAGGCGTGCCCTGACAAGATTAAAGCAATTACCGAGATGAAATCCCCTGGGACGTTGGGCGAAGTCCAGAGCCTAAATGGGAGGTTAGCAGGCCTGAGCCGATACCTCTCGAGATCCGCTGAACGCTCATTGCCTTTTTTCAAAGCATTAAAGAAGAGTATCAATGCAACTGATTTCGTGTAGACAGCTGAAGCCGAAGATGCTTTCCAGGAATTAAAACGATACTTAACTCAGTTACCGGCCCTAGTGGCCCCGACTGAAGGAAAGGAATTGTTTTTGTACCTAGCGGCCTCCCTTAACACCGTAAGCGCGGTACTGATATCAGAAGAAAATGGAAAACAAACCCCCGTCTATTTCGTGAGTAAAGCGCTACGAGCAGCTAAATTGAATTATCCACCTATGGAAAAGCTAGCGTTAGCTCTCATACACACGGCTAGACGGTTGCCTCGATACTTCCAAGCTTACCCAATTGTAGTCATGACGGAACTACCCATCAAGGACATATTGGAAACTCCCGAAAGGTCAGGAAGATTGGAAAAGTGGGCCATAGAGTTGGGGGCCTATTCCATAGAGTATAGACCTAGACAGGCCATGAAGGGCCAAGTCCTGACAGACTTTATAGCTGAGGTACCAATGCCTCCTCCCCCACCGGTAATCAGTCAAGGGGAGCAAAGGACAACGTTGTTCCCCCCACCATCAGAGGATAAGATATGGTTCCTATATACCGATGGAGCCTCTAGCAGTTCTGGATCCGGAGCAGGCATGGTCCTTATCAGTCCTACGGGAGAAGAGTTCACATACGCAGTAAAACTGTCTTTTGAAAGCACGAATAATGAGGCGGAATATGAAGCTTTGCTAGCAGGCCTACGGATAGCCATAAAAATGAAGATACAAGATCTTGAGGTTAGGGTAGACTCAGCTCTGGTAGCTAATCAAGTGAGGGGAGACTTCGAAGCTAAGGACGAAAACATGGCAAAATATAAAGGGTTGGTGATCACCCTCATAGAGAGCTTCAGGTACTTTAACCTCCGACAAATTCCAAGAGAAGAAAATGCCAAGGCCGATGCGGCCAGTAAGGTGGCGTCACTAGCGCGCCCGGAGGGCCAAAAGAAAATCCTGGTAGAAACTTTGACTCGCAGAAGTACAGAGGTAGAAATGATAGGTGCAGTGATAGAAGACACCGATCCTAATTGGATGACTCCCATCGTCCATTATCTCAGAACAGGGGAAGAACCTACTGACAAGAAAGAGGCGAGGAAGCTGAGAATGAAGCTCCCCATGTACATACTCACGGAAGGGACGCTATACAAAAAAGCCTTCCTCATGCCATTGTTAAGATGCGTAGGCCCAAGGGAGGCTAATTATGTGATCAGAGAAGTCCATGAAGGGGCTTGTGGCATGCACTCAGGACCGCGAGCCGTAGTGGCAAAAATAATCAATCTGGGATACTATTGGCCTTCCATGCATCGAGACGCCACCAAAGAGATCCAAAAATGCCAAAGCTGTCAGAGGTACGCTCCGGTACCAAAGCAACCTAAAAATGATATGATCTCGGTCACATCGGCATGGCCGTTTCATCAGTGGGGCATAGACATTGTCGGACCCTTCCCAATCTCCAATGGAGGAGTCAAGTTTTTGGTGGTAGCTATAGATTACTTCACCAAATGGGTAGAAGCGAAACCACTAGCCTCTATTTCAGGCTCACAGGTAAAGAAATTTGTTTGGGAAAATATAGTATGTCGCTTCGGTTTGCCAGGAATCATCATCTCGGATAATGGGAAGCAATTCGCTGATAATCCATTTAAAGCGTGGTGTCAAGAAATGAGAATCCAACAAAACTTCACCTCAGTAGCTCATCCACAGGCGAATGGCCAGGTGGAACGGGCAAATAAAAGCCTGGTTGAGGGAATAAAAACAAGGTTGGACAAAGAGGGAGGTAAATGGTTAGACCAAGTGTCACACGTACTATGGGCACACTGGACCATGGTGAAAACCAGCAACGGCGAGACTCCCTTCAGTCTGGCGTATGGAACTGAAGCTATCATCCCCGCAGAGATAGGAATGCCAACGGCGAGAACAAGTTCAAGACCGATCGAAGGAACTCCGCCTCAATCTTGACATAGCTGAAGAGAGAAGAGAAATTGCCGCTATACGAGAAGAGAAGTATAAAAGGCAGATAGAAGGGTATTACAACAAGAGAGTGAATCCGAAGGCCTTCAAGAAGGGAGAATTGGTTTTAAGGAAGAATGAGGCCAGCAGGCAAAAGGATGTGGGGAAGCTAGGCCCGACTTGGGAAGGCCCTTATAAGGTCAGAGAGGTCCTAGGGAACGGATCTTATGAATTGGAAGAAATGGGAGGTAGACCCATTCCGCGCACATGGCACGGAGGTCTACTACGAAAATGTTACGTCTAGTAATGACAAAAGAAATTCTTCTGTATGATGTAACGGATGTAATCTTTATTATTATATGAAAAACACACATGTCTATCCCTCGAATAGGGATAGAAATTTTCACATCCACTAGTCTGAACGTATATCCTGATGTAGATAAATAAATAAATAAATAAAAAGAGTCAATGCACTCTATTTTACTTTAACACATATCATATATGAACTATAAAAATATGGAAAATAGATAATAGTGAAAAATATTATTAAAGAAAAAAGACTGTAATTCTTTAAACACGTTTCCAAATATGTTTTATTAAAAATCTTAAAGCAGTATAAGCTTGAATATATGTATTCTCAAATAATTATGCAGGAATTGAAGAAGAATAATCATTTGCCCAATCAAGTAAAAGAAAAATCAATTTGGGAATTAATGTTTTGAAAGAAGAACTTGATTTTATCTTTTAATTTTGGATTTTTAGGTTGTCTAAATTCAATGTTTACAGTATTTCATTCCAAAGTTAATTTGAAAAGTTTGATGAGAAAATAAAATACAAACTCAGGAAATTAAGAACTTAAAAAGTACCCAAAGACGTTCACATTATGATAGGGTCACCAAAGTACTATTGATAAGTGTTTGCTAGTCTTATTTTCTTATCATTTCTTAAGTGTTTGGGTTCAAATTTAGAACTTAAAATTTAGTGGAACCAAAAACACAAATCATTATTAGCATGCTAAGAGCAATCACTCCAAAACTTATTAGATGACATGTATTAGTCTGTCCAAGCCCGATTAGTGTCTAAGTCCATTAGAATTGGGGGTTCATCCTATAAATATTACTCCCTACATTTTAAAATTATTGTTTTCAGACAAAAAATATATAATTTTAGAAAAACATAATCACTACTGCTTTCTCTTTTTTAATATTTATAGATTGACAATTTTATCTTTAAATAATTACTCTCTTCTTCCCAAAAAGAGTGTCTAGAAATAAAACGGTCGAAATAAAATAGGTGCAGTTAATGAAGTATTTTCTTCATTAGATTACCTATTATGCTCATCTATTAAAGACGTCGGTTACTTTTGAAGTTTAAGAAATTGAAAGTATTTAGGGAAAATAGAAAAATTACTATATTTTAATCATCTTTAATTAGAAACAAGACAATAGTTTTGTGACAAATATAAATAGAAATGTTAACAGTTTTTTTTTGGAACGGAGGAAATATTTAATGTTTTCTATATAATATGTAATAATAACTTTAAATAAGGGTAATATGGTAAATTTATAAAAAAAATTGTTATCTATTTTTAGTAATAAACATTTAATTTGGGACATCTACCAGACAAATAATATGGTACGTATGAGTATTTAATAATAACACATAATTCACATGGTTTCTATCACTTTTCATGGTACAAAGTTGATCTAATCACGTCTATAGTAATCTTGTCAAATCTTTTTTCTATCTCTATCTTTCTTCAAACCTTAACCGGTATGAGGATGAGCCTTTTAGTCTGACTAGGTTTCAAACCCCTTAAGAAAAAGAAAAATCGTTCTTTTAACCCTA
>CAJVGC010000582.1:58342416-58367648 GCA_910822075.1 Senecio squalidus | reverse complement strand
GCAATTGATTTTGGTGGTAGTTGGGACGTTCATTTGCCGTTCATTTGCCGTTGATTGGTGTGCACCTTTTGAAGCTTTGTATGGCCACAAGTGTCGATCACCTGTATGTTGGGCAGAAATTGGAGATAGTCAGATTTCTGGTCCGGAGATTATACAAGAGACCACTGACAAGATCTTCAAGATCAAGGAACGATTAATTACTGCAAGAGATCGACAGAAAAAGTATGCTGATAAGCGCAGGAAGCCTCTTGAGTTCAGTGTTGGAGATATGGTATTATTGAAGGTATCTCCATGGAAAGGGGTTGTCCGATTCGTGAAGCGCAGCAAGCTGAGTCCGAGATATACGGGTCCGTTCAAGATCTTAGCCCGCGTCGGCCCAGCTGCGTATCGACTAGATTTGCCGGCAGAGCTGAGCAGCGTACATAATGTATTTCATGTATCTCAGTTGAAGAAATGCCTGGCTGACGAGACGTTATTAGTTCCGCTTGAGAAACTCCAGATTGATGATAAGCTTCATTTCGTTGAGGAACCGATGCTAGTGATGTTAAGCGTCTGCGACGAAGTAAGATCCCGATTGTCAAGGTTCGTTGGAATTCCGTTTTGGAGCTGAGTTCACGTGGGAACGCGAAGATGAAATTCTGCGGAAGTATCCTCACCTTTCTCCCGGAAGTAGTACAGGTGATAATTTCGAGGACGAAATTTCTTTTTACTTGGGGAGACTGTGACATTCGCGAATTTCTAGGTATATTTCTATTGACTCGTATTCGTTTTATTTATTTATGTTTATGTTTTGACCCTATTGTATTCCCTTTATGTTTTATCGTATTCGTATTTTATGAGTATTGTATCCGTATTTCGCGTATTTTATGAGTATCGTATTTGTACTTTATGTGATTCGAATCTTTATGTCGGGAACGTGTAGTTCTAAGTGCCTATAGTATAAGTCGAGTATGCTCTATGATAAGTTTAGGGGGTATTATGCCGTAATTATGCGATTAAGATTAACGTTTTAAAAAGTATTACAACTTTAGTCCTTTCAGATTTTCGTTACAAAACTAGTCCTATGGGAGATTTTTATTACAAAAATGGTCCTAAAAGGATCCCACCAACTTTTTGTCTTACACTATACCAGATTTTTTGTCCTCATTCACCACCCACCATCATCACCTACTCATTTCACCATTATCCTCTCTCTCTTTAGAAAACTCACATAAACACTCTACCTTCTCTCTAAATTATCTCGAGATCCAACCGTTGGAATTCAATTTCGAGACTTGATTATTGTTCACCGTATTCATCTTCATCTATCCTCTGAATTTCACCACGATCGGGTAAGTATTTCTCGGATTTTGTTTTAAACTTTATTATTTTGATTCAAACTCGGAAACATCACTTTTTACCATTAAAACTCGGATTTTATTGAGGGTTATTGTACCTAAATGTATTCTGGACATAGGGTTTCGATTATGGATGATTTTGATACCTAAAACACTCAGAAATCGAATCCCGAATGTAATTTTTCGTAAAAACCCAGTTACGTCACGTAACTGTGTTACGTGCACGTAACTGAAGCACGTAACATACTCCTGGACCACGTAACAGCCTTGTTACGCACGTAAGTGTCACTTACGTGACTTGTATGTCACGTAATTGCTTATAGATCACGTAACTTTCTTGATGGTCACGTAATTCCCTATGATCCGTAACTCTTGACCCGTAACTCCTTGTTTATCACGTAATTGGAACCTTGGTCACGTAACTTTCTTGCTAGATCACGTAATTAACCCTTGAGCACGTAATTAGTCACTTACGTGACTTGTAGTGCACGTAAGTAGCTTGTTTAACACGTAACTCATTGCTGAACTTTTCGTAACGTTGTAATTCTGTTAAATCGATGTTCCTTTTGGTCATTCTAAAACCCGTATAAAACGTTAATCGTTAAGGCATACCCCACTAGACTTAGAGATACTTAGACATGTTTATTTACGTGATGTTTAGGGCACTTAGACGTGGAAGCTTGACCGTATTGATTATTTCCCGACATATTGTGATTTGGATTGCTTTGCTATTCTGTGAGTTATTCGTTGCCCTTTTTACCGCTTTTACATTTTTGGGCGTGATTAGCGTTATATAAATATATTTTATGGTATATTATGTATTATGGATATGTATTATGGATATGAATGCCTTTAGGTTAGCATTACCCAACTTGTTCCGCCTTTGTGGTAGAACGAGGCCCCGTATACACACCTGTTAGCTTTTAGCCGCCGGTTCGTATATATAGCGCTATATGGGTCTAACAAACCCTCATTGTTAACACGATGGATGATGGATGCGCCCTGTCCGTGTTAGCAATGTTATGACCGTTGATTTTCGAGGACAACCTAGCGTAATGCACTAGGTGGGGTTAGTTGCCAGTATTGTTATGGTTCAGGTGTATCGTATTTACCTAAGGCTATTATCTATCCAGTATGTATTTTATGATTCAATTATGGTATTTTATGGAATATGTATGAGTATTTTATCAAAAGGTTTTGAATACTTCACGTATATTTTGAAACATCATTTTCAAATGACTTATCTTCAAATCATAACACTTTTGGGTCAAAACGTATTGAAACTTTTATTCTATTATGTTTTCATTAATTATTGCGAATAATTCACCAACTTTATGTTGACGTCGTATTTTAACGCTTTTCAGGGATTTGAGGTTACCTTTATGATGCTATGCTTGTTGGCTACGTGGATCTTTTGCATGGAATTTATTTTGCTATTATTAATTCCTTAGTATCCCAAACGCTGTAGCCGTATTTTGATATATATTCGGATAATTGTAATAACGTATTGTATTTCAAACTCTTTAATCTATGTTGATGATGTATGGCTTACCTATGTTTATGTAACCTTTGAATCTCTGATACCGTATACACTGTACACCTCGGTTCCGCCATTTTGCGGGGTGTGACACAAAGTTATAAATTTTTGAGATTACATAGCGTTTATAAAAGACAAGTATTCAAATTCCAAACCACCCAAACCATTCCCCTTCTTGAAGTCATCCAAAATGTCAAGCCAAAGAGTTCAAGCATCATCTCTACTTACTCGTTTCCTGAAAATACGAGTAAAATGTTAACTACGGGAGACGTAGTTAGTGAGCTAAAATGTTTAGTAAGCATATAAAGTTTTGACGCACATAACATTTCGTAAGGTATGAGTATATAAAAGTTGCATATGCGCGTTGTACCAAACTAGGTAACATGGCATAAGTTTCAAGTTTGACAAAGATGTAAGCGTATTTTTTCATTACCTCAGCGGTGGAATAATCCATATGTGTAAGACGATAAGTATATAAGTCTGTAGGCATTGACCACATAGTGTACGGCTATGTGACAATCCTAAGTATTGCCCAGTGATCGTTGCTAAGCCTCAAGCCTACCCAATTAATAATCATGCACCATCGTTGTTGGCGTTGTGGTGAGGGTCAAACTACCCTAATAGCGTTATCCACAATTATTAACGGTCATTTCAAAAGGGATTAATAGCAACTAAAGCGTACCTCTTGGTAGTGTCGGGAAGTTTAGTGGTATCTCACGTACATGTTGGACAAATCCACAACATGACGGAACAAAGTTTAGTTCACTGGCAATATAGTTTTAGTGACCTCAGCATTGTTGGCAAAACATTCAACATTGTTGGCATTATAGTTTTAGTGTCCTCAGCATTGTTGGCAAAACATTCAACAATGTTGGCATTATAGTTTTAGTATAAGTGTTCAAGCATTAAAGTATATTCGTTTAAACATGCAAAATGACGTTTTAGCATAAGAATAGCGTATAAAGCGTAAGACTCGTATTTCACCCCAAAATGTATAAAGTGTTTAAAAGATGGGTTTGTAACTCACTATTTGCGAAGATTCTAGCGTGCTCGGAATGTGCTCGGAAGGTGCTCGGAATCACCGAAATCCTAATATATATATATATATATATATATATATATATATATATATATATATATATATATATATATATATATATATATATATATATATATATATATATATATATATATATATATATATATATATATATATATATATATCAAATAATCGTGTATTATTACTTATTAATTATTATACTCGTTAGTCACCGAAATGTTTGATGTTAAAGTGTTATAAGTATGTCTAACGAAATTTGGGCAGCGCTTCCGCGCCATAAAATTTATGTCCCAAATTTACACACTTTCCCCCTCAAAAACATTATATATAATAATTACCTTAATTCATAAAACACAATATGAAGGTTATATGTTAAATAAGTTACTTTAACATAAGTCATAACTTATTATTATCACTTTTATACAGATTCTTAAGATACCAAGTTAAGGTTACAAATTATAACAAATCGAGCAATACTTCATTATTTGTACCTCCAATCCAATGTGTCGCATTGGTGCTTAATGCGGCGCATTGGGAGACCGGATTTTAGCCAAAAATTGTTTATGTTGAAAAACTTATCTTTTTTATGGTGGATTTAAACATGCAAGTGATAAAACCTTAAAAGTATTTGTAAATACTCTCAAATAACAACTTTATTAGCTTAATAATAAGATGTGTAAATATCTTTGTTTCAGTGTGTATAAACTTATAAAAACTTGTATTTTTACTTATAAAAACTTAGTAAAAATTGTATTTAGATGATGGATCATCCATGCAATTGAAGATTCATGTAGAAAAATGAAGATAAGTGATTTTACCCCAAAGAAAAGTGAATGAATGATGATTTTGAGTGTCTTGATGGTGATTTCGGCTCCAAAGTGGTAGAAAACGATGTATGTAATTAAGGTGGATGAATGTTCTTGATATTCTTGATGAAAGTGGCGATTTGTTATAGTGTTTTGGATGGATTTCTACTGCAAATAGGCTGGAACAAGTGAGGGAGATGAGAGAAATGGGAGTAGTGTGTGTATGTTTGCAAATGTGCACGGAAAGAAATGTCAAGTGTTTGTGTAAACCAAGCAACACCCAAATAAGTTTGTGATGACATCCCAATGACCCCTAAGTAAGTCATCTCTGTGATTTTGAGCTTAGTACACGTTTTGGGACATGTGTCAAGTTGTGAAGACATGCAATTGTGAGTCATCAAGTAACAAAAAGGGTTTGTCTGCACCTCCAATGCGTCGCATTGGATCTCAATGCGGCGCATTGGAGCCTGGATTTGGCTTTTTCGTTTTTCGTTTGCGTTATCGTTAAGCACTTGTGTTGTTTAGTGTATACAATTGTTTTGCAATGAACTTAGACAAGTTCATTATATGTTTTCTTGGTATTAGGATTCATTTATTGATTCGATTTCGATTCCGAGACACACACGTTTAAAGTTTATATAACGTAAACCTACGTTAAAAGTTTTGCATGAGTTACATAGAGCTTAGCTTAATGAGTTATGCTTACGTAACTACGTAACACATAAAAGTAGTTGTATCAAGTATCACAAGTAAGTAGTCGAGATTAATAGTTAACGGACTCAACCTCTGTTTAAGACGGTTGTCACATCTTTTCTTAATAATTCTTCGTTTATTTTTGTTTTCAACAAACACCGGTTCAATTCCTAAATCATAAGCTATAGATTGGGCAAAATTGTCACACCCCGCATTTGGCGGAACCGAGGTGTACAGAGAATACGGTATCAGAGATTCAAATGTTACATCAACATAAGTAAACCATACATAATCAACATAGATATATAAGTCTGAAATAGCATACGTTATAACAGTAATCCGAAAACATGTCAAAATACGGCTACAGAGTTGGGATACTAAGGAATTAATACAAAGCAAAATAAATTCCAAGCAAGTAATCCACGTAGCCACCAAAGCATAACGTCAAAAAGGTAACCTCAAATCCCTGAAAAGCGTTAAAATACGACGTCAACATAAAGTTGGTGAATTATTCGCAATATTTAATAAAAACATAATAGCATAAAAGTTTCAATACGTTTTGACCCAAAAGTGATACGGTTTGAAAATAAGTCATTCGAAAAATGATGTTTCAAAAACATACGTGAAGTATACAAACCTTTTCAATAATATACCAATACAAGTACCATAAAATACCATAATCATACCATAAAAATGCCATAATGGATAGGTAACAGCCTTAGGTAAATACTATACACCTGAACCATAACAATACTGGCAACCAACCCCACCTAGTGCATTACGCTAGGTCATCCTCGAATTCAACGGTCATAACATTGCTAACACGAACAGGGCGCATCCATCATCCATCGTGTTAACAATGAGGGCTTGTTAGACCCATATAGCACTATATATACGAACCGGCGGCTAAAAGCTAACAGGTGTGTATACAGGGCCTCGTTCTACCACAAAGGCGGAACAAGTTGGGTAATGCTAACCTAAAGGCATTCATATCCAAAATACATAACCATAATACATAATATACCATAAAATACATTTATACAACGCTAATCATGCCCAAAATATAAAAACAGTAAAAAGGGCAACGAATAACTCACAGGATAGCAAAGCAATCAAATCAACGATACGTCGGGTAATAACAAATACGAACAAGCTCCCACGTGTAAGTGCCCTAACATCACGTAAATAAACATGTCTGAGTATCTCTAAGTCTAGTGGGGTTGCCTTATGCGATTAACGTCTCATAATATGCTATAATATGTTTTAGTTATGAAGAGTTTATAATCCCGATGGTTTAAAGGAAAGATATAGCATTATGTAGCAAAATACACGTTTTCGACCAAAACCGTGTTAATAGTGTATATTATAAAATTGACATGTGTTTTAGGGTTAAAGCATAAGATTTGAAAGCGTGTAACACTTTAATTACGTTATAACGTCATTATAAATGGGTTTAATCAAAAACCTAATTAGTTACGCTAGGAACAGTTACCCTATGTAACTAACAGTTACGCTAGTGTAACTATAGTTACCCCACGTAACTACAGTTACCCTCACGTAACTATAATTACTATCACGTAACTATAGTTACCCTCGCGTAACTGTAGTTACCCTCACGTAACTATAGTTACCCTCACGTAACTATAGTAACCCTCACGTAACTATAGTTACCCTCACGTAACTAACAGTTACCCTACGTAACTACACTTACCCTCACGTAACTATAGTTACCCTCACGTAACTAACAGTTACGTGACGTAACTGAGCTTTACGAGAAATACTTTCGAGATACGGTTTCGAGTGTTTTTAGGTGTCGAGATTATCAAATATTGAAACCTTATGTCCAAAATATGTTTAGGTACATAAACCCTCAATAAGTTTCGGGTTTTGATGGTGAAAAGTGGTGTTTTTGAGACCGAATCTAAAAATAAAGTTTCAAACAAAATTGAAGAAATACTTACCCGATCGAGATGAAATTCGGAGGGATGATGAAGATGAATATGGTGAACGATATACAAGCTTCAAAAATGATTTTTGACGGTTGGATCTCGAGATATTTTAGAGAGAAGGGAGAGCTTGTATATGTTTTCTAGAGAGAGAATGAAAATGGAGAAATGGTGTGTATGTGTGTGTGTAGGTGATTTGAATAGGACAAAAAGGTTGGTGGGGATTGTAGGACAATTTTTGTAATAAAAATCTTGGAGGACTAAAATTGTAATACTTTTTTTTTTTAACGTTAATCTTAATCGTATAAATAAGGCATAAAACCCCCTAACTTATCTTAAGAGCATACTAGACTTATACTAAAGGCACTTAGAACTAAACGTTTCCGACATAAAGGTCCGAAACAAATAATAACACCCGACAAACGTAAAATACGCATAAAATTCAAATACGATACTCATAAAATACGAGAAATACGAATACAATACTCATAAAATACGAATACGATAAAACATAAAATGTATACAATAGGGTCAAAACATAATCATAAATAAATAAAACGAATACGGATCGTCAGAAGTATACCTAGAAATTCGCGAATGTCACAAAAATCTAAAGCCTTCTCAAACGCATGTTCTCTGTAGTCTTTAAAAAAATCAATAAGTGCCCCCACACCACTCATTGCCTCATCAATACGCATGGTTTCAGATTGAAGTTGTTTGCTCAGATTATATACTTTAGCCAAAATATTATACCATATAACCATACCAGTAATGAAGTCAAATCTTTCAAGTTATTATACCATATAACCATATCAGATTGAAGTTGTTTCCTCAGATTATTTGCTCAGATTATTTACTTTGTTTGGCTAATAACTTCACTAACCCAAACAATCTTCTCAATACCTTTCTCCGGTGTTTGGTCTCTTTGTTAATTTCATACTGAAAATTTTTATCAATAACTTCATTAGTTTCCAGCCTTGCACGCAAGTCAAACCAAAGAGACATATAATATATATGATCTGCAGAACTTTCATGCATCTTCAAACTTTTAGAAAGATGTCCCCAATCATTTATCCCCTCATGTACCAGATTACTTGGTTGTTTTTTCTCGTTAAACAACTTGCAAGGAAAACAAAATACTTTATCAAGATCCTTAAAGTACACAAGCCAATCTCTATGATGCTTTTCTCCGTTTGGTAAGTACTTATCATTAAATTCCGAACAAAAACGTCTATTTTTTACATATTTAGGACCTTTACCTCTTAATATATCTCTTATAGGACCATTTTTCACTAGTAAATTTCTTCATTTAATATCGAGGGTGTCCCAATTCGTAGGATCATATATGTTGACTGGAATATTTTCCTGTTCTTTAGGTTCTCTATCAATTTCAGGTGTTACACATTTTCTATGATTCTCGTTAGATTGAACATTATCAACATTTATGGTATTATCTTCGATTATTGTTTCCTCTACCTGAAATGATTCCCGATTAGCTTCAGCTGTTACCCCTTCTCGTACTTGTTTGATAATGAATTTATCGACAACACCTCTTTGATTACGAATAAAGTGTTCTTCATTTTCTTTTCTTTTGCGTTTAGAAGACCCCGATTCAAATTTTCTAGTTGGAAGCATCATTTAGATAAAAAAAATAAATAAAAACTTAACAAGTTAACAATTATCTACTAATTAACTGTGTAACAAATAGTATATAATAGATAAACTATCCAATACAATACTTTTGACAATATTAAACATAAATAATAATCAAATACGTACCTGAAATTGAAAGTATGTGATGTGATTTTTTTAAAAGCATAGGTAGGTTAATTTGTAGCTATCTACTCAATTAATCATTTTCTTCGTTTACCGATGTGAGACAAAAGTAAAAACTAAACTCTTATTTCTTTTGTGACTCAAATGTGGGACAAACATAATTTGTAAGCTTGTACAAAAAAAAAAAAAACAAATTTTCTTTTAATCGGATGCCCCAAAAAATCAGAGGTCCTATGCGAACGCACGACCAGCACACCATAAGACCGCAACTGCGTCTTGCACATGTTAAATAAAAACATTTTTGGAATAATATATTGAATGTCTTTTAAACCACAAAAGAATATTATTTTTCGTTCAGAAAGAAAAAGAATATTTAGTTTACGAAACTATTGTATACCAATAATTAATTTGCTAATTATTTATATTTAAATCTTTAACAAAATAATAAAAAATAACCACACTAGACACCATATTTTACTTGTTTAATATTTAGTTAAGTTGGAGTATGGCATGCCAAAGTTGTCCAGTAGAATTCGACTGACTTTTGTGGACTTGTATTTAGCTCCATAATGATAGCAACCTTCAGTTTTAAATTAGCATAAAACCCTCAAGCCTGGTTTATTTAAATTACATATTTTCTTCAGCGACTACAAAAACTTACTACACTTCTCGGTGAGCAAGAATTTGAAGTCTAATTTTGAATCATTTTTTAGGTATGTCTCTAAACAAACCCGAGTTTCTTACACAAGTGATCACTTCGTTGATGAAACGAACGTTTCATCATAACAATCATGTTTTTCTTTTGTACGTGTTCGTCGTTTTAGAACTGATCGACCATGTTTCTTACTTTTTCAGTTCTTTGTTCATTTCAACAAGTATATACATGGCCTCTCTAGCCTTCGGGTCAGTCTGCAAGCCAACTTCACAACGATTTTCCAGAGTTTCTTCACTTGCCACAGGTACTTAATTAATTCGACTTCAATAAAAGGAGAAAGAAATTTTCAGAAGTTATTATTAATGTTGCTTTTAAATGTATTTTTTTTTTGACTATATAACTTTATACTAATTATCTAAAAAATGCTCTGTTAAACCAAAATAATTAAGGCGGCCACACTTACTATGTTTGTCATAACTCGAGTCTGGTGTATATTGTTTAAGTTGCTAATTGTATTCTCTCATAACCGATGAAATGATTATATTTAGGAGCACAAGCTTCTAAGTTTCTTCAGATATGTAAGTTTGATAAGAACGGGTCCATGACATTACAACAAAGGCGTAGTAATCACATGGATCAAAGCTTTGTTGAACGCTTTCCACTTCACCAAATAAAGAAAGAGAAGTTTAAATTGAATGCAACATCTGCGGAAAATCCCCAGTTGGATGCAACTCAAGATTTGTCGGGTCCCGTGGAAAACTTTATCAGATTCTTAGACGTTCTATATAGGTTTATCAGGCCTTACGCAGCAGTTGGAACGGTTAGATTTCTTGCAACAAATCTATTAATATCAGACATTTTTTGGTATATATTTTTTCAAAATATGCTGATGAAAATCGTCCCATTTGATAGGTTTTGAGTGTAGCGTCAATGTCTCTACTTGCGGTTGAGAAGCTTTCAGATTTCTCCCCACTGTTCTTCATAAAAGTTTTACAGGTAATTTCTGATTCAACTTGTAACTAATAATTATTACCTTGAGCTTCATTGGCCAATATGTTGTTAACATCTATGTCAAATTTTATTTTATTTTCAGGCTCTTGTCGGAGGCATGTTTATGCAAATGTATGTCTGCGGTTTCAACCAGATATGTGATATAGAGCTCGACAAGGTATAATTTATGATGTTGCTATTTGATGTAATTTACCATCTCTTAATTGACAAAGTGGACTCATATCTAGTACTATAATCTTTCAGGTTAACAAGCCATCTCTTCCATTAGCTGGTGGGGAACTATCTATGACAACAGCTATAGTCGTCTCAACATTATCAGCAATCTTGGTACTAAAACTTGATTAATCTGATTTATTTAATTCCATGTTAACAATAGATCGTTCAAAAATATTACATCCATGTTAATAAGTTTATGTCTTATCATTCTATTTTTCGAAGATTATTTATCAACAAAACATGATGAAAGTTTAACAATTTGTGCCGATTTTCAAGAGTTATGTAAATTCTTAATATAATTCGTTTCCTGTGCAGAGCTTAGCAACTGGGTGGTTAGTTGGTTCACCGCCATTGTTTTGGGGTTTTGTTGGATGGTTTATTGTTGGGACTGCATATTCAGCGAACGTAGTAAGTTTTTAAAGTCACATAAATTGTTCTCAAATATTTACTGAACCCATCAAGTAAATTTCTTAAACATTGACCATTTCAGCTACCGTACTTGCGATGGAAGAGGTTTCCATTCACAGCAGCTTTTTACATGCTTATAGCTCGGTCACTAGTTGTTCCCATTGGATATTATATGCATATGAAGGTCAGTTGCTCACATATTTACTCTGTATTACCAAAAACAAATAAAGAAAAACGCGGTGTATAATTTTTATGTACCTCACTACAATGTTTATTTCTTGAAAATCTACAGTCGAGCATCACTGGAGGATCTATAGCGTTACTTTCAAGGCCACTATTATTTGCAGTCGGAATGCTCGGTGCATTCTCTGTGTCAACAATATTCTTTAAGGTGAATACCAAACTATCTAGGCTTGTAATCTAATGGCTCAATGCTCATGTTTTTTGGCACTAACTTAACTGATCGATTATTGTTCTGATAGGACATTCCCGATATGGAGGGAGACCGGTTGCATGGAATTAAGTCTCTTGCTTTAAAACTGGGTCAAAAAAAGGTTAGCTGATAAACTAGTTCATAACATTATTTACAAATTCATAAGAAGTGTTTACATAAGTCCATTTGGGCTATTAGCAATAAGACATTATATTTACGACTTCAAACTATGCAGATTTACTGGATATGTATTTGGATTCTTGAAATCGCTTATGTTGGTGCTGCTTTAGTCGGGGCGACTTCACCTATCACTTGGAGCAAATATGTCACGGTAATTTATAAGTCTATGCATTATAATGATTTACAATAATTATAAAACTTTAACCAGTAGTAATATATGAGGTAATGCTCACATATTCCTTTTCGATATAGATTATTAGTCATCTGGCTTTGGCATTATTACTTTGGATCCGAGCTAAATCAGTAGATTTAAAGAACATGGAAGAGGTTCAGTCCATGTACATGTTCCTTTGGCAGGTAAATTTATATATACACGTTTTCATAAACCATAAACAGATATGTTACTTTTGAACTGTATGTTTGTACCATTTATCCGTATAGCTTGTTAAAATAAAAATAAAATTCAAATCAAGTGAGCTAACTTTTTGTATATTTGCAGCTCTTCTACGCGGAATATGGGCTTATCTCGCTCGTACGGTAAACTAACATAAACAATACACCATCGGCATTGAATAAAGCTTCACGAGGACCTTATACTACGAAGATTCAGATTTAGGATCGAATAAATAACAATTCGAACTCTGTATCATTTTTCTTTTTTATGTAATGTGTTGTTGTTTTTTTGGATGGGTCAATGTAAAGTGCTCTTGATCGACAAGCCTAAAGTACTAAAGTTAAGTCTGGTTTACTTTAGTCATATATATGATTTAATTTAGGGGAAAATGCCAAAAAAGGTAATATAAAATCCACATTTTGACATTTGAGGGTATGTAAAAAATTTTGGAACCAAAAAGGATTAGAAAATCGAATTTGGCATTATAAAGGATTATTTGCGAAAGTAAAGTTTTTAACTTGTTTTCAACATGTAAAACATTAAATAACGCGTCTCGTTTTTTTCTAAAAGTCACGAGGAATTAGAGAAAATCACATTTTCAAAAAGAGTTTTAATCATATCTTAAAAATTTAGGCTTGAAACTTCATTTTAACGATTAATAATTTTCGAAAATCCTCTTTTAAAACAAATGAGATGTTATAATCCCTTTTTAAAACAAATTAGATTTTATAATCCTTTTTTGAAACAAATTAGATTTTATAATCCTTTTTAGTTCTAAATTTTTTTATGTACCCCCAATTGTCAAAATTTATATTTTATGTTACCTTTTCTGGCATTTTTCCCTTTAATTTATAACTTTTCTATTTGTCATGTGGAATCTTTATATATCGATCAATTGACATAAGAAAGAAATTAAAATGTTTCTTCGATGTGTATATTACACTTCACTACTAGAAAGTTGTTCTATTCCGAGGGCAAATCCCGTAGAAAAATGAAGAGTAATAGAACTAGTCGTTTGATATTATTAAACGTCGTGTATAGGGTGCAGAAATCCTCAACAGCGGACCCAAAGTCCACAAAGCCGATTTGGCTAACTAATACTCTAATCTAATACTTATTGGTAGTTTGAGCGGCGAAATCGTGAAAGGTCGAGTTGGAGAATAAAATGATAACCAAAGAAAAATAAATATACTTATAAAACTAGATAGTTGTTGCTAAAGACTAAAGACTCCGATTGTAATGATTCGTTATTTGTGGCGGCGCATGACAGAGTTGCGTTCATTGTGATTCATGTTGCATTTTCTTTGGAATTTAATTAGAAATTCACAGGCGCTTACAGCGTCAGCTAACTCTAAGTTGTTTGAAAATGATAAGCAAAAGACGCAACCGTTATTCTTTTTTTTCCGGCTCTGAACCCAAGAATCTTCGTGTGCCAACGCGTTTTCTAGGCTACGACGGTTTTTCCAGTAGGCTTTTCTTCGAAACTTGATTACGTATCCAGTGGCGTTGACGGAGTCGGTTAAAAACGTACTTCTTACAATAAACATAATTAGAACCTTATTTCAGTACACCGATTTACCAAAGATAATGATTACTCTATCGAATTTGACAAATTTGATTTTTCTGTAAAGGACCATTGGAACCGAAACACCCTCATTCGATGTGATTCGATGTGACAGCTTTGGTGACATTTACCCAACAATTCTCCCCACCAAGCCTTCTATCGCACTTTTGTCATCAACTCAACACGTTTAGCATCAACGACTTGGTCATCCAAAAGAAAGTGTTCTTCGCGTTATCTAACTTGATTTATTTGTTTGTGTTTAAATGTTTAGTTAACTGATGACTTGATGAACCGAATTTGTCGTCCTTACCTTGACAAATTCGTGATCGTGTTCATTGAAGACATCCTTATCTACTCCCGTATCGGTGAGGAACACGAGGAGCATATACGTCTAGCTTTGGAAATGTTGCGGAAGGAGAAATTGTACTTTGTAACTTTGTAACTCGAAATTCTTATATTAATTCAATGTTACCCCTTTTGTTATTTAATTTGTTGTAACCTATGTCTCTGATTATACTAATACTGTACACCTCGGGTTTCCGCCTTAGCGGGGTGTGACAGTTATATTTCAAATGGGTCACTTTTCAACTAGAAGTTACGAATAATTCACCGACATATTTGTTGACGTTTTAATGTTTTAAAGCTTTTCTAGAGGTTAAGGTTGAGGATTGATGTTATGATTCATGTCATGCTTTTGTATATGCGGATCGTTTACCTGTTTGCTTGGAAGTTGTTTTGATTTGATTTAGTTCCTAGACGATCAGTGTATTTTGATTATGATTATGTATTTGAGACAAGTATGTTGTACTTTGTATACTTTTGGTATGATTTAATTTAAATGATATATGTTTTGTTTTAGTGTTTGTTGTAAACTTAACTCCTGATATCATGATTTGTACGCCTCGTGTTTCCGCTTGAGCGGGGTGTGACAAAAGTGGGCTAGACTATTATAATACAATAATACACATACATACTAATAGTAAGATGTATACACTAAGTTAATTTGCAATAAGTTACGGGAAATGTTATAAAATATCCCTTAAGATTATTTTTAAAAGTGATTAACGTATTTGAAGTTAGTCTTTGAACAATTTTTGGTTTATTTATAGGATAAGTGTCTGGAAATGTATTAAACTTTACTTTAAACTTTATTGTATGTATCCAACTTTACATTGGTCTATTGTATGTATGTGAATTTCAAAATCGTTATTTTATGTATCCAACCAATTAGCAAACCGATGACGTGGTAGCTTACGTGGCCTCTTATATGGATACCACATATTTTTTAATACATACAATAAAAGATTTTTGAAAATTAGATACATACAATAGAGATTTTTGAAAGTTAGATTAATACGATAGACTAAATTAAACTTAGATACATATAATAGAGTTTTGAGTAAAGTTTGATATATTTGTAGACACGTATTCCTTTATTTATTATCATTAAAGTATATGTAAGTTATGCATGCATATTTCTATTATGTATAGCACACATAACCCGACTAACAAACTCCAAAACTTTTCAATGAGATTTGTTGTTTCTAGTAAATTTATTCGATTTATAGTTTTGTTCAGCTTAAAGATGACTAATTAACTATGAATAAAAGAAAACTTTATAGTAAATTTTGTTGGCGTTCATGGCATGGAATATATGATTGGTCAAATTGAGCACAACTTATTTAGAATATTTAAATTATTACAGGCCCCACGTCGGCGTTCATTGTACAAGTGAACAACATAGTTAATGACAACTTTTTTTTCTTTTTTCATTTGGGCAGTATGTGATCTATGAACCTTACATCAAGACAAGTTATCTCCTAATATTCACCTAAAAAGAAAACACTACAAGAAAAATGCCTTTTAGCGACATATTTAGCGACGTGTATGGCAACATATTTTTTAGTAGCGACTTATTTAACGATGCTAACCATGTTGTCTCTATAAAAAAGTCGCAGATTTTTGCGACTTCTGCGACATGTCGCTATCCACAGCGATGGTAACAGCGATGAAAATTAATATGTCGCTGATTTATTTGCGACTTCTATATCTTTGTCGCTACCCGCATCGTTGATTTTTAAACACGTCGTTACTGAAGTCGCGAAGTATGCCACAAATATTAGCGACTTACATCATTTGTAGTTATCCATGTCGCTTTTATTGAAGATGTTTTTACATGTGTCTTAATCGATGTCGCTAATATTGAAGTATATCGTTATTCATGTCTCCAGCGATGTCGTTGATCTTCAATATATAGTTATTTGTGTCTCCAACGACATCGAAGATCTTGAGGAACGTCGTTTTTATACACAATTCTACCTCGTCGCATTTTTAGTCTTTCTAGTAAACATTTATAATATACAAAACAAAAAAATCATCCCAAATATTATATATCATATCGAACTCAACCAAACATCATAAGCTTTTTAATTTTGAATCAACCATCAAAATATCAAATAGTTTCTAATTGCAAATCAAAGCATAAAAAAGTTTTGAATATCAAACACACACCCTACTGCCGACGTTTAAGAGCATCAAGAAATTGACGATTAGCTTTTCCAACTTCCTGAGTGACGACCCTTTCCACTTGCTGAGCGATAATCTTACCCACTTCTCGAGCAACGACATTTCCAACTTCCTGTGAGATGATGTTTCTCAAGCTTTCCTCAAATAATACCTATATTACGTTAATAGGAAAAAACTAGTTCATAAAAAGTGTATTCTTTGACACTCAACACCTTGAGGCGCCACCTGAATTAAATAAATAAAAGAATTCTTAGTTACGAGTTAACAAGTGGAATAAAAAGTGGGTAGGTTACAGACTTGGGATATAGTTTTGGGACAAAAATAAAGCCAAACAAGACCAGCTAGAATATTTGGAACAGCTAACCCAATTGTAAGTAGATCAGCTCTAGACTGAGAACTGACAGAAAACACAAAACTCAATTACAAACTTAAAATTGAGTATAAAAAGCAAGAATATGAATACAAACCTAGTTGCATCGGCTACAGGAGCAATGCCAGAAAGTGTTCTGTTAAAGAGAACGCCTAAGAGAGAGATACCTCCAACATAGATAAAAAAAATCGGGCTCATCATGACCCGTAGAAACCATTGCTTGAAACCGCAAGTTGTAAAGATCCATTCCTGAAATCTCCCAGTTTCCCCTAAACACCAATATCAACCAATTGAATTCTGTTGGTGTTGGTAATCTAGTTAAGGTGTATATAAATATAAAAATATAGATTCTTGAGGTCAAAACGATACCTGAAATTTTTCGGGATGCCATCACAATGGAATAATGGAGGTGGTGATGTATAACCAGGTTTAAATGGCTGAAAAACAACAAGTATTCAAACTGACAGAATTATTAAAATCTTTTAATAACCGGTTTTCAAAGTAGAATGACTGTTACAAAAACAAACCTGGAGGCAAATCTCGCATATGGTGTTCCCTTTCTCGTTGCAACCACCGTTGGACACATGTTCGATGGGCATACTGTAAACATATTGAATTAAGTAAAGTGAGTTGACTCGTATGACAGTTATCTGCAGGTAGTAAAAATGTTATAATTTCAATATATTTCAAGAATACAACAACATGAATATGAATACCAAAAGATGAAGATAGAATGGAAATACATGAGAATAGAAAGATTAATGTGAAGGAAGAAAACCATGACAGGGAGTATAGCAAATAGACTTGGTTTCTGAAAATATATAAAATCTTCGATTTTACATGTTGGTGCTAGAAAAAACCCATGACAGGAAGTATGTAAAGAGATTTGAAAACGCAGATAAATATTATTTGGAGCAGTAACAGGTCATAATAGAATTTACCGAATCTGTATAGTAACATGAATTAGTTATACCTGGTAAAAAACCTCTGGCTTTTAAACGAGAAATTCCTGTAAACAATCGAAGAATATGGAAAAGGATTCAGGTTATTTAAACAAGAATATAATACAAACACACGTAAATAAACATATACATTATATATAAGTAATCACTAGACGAAATTTAATCAGCAAGTATCCACAATGTGATTTGTGCAGTGATAATTGACATTTTCCAATCTTAAAAGGTTATAACTATTTAGCAGCAAAATGATAATATGCGAAAGAAATATTGGGAATTCATTTGCAGAGTAATATTGGAAAATATGTGAAGGATAACAGATCGACACAAAAATCATTATTTACTCAATTTCATCTTACCTACAAATCTAAACGTTATCACATACACATAGCATATACACTGATGCCATGAATTCTTTCACACCAAAAGACAATTGCTGGCCATGTAAAGTAGAATTTCAATCTCTAATCTTCCATCAATACTAATTTCAAGGTAGTACTCCATACCTTAGTTTTTGATAGCATATTTAGCTCATATTTGACCTTAAACAAGTTCTGCTGCTCATATTTGATAGCATATTTAGCTCATATGTAAAGTAGAATTTCAATATGTATGAATATAATAAGCATAATGTTTCAATGTATTAATGAACAATCTAATGTATCTTTTTACGTCAAGCATACCACCAAATTAGTGGGACTATTTGCTAATCATTGTCGACAAACAACCTTAATTCAAAATATGAGTATGAAATAAAGTATAAGCAGAGATATATAATACCTTTCTCATGTAGAAGCAGGTAAAGTAATTAAAATGTATAAAGTGCATTGTAATAAACAAAAGCAGTTAGTTGATCCTAATCCTAATTCTTAGTCCCAAACAAAAGCTTAACCTAATCCTTAATTTTTTTTAACAAAAAGTTTATCATCCGCATAAATTTAGAGTAGATTGAAAGAATACAGACCTCTTCTTCAGCCTCGTGTTCCACGTAATGCCTCCTCTTGCTAGATGATGCCATCAAATGCCTAAAATCAACGTCTACGGTACAAACATTTAATCAATAGCAAAATCAATCACGGAAATATATCTATTGTTGAGAAGTGAAGATAGATTCATCTTACAGTGAGTGTCGGCAGTAGATCACTCCGGTTAGGGTTTCTGATTCAAATCAGATACTAACATAGACACTCAAACAAGAATTAACAATGATTGAATCAGGCGGCAGTTATGATATGATTATCAAATCACACAGAAAGAACTTTAAATCAAAACCTGTTAAAATTGCGCCACAATGGAAGATAGATTGCTCCGATTGTAAGAATTAGGTTAATCGAATGAACTTGATCCATTTGTGAGAATTGCAGTTCAATCAAACATCCAATAGGGCGAATTAGGGTTCAATCGAACCTCTAATGGTGACAATTAGGGACGATGATGGTTTCTGATTGTGAGAATTAGGGTTCAATCGAAATCAGAGAAGATGGAGGGAGAAACTAGGGCTCGAAAACAAAGAATTTGGGAAGTGAGAAATTAGGAAATGGAGGGGAATAATAGATATATAATAACTGTTTCACAACTTATAATTAAAGTTTTTAAATATACTGTTTCACAACCTATAATTAAAGTTTATTCATAATAAATTTAGAAATAATAATTTATACACAAATATCACTAAAATAAGTTAGCTGCAATAAATAAATAAAATATAAAATAATATATCTTAGAAATTATAAAGAGATTAATTTAGAGACACAATTAGCCACTTGTCTAAGGAAGTCGTAAATTCAACGACATCATTAGAGGCTTGTATTAGCAAGTCGCAAATTCAGAGACATCATTGGAGGCATATATTAGCATGTCGCAAATTCGACGACATCATTAGCGACACGTATTAGCATGTCGCAACTTTAGCAACACACTTAGAGACGTACTTTGCGACAGCGTCATTTAAAAACTTTTCTTGCGATGTGAGGTGCGACATTAACGACATCTATGTAGCTAAAAATGCCGTTAATCTTGTCTCTGTTTGGCGACGTTGTATAGTGTGTCGCTAAATGCGTCTCTAAAAGGATGTTTTTTTGTAGTGAAATCAAGACCTTAGACCTTAGTATTCTAATCTAATTATAAGATATTTCATATTCATTGTATTAATGAAACTGAGAAAGAAGACAAAGGAAATATTGACACAATCTACCAATAGTCATTTTCCAAAAATGAATATTAATTATTTTAAGATTTATAAATCCGACATTTGAGTCACATTATTTGAAATTAATTTTTTTCTTTTTTTCTTTTTCTTTTTAAGGTTTATTTTAATCTCGTCAACAATAACCAACAATTCAAAGGTTTATTCCATTTTCAAAGAAAGGTTGCAATCTTGTATAGGTTTTCTCCACTTTTTCATAAAAGTTTTGAAGTAGGCTATTTTGACTAGAAACTGACACTTTTGTGATTAGGTTCCACCAATAATATATAATGAGTAAATTGATTTCACTACAAATATTATTTCTAGTTACGATTCAAATTTAGTCATTAAAATTATTAGTGATAAAATTTTTAATCACTAACAACTTTAATAATCAAATATTTCGTTATTAATGATGTTAATGACCAATTTTGAATTGTTACTTTTTATTAGTATAGATTCCTCACTAATTTTATTAGTAACAAATATTATAATATAATAGCATATTTATTAATTATTTAATAAGTATATGTGTTAATTAAACTTATATATCAACATTGATATTTGGTGCAGACATTAAAATTGAATATAAAATCTAACTATAACTTTTAGGTTCAATTATGTCTAATTATGTCATTACTATAAAACAAAAGTGAAATTAAATTTATAAAATAATGATTAAATAGGAAGGTGGATAATATAAAACTAGTGTGCAAAGAGTAGGAAGGTGCATTTTGTTTTTGGTCAGAGTATGTCAATTTTGACAATTATTCGACCAAGGAGACCATGTTTCTAAGCAAACCTTTTTGAATATAAAAATACATCTTATTCCCAATAACAAAAAACATCTCTTCTTACTGATATCACAATCCATGGCAAGCATGAACATAGTACCTGTTTCTGGAGCAGTAACTGCCCCAAGGTACATAAAATTTCTTATTATTACAAACTCTCTTGGAGTTGTCTACGATTGCTTATTAAAACTGTTTATCTGCTTATTGGGTTTTGATACACGTTGTATATAATAACGTATCTAATTATTTGTAAGGGAAATAAATTCTTTCCAATAGTTTTGTAGGCTATATATATGTTTGTGTCATTTAATGTAGGATTACTTATGATCTAAGGAAATATAAATTTTTGGTTGCTAGATCATCATGTAAACTAGCACAAATCACGTGTGGGGCGGAAACTATTAAAGTGTCTTCCGGCAATTTTAGCAACAAATTTCGGAATAGAGATGCTATAACTAGAAGTAACTCGTATATAAGATATCAGATACATCCCAAAGTGATCAACAGAGGCCACAAATTAAGATCTATTTCAAATTCCATGGGAAACGATGCACATTTAGAACCTGTTGTTACCCAAAGGTATTAAATGTTCAAACATTCAAAGTCTTCATTTTAACATTTTCGTAACAGATGCCAAAATGAAGAGAATTTGTGAAGAAATACGTATCTATTTATATAAAAGCGATATACTAATTTCATAATTTGTTTTACATTTTCTCAACATTTGTAATGGACGCCATTTTAGGACATGCGAGCTACCTTTGAAAGTGTCAAAGAGGAGGGGGGGGGGGGGGGGGGGGGGGGGGGAGGGGAGGAACACCTAATGTTGTTCAATTATTGAAATATGTAGTTAAATGAATACCGATTTTACCCTTAAAAACACACGTTTTTAGTTATATATGTTTAATAGTTTTGAATGATTGTAATTATTGGTAGAATGCGAAATGTAGATTATACCTATCAACTCCTTGAAGTTAACAATTATTCAGCGAGAAAATGAGATATAAATGTGGACAATAATTTTGGTACAAATATAACAAACCTACCCAATTGCCTAACCGTTATAATTTGGCAAGAAGTATAGTTTATTAAAATGAGGGACGCCAATGATATTTGGAAAAGTCGTATATATTATGCAATTTAGATCTTGAAGCTGTTTTGCTTAAGCCTTAAGCTGATCTTACATGTAGAACAAATATCTTCCAACCAATCTGACTGCTGGGTTAATTAGACTGGCAGGTAAAGTAGCAATCATAACCGGCGCAGCTCAAGGGATTGGAGAAACTACTGCAAAACTTTTCGCTAAACATGGAGCTAAAGTTGTTATTGTCGATATCCAGGATGATTTGGGTAAATCTGTTTGTGAAGAGATAGGCCTTGAATTAGCATCTTACGTCCACTGTGATGTAACTATAGAAGAGGATGTTGAAAACGCGATTAACTTCACGACAGCAAAGTATGGTAAACTAGATATTATGGTCAACAATGCTGCTCTTCTTGGTGAAGCAAAGCAAAGCATTCTTGAGAACAGCTTATCTGATTTTAACAGTGTTGTAAGCGTCAACTTAGCTGGCGTTTTCCTAGGAATGAAACATGCCGCACGTGCCATGATCCCTGCTCGTACTGGTAGTATTATTTCCATAGGGAGTGTCTCTTCTTCTGTTGGTGGTATTTCCCCTCATGCATATACAAGTTCCAAACATGCAATAGTTGGACTTACTAAGAATGTTGCTGCTGAGCTTGGCAAACACGGAATACGTGTAAACTTATCACCATACCTTATTCCACCATCGGTTCCAGAAGCGATTACTGACAAGTATCCCGATATATTTAAGAACATATATTCCAACCTTATAGGGATAGCTTTGAAACAAGAAGATGTGGCTCAAGCAACTCTGTTCTTTGGCAGTGACGAGTCAACGTATATAAGTGGGCATAACCTAGCAGTTGATGGAGGATTTACCACCATAAATCCTATTTTTGGGTTGTATGCCCCGCCTAAATCATTATAGTTTTGCTTATGATAAGTCTTGTTTTGATTTTTTTTTTAAAGTATTTAAGGCAATCTAATGGATTCATAATAAGAAATTTCAGTTTATCAAATTTGACGAATACTGGCTAGTCTCCTGAATACAAATGACGACAAAGTACCACAACTCATAATCCAATCAGCCATCTTCTTTGGAAAACCAAATTTCTTAAGCACCAACCATACACAAGAAACCCAAATCAAAAGCATTAAGATTTCCGAATATCACCTTTAAAAGAACACTGGGACGTAGTACTCCTTTGATTGAATGATAGCCATTTATAATTTTTTGAGTAAGAAGAATGTTATCAAAAGTTCTTCTACGAGGAATAAAAGCTTATTGATTTTCTGTTTGCCAATATGTTGCTTATGCATTTAGACCACTCCCAACCGTTACCCCAACTGACACGGTCAGTTTTTGCCAACTCAGCGCCACGTCAACTGACATTAAACTGACACCAAACTGACTTAATCACTGCCAACAGTTACCCGTCAGTCAGTTTTTCTGGACCCCATATATTTTATTATTTTAATTACAAATTCATTATATAAAAACAACATATTTATTAAAAAATAAAACATTTATTAAAAAAAAAAAAGAACATTACATTTATTAATATAAAAAAAAGGAACATTACACTTATTAATTTAAAAAAAAAATTACTAAAATAAATTAACGAGCACGGAAATATGGTGGGAGAGTCGCAATGTGTTGGATAAGAGCGCCACGAAGCACGTGATGCTCTTGCCGATCTCGCAACTCTTTGCCCATACGCCTATATGTTGCAAATCTGTCTTCCCACGTACGAGTCGGTATATTTTCTTCGTTTGCAAGATAATCTTCCTCCAACCGACACATGTTGCGACCGTTGTCCTGGGTTATCATGTTGTGTAAAATCACACAACAATACATGATTCGTTTAATCTTCTGTGTAATATATGCTCTTGCGGGGCTTTTAATGATTCCCCAACGCCCCTGAAGCACACCGACCGCTTGTTCCACATCTTTTCTTGCTGATTCTTGGAATTTCGAATACCTTATTTCTTCGTCCGTCATCGGATACCTATACGATTTGACAAGTGTCGACCATTCCAGATAAGTTTCGTCGGCGAGATAGTATCCTTTTGTGAAATTACGCCCAACAATATTGAAATTAACCGATGGAGCACGACCTTGAAGTAAATCGTTGAATAGATCTGAATTATTCAATACGTTGATATCGTTGCTCGAACCTGCAGAGCCAAAGTAAGTGTGCCAAATCCACAGATCATTAGATGCAACCGCTTCGAGAATGATTGTTGGTTTTCCATGATCACCTCGAGTATATTGACCCTGCCATGCCGTTGGACAATTCTTCCAACCCCGGTGCATACAATCGATGCTTCCGAGCATCCCCGGAAAACCATGTATCTCGCCATGACGTTGTACCAAACGTTGCACATATTCTTATGTTGGTTTTCTTAAAAATTCGGGGGAGAAAAGATGAAACACACATTTGGTGAAGTTGTCCAAACAATCATATGATGTTTGTTGACCCATATGTAAGTATTCATCAAACGCATCAGGGGCACAACCGTACGCCAATTGTAGTGTGGCGGAAGTACATTTATGAAAGACGTTGAAACCGAGTTTACCAGTAGCGTCTGGGCGTTGATGAAAATATTTAAAATAGTCGGGTATCGGTTCTTGCGCGTATTGATGTTATAGATTGACATATATGGAGAAAAAACTCTTTTCCCATCCGGGAAAACGACGAAAAAAATCCGCCAGAAATGTTGGTTCGTCCGCAAAGTAGTCTTCAAACAAACGATTTGCGGCGGCTTCTCGGTTTCTTCGTAGGAATCGCCTTGGTGCCCTTGGCACCGGATTGGAATTTTCACCTTCATCGTCTGAATCGCTTCCAAGCGCATTAACGAAATTTGTAATTTGTACCGAATCAAAAGTCGCCGCTAACACTTTGTAATCTTCGATATCGGAGTCGGAATCCATTTTTATGTGATTTGTGGTTATTTTGTGTTGTGTTTGAAGAAAAATAAAATGTATGTAGAGATATATTGTATTTGTTTGAGTGATAAATGTGTATTATATTGTTGGTATATGTTGTGTGTGAAATGTTTAAATGGGTATGGATATATATATAATATTAATTTTTTTTTTTTAAAAAAACTAATTTTTAGAACGTCTATGTAGCCGTTGGTTTTTAAAAAAAAAAATTGATTTTTAATTGAGTGGGGCACATCCCTCGTCCCTTTCTCCGCTCGATACCGACGAAACAAAAAAAAAAAAAAAACTCAGCGACGATGGCCACCGACGAATCGGTGCCATCGGTTCAGCCACCGACGAGGCCACCGA
>CAJVGC010000582.1:58273292-58342316 GCA_910822075.1 Senecio squalidus | reverse complement strand
CGACGTCGTAGTCGGTATGGATTGGTTAGCGAAGCATAAAGGAGAGATAGTCTGTTATGAGAAGCTTATTCGTATTCAGAAGCCGGATGGAGATCAGTTGATTGTACACGGAGACAAGGCCGGGAAACGCCTTAAAGTTATTTCTTGTTTGAAGGTTCGCGAGTATGTCCGTCAGGGTTGTTCTTTATATCTTGCTCACTTGGTGAAGAAAGACTCTGCGATAAAGATTGATGGTGTGCCGATTGTTCGCGAGTATTCTGACGTCTTTCCCGACGATTTACCTGGAGTCCCTCCCCAGAGACAAACCGATTTTCGTATCGATCTTATTCCTGGAGCAGCGCCTGTTGCAAAAGCTCCGTATCGTTTGGCTCCTTCCGAGATGCTCGAGTTGTCGAAACAAATTCAGGAACTGGTCGATAAGGGTTTTATTCGTCCTAGTTTCTCCCCGTGGGGTGCTCCTGTTCTCTTTGTTAAGAAGAAGGATGGCTCCATGCGTTTATGTATTGATTATCGGGAGTTAAACAAGTTGACTGTGAAGAACCGTTATCCCCTTCCTCGTATTGATGACTTATTCGATCAACTTCAGGGCTCTTGCTATTTCTCAAAGATCGATCTTCGCTCTGGTTATCATCAGTTGAGAGTTCGAGAAGATGATATACCTAAGACTGCTTTTCGTACTCGGTATGGTCATTACGAGTTCATGGTGATGCCGTTTGGTATGACAAACGCCCCTGCAGCATTCATGGAACTAATGAACCGTATTTGTCGTCCGTATCTTGACAAATTCGTTATCGTATTCATCGACGACATTCTTATCTATTCTCGAAGTCGCAAGGAACATGAAGAGCATTTGCGTCTTGTTCTAGAAGTGCTTCGAAAAGAGAAGTTGTATGCGAAATTCTCTAAGTGCGAGTTCTGGATATCCGAAGTTCAATTTCTTGGCCACGTGGTTAGCGCGAAGGGTATTCACGTTGATCCTGCTAAGATTGAAGCTGTCAAAAGTTGGGTTGCACCGAAGTCACCAACCGAAATCCGTTCATTTTTGGGTCTTGCTGGGTATTATCGCCGATTTATCGAGAACTTCTCCAAGATTGCTTCACCTATGACTAAGCTGACACAGAAGAGTGAACCATTCGTTTGGGGTTCCGATCAGGAGGAAGCATTTCAGATATTGAAGCAGCGGTTGTGTAACGCACCTATTCTTAGTCTGCCAGTTGGTTCCGAGAATTTTGTTGTTTACTGCGACGCTTCGCACAAGGGTCTGGGTTGTGTGCTTATGCAGAATGGTAAGGTTATAGCTTACGCTTCGAGTCAGTTAAAAATCCATGAGCAAAATTACACGACGCATGATCTAGAGTTGGGAGCCGTCGTCTTTGCATTGAAGATTTGGAGACATTATCTGTATGGGACCAAGTGTACTGTATTTACCGACCACAAGAGTCTACAGCACATATTCGATCAGAAGATGCTGAACATGAGACAACGACGATGGGTTGAGTTATTAAACGACTATGATTGCGACATTCGCTACCACCCTGGTAAGGCGAACGTTGTTGCTGATGCACTAAGTCGTAAGGAAACAGTCAAACCTGTTCGTATCCGTTCTATGGTGATATCTATTCAGACGAGCTTGAAGGCTCGTATTATTCAAGCACAGGAAGGTATTATGACTGAAGACCGTGTTAAAGAGGAAAGATTGTATAAGTTGGCGTTGGAACTAGAACCGAAGGAGGATGGAGTTCTGTATTTTCTCGAGCGTATCTGGGTTCCGATTAATATCCGTCAATAGATTCTGGACGAAGCCCATAAGTCGAACTATTCCATTCATCCGGGTTCCGACAAGATGTATCACGACTTGAAAGACTTCTATTGGTGGCCGGGTATGAAGCGTGAGATCGCCGAGTATGTTAGTCGATGTTTGACTTGTTCTAAAGTGAAGATTGAGTATCAGAAACCGTCTGGACTACTCCAACAACCGAAGATTCCCGAGTGGAAATGGGAGCGCATTACTATGGATTTTGTTACGAAGCTTCCGAGATCTTCGAGTGGTTATGACAGTATCTGGGTTATTGTTGATCGTTTGACGAAGTCTGCTCATTTTCTTCCGATTCGTGAGAATTATCCGATGGAGAAATTCGTACGTTTGTATATTTCCGAGATTGTATCGAAACACGGTGTTCCTGTATCGATTATTTCCGATCGGGATGCTCGTTTCACTTCTCGATTTTGGAAGACATTTCAGACTGCTATGGGTACACGGTTAGATATGAGTACCGCCTATCATCCTCAGACCGATGGTCAGAGTGAGAGAACTATTCAGACTATGGAAGATATGCTACGAGCTTGCGCTATTGATTTTGGTGGTAGTTGGGATATTCATTTGCCGTTGATCGAGTTCTCGTACAACAACAGCTATCACACGAGTATCAAGTGTGCACCGTTTGAAGCTCTATATGGCCGTAAATGTCGATCACCTGTATGTTGGGCAGAAGTTGGAGATAGTCAGATTTCCGGTCCGGAGATTATTCAAGAGACCACTGACAAGATCTTCAAGATCAAGGAGCGATTGATTACTGCCAGAGACCGACAGAAGAAGTATGCTGATAAGCGCAGGAAGCCTCTCGAGTTCAGTGTTGGGGATATGGTATTATTGAAGGTATCTCCATGGAAAGGGGTTGTCCGATTTGTGAAGCGCAGCAAGCTGAGTCCGAGGTACACGGGTCCGTTCAAGATCTTAGCCCGCATCGGCCCAGCTGCGTATCGACTAGAATTGCCGGCAGAACTGAGCAGCGTACATAACGTATTCCATGTATCTCAGTTGAAGAAATGCCTGGCTGATGAGACATTATTAGTTCCACTTGAGCAACTCCAGATTGACGACAAGCTTCACTTCGTTGAGGAACCGATCGAGATCGTTGCTAGTGATGTTAAGCGTCTGCGACGAAGTAAGATTCCGATTGTCAAGGTTCGCTGGAATTCCCGCTTTGGTGCTGAGTTCACGTGGGAACGCGAAGATGAAATTCTGCGGAAGTATCCTCACCTTTCTCCCGGAAGTAGTACCCAGTGATAATTTCGAGGACGAAATTCTTTTTACTTGGGGAGACTGTGACATTCGCGAATTTCACGGTATTATTCTATCGTCTCGTATTCGTTTTATTTATTTATATTCGTGTTTTGACCCTATTGTATTTCTTTTATGTTTATCGTATTCGTATGTTATGAGTATCGTATTTGTAATTTATGCGTATTTGCGTTTATCGGGTATATAGTATGTGATTCGGATCTTTATGTCGGGAACGTATAGTCTTAAGTGCCTTTAGTATAAGTCAAGTATGCTCTTATGATAAGTTTAGGGGAATTATGCCTTAATTATATAATTAAGATTAACGTTTAAAAAGTATTTCATTTTTAGTCTTTTCGGAAATTTTATTACAAAACTAGTCCTACGCTGGAAAATCTATTACAATTTTGATCCTATGTCGAATTTTATTACAAAAATCGTCCCTATCTGAATTTTGTCTCATTATACACCAACTATTTTGTCTTCATTCTATTAACAACTTCCTTTCCAAGTTATCACCTACACACACTCTCTCTCTCTCTAAAAACACACACAAACACCTCCACCTTCTCTCTAACTTTTCCGGCGATCCAACCGTCCAAATTTAGATCCGAGACCGGATTATTGATCACCATCATCACCTCTATCTATCCTCCAAGTTTCATTACGATCAAGTAAGTATTCATTCATTTTGGTTTTAAACTTTATTCTATTTTTATCCAAACACGTAAATCCCATTTTTAACCGTCAAAACCGAGATTTTATTTAGGATTATTGTTCCTAATAGTATTCTGGACATAGGGTTTCGATTATAGATCATTTGGACACTTAGAACACTCCAAAATCGATTTCCAAATGTTGTTTTTCGTAAAAATCACGTTATGGCACGTAACTCATATTTTCTGCACGTAATACATCAATTTCGTTCACGAAATTGATCCCTGGTCACGAAATAATATGTTACGTTCACGAAATAGAGACTACTGTTCACGTAATTCAGCTTGCATATCACGTAATTACGTGCTGATCACGTAACTTCATCATTTCGCACGTAATTGCTTCAAGGTCACGTAATTTCTCACTTATGTTCACGTAATTGATGTCCCTTGCACGTAATAAGCCTTGTGTATCACGTAATCAACTTTCATGGTCACGTAATAGTTCTATTCCTCACGTAAGTCTCAATTACGTGACATGTAAGTCACGTAATTCCTTGATGACCCCGTAATTGTTTGTGAATCACGTAATTCCCTTGGTTATCACGTAATTGTCCCGTAACTCTTGTTTATCACGTAACTTGATACTTACGTGACTTGTAGTGCACGTAAGTATGAAGAACACGTCTCTAGTCCGTTGACTTTCCGAAACGTTTGTATTCCGTTATATCGATATTCCTTTGGTTATTTTAAAACCCGTATAAAACGTTAATCATTAAGGCATAACCCTACTAGACTTAGAGATACTTAGACATGTTTTATTTACGTGATGTATAGGGCACTTAGACGTTGAAGCTTGACGGTATTGTAGTATTTCCCGACATATAAAGATTTGGATTTGCTTTGCTATCTGTGAGTTATTCGTTGCCCTTTTTACCGCTTTTATATTTTTGGGCATGATTAGCGTTAAACAAAGGTATTTTATGGTATGTATGTATTATGGTATATATGGATATGAATGCTTTAGATGATCTCACCCAAACTTGTACCGCCTTTGTGGTAGTACAAGGCCCTGTATAAACACCTGTTAGCTTTTAGCCACCGGAAGTATATATAGCGCTATATGGGTCTAACAAACCCTCATTCTAATACGTTATTATGATAAGGGAGGAGCCCTGTCCGTATTAGTAATGTTACGACCGTTTATTATCGAGAACAACCTAGTTTGAGACACTAGGTGGGGTTAGTTGCCTTTATTGTTATGGTTCAGGTGTAACTTATGTTCCTAAAGCTGTTATCTATCCAGTATGCATTTTATGAAATGATTATGGTACCGTATGGTATAAATATGAATATTTTATCGAAAGATTTTATATACTTCAAATATATTTTGAAATCTCTTTTCAAAAAGACTTATCTTCAAATCTTATCTTTTGGGTCAAAACTTATTGAAAACTTTTATACTAATATGTTTTTATTTACTATTGCGAATAATTCACCAACTTTATGTTGACGTCGTATTTTAACGCTTTTCAGGGATTTGAGGTTACCTCTTTTGATGCTATGCTTGCTTGACTACTTGGGACTTTTTGCTGGAAATTTATTTTGTTATTGTAATTCCTTAGTTTCCCAACTCTGTAGTCGTATTTTGATATTATTCGGATGACCGTAATAAGTATTTTACTTCAACTCTTTATCTATGTTGATGATGTTTGGTTTATTTATGTTTGATGTAACCTTTGAATCTCTGATACCGTATGCACTGCGCACCTCGGTTTCCGCCATTTCTATGCGGGGTGTGACAGGAACGACGCACAACCCTGTTTCACCTTAGGAAAAATCGCGTTTTAGTCGAGAACAGGTTCGTTTGGCGTTTTAGAGTAAAGGTGTAAACTGACCAAACGTTATTTTAGGTTCATTTAGCATTTACCAAGTGTCATATATATTTATATGTGTAGTTTTACATATTATTATAGTAAATATGTTAATTTCGGTTAAATTTACAACTTAACATATTTTACACATTTTAAGTCCAAACTTCCAAGATTAAAAGGTGTTGGTCTAATATATTAACCTAACCATTTTTCCAAGGCTTAAACCGAAATAGATAAAATGAAATGAAGTAGTTTAGAGATTATAATGATTTTACCGATTTCACCCGCAAGAAGATTAGAAACTTTAGACTTGCAAGGACTCGGAGAGAGGAGACTTCGATGGTGGTGGTGAGGAGGTATTTGACTCCAAAACACAAAAAACATCCATCAATTAGTAAAGAGTCTCAAAAAGAAGGAAATTAGATGGATTTCGGAGAAGTTTACTTACCAAAATTTAAGGTGGAGTTTTCACCGAAAAGTAACCAAACTCCAAAGGTAGTGGAAGAAATACGGGAAAGCAAAGACTTCCATTTAACCCATAAACAAGAATAGTGTTAGAAGTTTCCAAATGGAAAGAAAATAGAGAAATATTTGGAGAGTTTTCTTACCAAAACCAAGTGTGACGTTTCTCCAAAGAAAGTCACCGAAACTCCTTGAACACACGTTGGAATGGAAGTGAATGCTTGGTAAGACAAGGGAAACAAGATTATAAGTTAGAAAACTCCAACCAAGTGGAAGAAAAGAGAAGAAAATGAAGGAATTAGCAAAGCATTACTTACCGAAATTGTGTAGAATCAATGAGTGTTTGCAAGAGATGATTTCTCCATCTTGATCACTTGGATTCTCACTTCAACAAGAGTGTATTATGCTCTTATTTCTCCGGAAATGTTTGAGAGAATAAGAGTGTAGTAAAAGTGAGAATGAAAAGAACTTTACAAAAGTGTTTGATGTTTAAAATGGGTATTTGGAATGAGAGATAGTCTCAACACACATTGAGATCTACAATTAGATCAAATATACCTCAAATGGGCAATTTGTAGCAGGAATCACGTGGTAAAAGGTGGTAACATTTCAAGAATTTAACTCAAAAGTCGATTTGTAAACAAGCTGAAAATAGAGGGTGTGCGTCGTTCTTGGGGTTAGAACGACGCAGCGCTCCTAAATTCCATTTAGGACGTCGTCCTAAGTGGTTAGGACGGCGCACTCCGTCCAACTTTAACTGTTTCCGTTAAATCTCCGTTAAGAGGACCAGATTTGTAACAGATTCCGTTAGTGCTCCGTTAAAGGACTAACTTTGTAATACAATAAGTTAGAGGACTAACTTTGTAATGAAATTTTGAAATTTGATTTTTTTTTAACCGACGAATATGGCGTAAACACAATACTTTAATAACATGAGGATACTACTAAATGGCACTTAGACGATTATAAAGTTTACGTCTCGAGAGACTAAGTGATAAAACACATAAACCCGACTCAAATATACAAAACGTGAGTTAAATGAATACCGATTATTGAAATATGTAGTTAAATGAATACCGATTATTAAATGGAACACCTAATGTTGTTCAATTATTGAAATATGTAGTTAAATGAATACCGATTTTACCCTTAAAAACACACGTTTTTAGTTATATATGTTTAATAGTTTTGAATGATTGTAATTATTGGTAGAATGCGAAATGTAGATTATACCTATCAACTCCTTGAAGTTAACAATTATTCAGCGAGAAAATGAGATATAAATGTGGACAATAATTTTGGTACAAATATAACAAACCTACCCAATTGCCTAACCGTTATAATTTGGCAAGAAGTATAGTTTATTAAAATGAGGGACGCCAATGATATTTGGAAAAGTCGTATATATTATGCAATTTAGATCTTGAAGCTGTTTTGCTTAAGCCTTAAGCTGATCTTACATGTAGAACAAATATCTTCCAACCAATCTGACTGCTGGGTTAATTAGACTGGCAGGTAAAGTAGCAATCATAACCGGCGCAGCTCAAGGGATTGGAGAAACTACTGCAAAACTTTTCGCTAAACATGGAGCTAAAGTTGTTATTGTCGATATCCAGGATGATTTGGGTAAATCTGTTTGTGAAGAGATAGGCCTTGAATTAGCATCTTACGTCCACTGTGATGTAACTATAGAAGAGGATGTTGAAAACGCGATTAACTTCACGACAGCAAAGTATGGTAAACTAGATATTATGGTCAACAATGCTGCTCTTCTTGGTGAAGCAAAGCAAAGCATTCTTGAGAACAGCTTATCTGATTTTAACAGTGTTGTAAGCGTCAACTTAGCTGGCGTTTTCCTAGGAATGAAACATGCCGCACGTGCCATGATCCCTGCTCGTACTGGTAGTATTATTTCCATAGGGAGTGTCTCTTCTTCTGTTGGTGGTATTTCCCCTCATGCATATACAAGTTCCAAACATGCAATAGTTGGACTTACTAAGAATGTTGCTGCTGAGCTTGGCAAACACGGAATACGTGTAAACTGTGTATCACCATACCTTATTCCACCATCGGTTCCAGAAGCGATTACTGACAAGTATCCCGATATATTTAAGAACATATATTCCAACCTTAAAGGGATAGCTTTGAAACAAGAAGATGTGGCTCAAGCAACTCTGTTCTTTGGCAGTGACGAGTCAACGTATATAAGTGGGCATAACCTAGCAGTTGATGGAGGATTTACCACCATAAATCCTATTTTTGGGTTGTATGCCCCGCCTAAATCATTATAGTTTTGCTTATGATAAGTCTTGTTTTGATTTTTTTTTTAAAGTATTTAAGGCAATCTAATGGATTCATAATAAGAAATTTCAGTTTATCAAATTTGACGAATACTGGCTAGTCTCTTAAATACAAATGACGACAAAGTACCACAACTCATAATCCAATCAGCCATCTTCTTTGGAAAACCAAATTTCTTAAGCACCAACCATACACAAGAAACCCAAATCAAAAGCATTAAGATTTCCGAATATCACCTTTAAAAGAACACTGAGACGTAGTACTCCTTTGATTGAATAATAGCCATTTATAATTTTTTGAGTAAGAAGAATGTTATCAAAAGTTCTTCTACGAGGAATAAAAGCTTATTGATTTTCTGTTTGCCAATATGTTGCTTATGCATTTAGACCACTCCCAACCGTTACCCCAACTGACACGGTCAGTTTTTGCCAACTCAGCGCCACGTCAACTGACATTAAATTGACACCAAACTGACTTAATCACTGCCAACAGTTACCCGTCAGTCAGTTTTTCTGGACCCCACATATTTTATTATTTTAATTACAAATTCATTATATAAAAACAACATATTTATTAAAAAATAAAACATTTATTAAAAAAAAAAAGAACATTACATTTATTAATATAAAAAAAAGGAACATTACACTTATTAATTTAAAAAAAAAATTACTAAAATAAATTAACGAGCACGGAAATATGGTGGGAGAGTCGCAATGTGTTGGATAAGAGCGCCACGAAGCACGTGATGCTCTTGCCGATCTCGCAACTCTTTGCCCATACGCCTATATGTTGCAAATCTGTCTTCCCACGTACGAGTCGGTATATTTTCTTCGTTTGCAAGATAATCTTCCTCCAACCGACACATGTTGCGACCGTTGTCCTGGGTTATCATGTTGTGTAAAATCACACAACAATACATGATTCGTTTAATCTTCTGTGTACTATATGCTCTTGCGGGGCTTTTAATGATTCCCCAACGCCCCTGAAGCACACCGAACGCTTGTTCCACATCTTTTCTTGCTGATTCTTGGAATTTCGAATACCTTATTTCTTCGTCCGTCATCGGATACCTATACGATTTGACAAGTGTCGACCATTCCAGATAAGTTCCGTCGGCGAGATAGTATCCTTTTGTGAAATTACGCCCAACAATATTGAAATTAACCGATGGAGCACGACCTTGAAGTAAATCGTTGAATAGATCTGAATTATTCAATACGTTGATATCGTTGCTCGAACCTGCAGAGCCAAAGTAAGCGTGCCAAATCCACAGATCATTAGATGCAACCGCTTCGAGAATGATTGTTGGTTTTCCATGATCACCTCGTGTATATTGACCCTGCCATGCCGTTGGACAATTCTTCCAACCCCGGTGCATACAATCGATGCTTCCGAGCACCCCTGGAAAACCATGTATCTCGCCATGACGTTGTACCAAACGTTGCACATATTCTTATGTTGGTTTTCTTAAAAATTCGGGGGAGAAAAGATGAAACACACATTTGGTGAAGTTGTCCAAACAATCATATGATGTTTGTTGACCCATATGTAAGTACTCATCAAACGCATCAGGGGCACAACCGTAGGCCAATTGTCGTATGGCGGAAGTACATTTATGAAAGACGTTGAAACCGAGTTTACCAGTAGCGTCTGGGCGTTGATGAAAATATTTAAAATAGTCGGGTATCGGTTCTTGCGCGTATTGATGTTATAGATTGACATATATGGAGAAAAAACTCTTTTCCCATCCGGGAACAACGACGAAAAAAATCCGCCAGAAATGTTGGTTCGTCCGCAAAGTAGTCTTCAAACAAACGATTTGCGGCGGCTTCTCGGTTTCTTCGTAGGAATCGCCTTGGTGCCCTTGGCACCGGATTGGAATTTTCACCTTCATCGTCTGAATCGCTTCCAAGCGCATTAACGAAATTTGTAATTTGTACCGAATCAAAAGTCGCCGCTAACACTTTGTAATCTTCGATATCGGAGTCGGAATCCATTTTTATGTGATTTGTGGTTATTTTGTGTTGTGTTTGAAGAAAAATAAAATGTATGTAGAGATATATTGTATTTGTTTGAGTGATAAATGTGTATTATATTGTTGGTATATGTTGTGTGTGAAATGTTTAAATGAGTATGGATATATATATAATATTAATTTTTTTTTTTTTTTCAAAAAAAAAAACTAATTTTTAGAACGTCTATGTAGCCGTTGGTTTTTAAAAAAAAAAATTGATTTTTAATTGAGTGGGGCACATCCCTTGTCCCTTTCTCCGCTCGATACCGACGAAACAAAAAAAAAAAAAAAAACTCACCGACGATGGCCACCGACGAATCGGTGCCATCGGTTCAGCCACCGACGAGGCCACCGACGACCAACTGACGGTTGCGTTGGCAGTGGTCTTATAGAGCACATTTAGTCAATGACTTTATTACTCGAAGAAACCCTTAAAAGTAAAGCAATTACCGTATTATGAAATTCATCTAATAGTTTGCCAATCCTTCCCAGCCTCACAAACGTCACTCCCTACCAATCTACTATATCCCAAAACCATTTGGACCACGTCAAGTACCATCATATATCGAACATAGCTAGTTTCACTTCTTCATCCGACACATTTGTAATCATACTCTCGGCTTTGTGAGGAGATAATGAGTGGGAAAAAAGTTCATCGTGTTATGAATAATTATGGTATGGATGTCCATATCTCGAAATATTAACTAAGGATATTTGTATCTCATTAGAAGATTTGTTTCTTAGAGTATACTACATATTGTCACACCCCGCTCAAAGCGGAAACACGAGGTGTTCCAGTTAATGATATCAAGAGTCAAGGATTACAACATTACAACCATAAACAAAACATCGAATCGTATTAATCATGCCATAAAGTTATAAAATACAATACATAGTCAAATGTGAACCGAATGTCAAATACAAATACAAATCAAACGTCAATACTTGGATCATAAAGGAATTACATCAAGCAAAACGAATTCCAAATACATAGAATAAATGATCCCAAAATAGCATGGCAAAACGAATTCCAAATACATAGAATAAATGATCCAAATACATAGATAAAATGAAATGAAGTAGTTTAGAGATTATAATGATTTTACCGATTTCACCCGCAAGAAGATTAGAAACTTTAGACTTGCAAGGACTCGAAGAGAGGAGACTTCGATGGTGGTGGTGAGGAGGTATTTGACTCCAAAACACAAAAACATCCATCAATTAGTAAAGAGTCTCAAAAAGAAGGAAATTAGATGGATTTCGGAGAAGTTTACTTACCAAAATTTAAGGTGGAGTTTTCACCGAAAAGTAACCAAACTCCAAAGGTAGTGGAAGAAATACGGGAAAGCAAAGACTTCCATTTAACCCATAAACAAGAATAGTGTTAGAAGTTTCCAAATGGAAAGAAAATAGAGAAATATTTGGAGAGTTTTCTTACCAAAACCAAGTGTGACGTTTCTCCAAAGAAAGTCACCGAAACTCCTTGAACACACGTTGGAATGGAAGTGAATGCTTGGTAAGACAAGGGAAACAAGATTATAAGTTAGAAAACTCCAACCAAGTGGAAGAAATGAGAAGAAAATGAAGGAATTAGCAAAGCGTTACTTACCGAAATTGTGTAGAATCAATGAGTGTTTGCAAGAGATGATTTCTCCATCTTGATCACTTGGATTCTCACTTCAACAAGAGTGTATTATGCTCTTATTTCTCTGGAAATGTTTGAGAGAATAAGAGTGTAGTAAAAGTGAGAATGAAAAGAACTTTACAAAAGTGTTCGATGTTTAAAATGGGTATTTGGAATGATAGATAGTCTCAACACACATTGAGATCTACAATTAGATCAAATATACCTCAAATGGGCAATTTGCAGCAGGAATCACGTGGTAAAAGGTGGTAACATTTCAAGAATTTGACTCAAAAGTCGATTTGTAAACAAGCTGAAAATAGAGGGTGTGCGACGTTCTTGGGGTTAGAACGACGCAGCGCTCCTAAATTCCATTTAGGACGTCGTCCTAAGTGGTTAGGACGGCGCACTCCGTCCAACTTTAACTGTTTCCGTTAAATCTCCGTTAAGAGGACCAGATTTGTAACAGATTCCGTTAGTGCTCCGTTAAAGGACTAACTTTGTAATAGAATAAGTTAGAGGACTAACTTTGTAATGAAATTTTGAAATTTGATTTTTTTTAACCGACGAATATGGCGTAAACACAATACTTTAATAACATGAGGATACTACTAAATGGCACTTAGACGATTATAAAGTTTACGTCTCGAGAGACTAAGTGATAAAACACATAAACCCGACTCAAATATACAAAACGTGAGTAAATATAAAGCGAAATGCAAGGGTCCAAATCATTGCGAATAAAAAGAGTAATTATCAATAAATGAAAAGTACCTCGAAAAGACGGATTGTCACAGCCTCCCCCAGTAAAAAGAATTTCGTCCTCGAAATGACTACTGATCACTGCTGCTAGCAAAGAGATGGGGATACTTCTTCTGCATCTCGTCCTCCCGCTCCCAAGTAAACTCAGCTCCTATCTTAGAGTTCCATCGGACTTTCACTATCGGAATCCGACTCCGTCGTAACTGTTTGACATCTCGGTCAACAATCTCCACCGGCTCCTCTATCACATGAAGCTGATCATCCAATCATAGTTTCTCCAGTGGTACGATCAAAGTCTCGTTAGCAAGGCACTTCTTGAGATGCGATACGTGAAATACGTTGTGCACACCGCACAACTCAGGTGGCAACTCAAGACGGTAAGCCACGGGACCAACACGAGCCAATACTCTGAAGGGGCCTGTAAAACGTGGACTCAACTTGCTGCGCTTCTCGAATCGGAACACACCCTTCCACGGAGAAACTTTCAGTAACACCATATCCCCGACCTGGAACTCCAAAGGTCTCCGACGCAAATCCGCGTACTTCTTCTGACGGTCTCTAGCGGCTATCAGACGATCCTTGATCCTGAAGATCTTATCTGTCGTCTCCTGTATCAACTCGGGACCTGTAATCTGACTGTCTCCTACCTCAGCCCAACAAATTGGAGACCTACACTTCCTACCGTAAAGAGCCTCAAATGGAGCGCAGTTGATGCTGGAGTGGTAACTATTATTATACGAGAACTCGACTAATGGTAAGTGTCGATCCCAACTCCCACCAAAATCTAACGCACACGCTCGAAGCATATCCTCCAATGTCTGAATAGTACGCTCACTCTGACCATCTGTCTGAGGATGGTAAGCCGTACTCATGTCTAGTCTGGTACCCAAAGCTCGCTGTAACGACTGCCAAAATCTTGAAGTGAATCGTGCATCACGGTCTGAAATAACTGATACTGGAATGCCATGCCTGGCCACAATCTCGTCGATGTACAATCTAGATAACTTCTCTACTCGGTAATCTTCACGAATAGGAAGAAAGTGCGCTGATTTAGTCAACCGATCGACGATAACCCAGATAGTATCATAACCTCCTGTAGACCTAGGAAGTTTCGTAACAAAGTCCATCGTGATCCTCTCCCACTTCCACTGTGGAATCTCGGGCTGCTGAAGAAGGCCGGAAGGCTTCTGATTCTGAGTCTTGACCTTTGAACACGTCAAACACTTGCCCACATACTCGGCAATCGCCCGCTTCATGCCAGGCCACCAGTAAAACTCCTTAAGGTCATGGTACATCTTATCCGCTCCAGGATGAACGGAATAATTGGACTTATGACCCTCATCCAAAATCAACTGCCTAAGACTAACGGGAACCCAAATACGATCCAAGAAATACAACACCCCGTCGTCCTTCGGCTCCAACTGTCGTGCTAAACTGAATAATCCCTCATCCTTGAGGCGATCCTCGGTGAGAGCTTCCTGCTGAGCCTGAATAATACGAGCCTTCAAGCTCGACTGAATAGAAACCATCATAGCACGAATTCTCACCGGTTTAACCGATTCCTTGCGACTCAACGCATCGGCTACAACATTTGCCTTACCTGGATGGTAGCGAATCTCACAATCATAATCGTTGAGCAACTCAACCCATCGACGTTGCCTCATATTCAACATCTTTTGATCAAAGATGTGCTGTAACGACTTATGATCAGTGAATACGGTACACTTAGTACCGTAAAGGTAATGACGCCAGATCTTCAAAGCAAACACTACTGCGCCCAACTCTAGATAATGTGTCGTGTAATTCTGCTCATGAATCTTCAACTGACGAGAAGCATAGGCAATCACTTTCCCATTCTGCATCAGTACGCAACCAAGACCCTTATGCGAAGCGTCGCAATATACTACAAAATTCTCGGTACCCTCGGGAAGACTCAATATAGGAGCATTACACAACCGCGTCTTCAGTAACTGAAAAGCTTCCTCCTGTTCTTCACCCCAAACAAACTCCTCGCTCTTCTGGGTCAATTTTGTCATAGGCGAGGCTATCTTCGAGAAATTCTCGATGAAACGACGATAGTATCCCGCCAAACCCAAGAATGAACGGATCTCAGTGGGCGTCTTCGGAGCGACCCAATCTCTAACGGCTTCAATCTTGGCAGGATCAACGTGAATACCCTCCCCGCTAACCATGTGGCCAAGAAACTGAACCGCAGATAACCAAAACTCGCATTTCGAGAACTTAGCGTAGAGCTTCTCCTGTCTAAGCAACTACAACACTAGTCTCAAATGTTCCTCGTGCTCTTCCCGGCTACGAGAATATATCAGAATGTCGTCGATGAAAACGATCACGAACTTGTCGAGGTAAGGACGACATATACGGTTCATCATGTCCATGAAAGCTGCAGGCGCATTCGTAAGACCGAAAGGCATAACCAAAAACTCGAAGTGGCCATAACGCGTTCTGAAGGCGGTCTTCGGAATGTCCTCCTCCTATACTCTCAACTGATGATATCCGGATCGTAAGTCAATTTTCGAAAAGAAGCATGAACCCTGAAGCTGGTCGAACAAGTCATCTATACGTGGCAAGGGATACCGGTTCTTCACCGTCAGCTTATTCAGCTCCCTGTAGTCGATACACAACCTCATAGATCCATCCTTCTTCTTCACGAAGAGTACCGGCGCGCCCCAAGGAGAGAAACTCGGTCTAACAAAGCCTTTATCCACCAACTCCTGAATCTGCTTCGATAGCTCTAACATCTCCGAAGGTGCTAACCGATAAGGAGCCTTCGCCACTGGCGCTGCTCCGGGAACCAAGTCTATACGAAACTCTACCTGTCTACTAGGGGGTAAACCAGGTAAGTCCTCTGGAAATACATCGGGAAAGTCACGAACCACCGGCTTCTCCTCAATCTTCTCTGCGGAGTCTTTCTTCACAAGGTGTGCAAGAAAGAGTGTGCAATCCCGTTTGATGTACTCCCGAACCTTCATACACGAAACGATCTTAAGGCGCTTCCCCGCCTTATTCCCCTGAACTAACAATGGTCCACCAACTGGTAACGGAATACAAATCATCTTCTCGAAACATATGATCTCTGCACGGTGTGTCGCTAACCAATCCATACCGATAATAACGTCGAAGCTACCCAGCGTAATCGGAATCAAGTCGATAGGAAAAGAATGATCATCAAAGCTAACACTACAAGCACTAAGTATCTCAGTAGCATGCAAATACTCACCATCAGCTAGCTTTATTTCAAAGGCAGGCACTAAAGGTCTAGATGTACAAGTAATCATGGTCCTAAACTCAGTAGATATAAAGCTTCTATCGGCACCAGAGTCAAATAAAATAAATGCAGGCTGATCACAAATAAGAAAAGTACCCGTGACAACGCGAGGATCCTGCTGTGCCTCCTGGGCCCCAATAACAAAAGCTCTACCACGAGAACCTGAACCAGATGAAGTACCAGTACCAACTGAAGCTAACTCGGGACACTTGTCCCGGTGATGATCGGTAGAACCACACTCAAAACCCTTACCCCTCTGGGCACGGCAAAACCTATCAGTGTGTCCTAGCTTCTTACATTTCCCGCACTCCCAACATTTCACCTCCTGGGCGTGATCGTTACCACACCGTCCACATTTCGGATGCTTACTCTGAGCACCCGGGATCACTGCAGCATAAGACTGTACCACATGAGGAGCATCGTGCCTCCTAGGCTTCTTCCTCGAGTCCCCATGACGAAATCCACCACTCCGTTTCCCTCCGGAGCTCTGCCTAGCTATCATAGGAGGTAATCTACCATCACGGACCGCGTTGTTGGTCAACGTAGTCGCGAGCTCTACAGCGCTCTGAAAGGTACATGGCTTCGAAGACATAACATTATCTCGAATCTCCTGAGATAATCCACGGATATAGCGACTGATCCTCTTAGATTCTGGACGAACCAAGTGAGGAACCAACTGTGACAAAGCATAACACCGAGTGGTGTATCCCAAAATGTCTGACCCAATCATCTCCAAACTCCACAGCTCCTGCTCTAGTCTCTCAAGCTCCGCCTCAGGCACATACTCCATAAGAATCAACTCCTTCAACTGTTCCCAAGCCATCACATCGGTCTCCACACGACCTCGAACACTCACAATGGAATTCCACCAAGTTAAAGCAGTACTTTGAAACACAAACGTAGCATAACGGACCTTATCTTCCTCCGCGCAACCAATTGTGCTAAAAATAGACTCCAATTTCTCCATCCACTGAAGTATCCAAATAGCGCCCTCAGTACCCCTGAACTCGGGAACCTTGCATCCCATGAAGGTCTTAAGTGAACATCCCCTTCGTGGAGTGTCGTCAAGAATGATAGTACGACGAGTAGAGTTATCTGCTCGGCCCGATCCAGAACCTCCTGATCTACCGCCAGTACCCTCGGGACCTCCACCAATAACAATAGGCTCAGGACCACCATGATCTGATCCACCATTACCCGTACCGTCACTGCTATGCACCGTACTCTCCCTGATATGGGCAACAATAGTGGGCATCATCACTGCTATCTGCTGGGCGACAAGCTGTGCCAAGTCTGGTGTCGTCTCCGGACCCGTATCATCAGTCCTCGTAACCGGAGTAGTCCTCGTGACTGGAGTAGTCCTCGTAACTGGAGTAGTCCTCGTAACTGGAGTAGGACAGCTAGTTCTCGTGCTCGGGTTCGCAACTCTAGCTCTCACGCTCGGACGACCACGTCTCGCTGACTGTCTCGTACCGGTAGTCCTCCTAGGCGGCATCGTCCTAAAAGTAGAAACGTGTTAAGCAAAATAGGCGACAAAATAAAGTTAGATGATAATAGCAAAAGCGAGACAAATAAACACGTAAAGCAAATAATGCACACGTAGCAAATCAGAGAAAAATCGATTGTAAAGCCTCCGGTCATAGTCCAAGTGATTTCCTTCATAAAATCACTCAGTTCGCTATAACCTTTGGCTCTGATACCAATTTCTGTCACACCCCGCTCAAAGCGGAAACACGAGGTGTTCCAGTTAATGATATCAAGAGTCAAGGATTACAACATTACAACCATAAACAAAACATTGAATCGTATTAATCATGCCATAAAGTTAAAATACAATACATAGTCAAATGTGAACCGAATGTCAAATACAAATACAAATCAAACGTCAATACGTGGATCATAAAGGAATTACATCAAGCAAAACGAATTCCAAATACATAGAATAAATGATCCCAAAATAGCATGGCATGATCAAACTAATCCTCAAACTCCTGAAAAAGCGTTAAAAACGACATCAACACATGTTGGTGAATTATTCGCAATATTTAAGTAAAAATTGACCCAATAAAAGATTTAGTAATCATGATGAGTTTTAAATAGCATATCTTGTATTATAACCATAGTGTGAGTATAAATACCAAAGATTAAACATACACTGAACCTGACCACACAACAATCCCCTAACCTAAGGCGATGTTAAACCAAAGGCAACAATTAATCATACGGCCATAACATCCACTCATAGGGACGTCCTATCGAGTAATGAGGGCTAGGTCAAACCCATATAGATCTATATATATGTAACCGTGGGCAAAAGCTTAACAAGTGTATAAGGGGGGCTTACCAAAGCCTAAGGAACATCTTAATCTAAGGTGATACTAATACACTAGGCAAACAAGATATACAACATATAATAGTTTAAAATACGCCTTCCAGCCCAAAAATAGTAAAAGAATAGGGCTACGAATAACTCACAAGATAAGCTCGGCAAGATATCGGGTAAATAATCAATATGGAGCTAACACTCCGCCGCCTAAGTGCCCTAAAACAATACAACATAGTCTAAGTATCTCTAATAACACAGTACGGTTTAGCCTTGTCGGTTAAGTTTATTATTTAAGATTTTAATAAAATATTCCAATGATTTCCAAGTCGAGTCGTGATGACGGATTCAGGTGACGATGTTCCGCGCCGATAAGGACGATAGGAAGATATCGATAATTCACATCGTAATTGACTATTAGAAAGGAATGATATTCCGAGCCGAAAATGACTACCAGGAATATCGGTTGAAAGAAATACTGTTACCATAGTTTTATTGAGATCGACAAAAGTCAAAGTCAACCATTTGAATGAAAGTCAAAATTAAAGATGTTGACTTAGATGAGTCAAAGTCAACAATTTTGAAGAAAAAGTCAAAGTCAACGATTTTAAAATGGAAGTCAACTTTGACAATTTGAGAGTCAAAATTCTTTTTTATTTCAAAATAATGGAGTAAAATGATTTAGAATGGTTTCAAACGATTTTGACGTATAAAGTAAGTAAAACTTTCGTTTTAAAAAGAAGTTTGATAATGTTTAAGATGGCGGTGGCGTCTTTGAGTCCACAAACGTTGCTTTTGACGTTATATAATACATTTATACTTAATAGATTATTTGTACAAGTGTTTAAGGTTGTAAAAAGTCAAAAATATTGGGTTTAGGCTTCACTGCGGCGTTCTGGGGTGGTAGGACGCCGCTGTGAATTAACTGAAATTAAGCAAATCGGGGTTTTGGGCTCGCTGCGTCGTCCTGGCCAAGGGGAACGACGCACAACCCTGTTTCACCTTAGGAAAAATCGCGTTTTAGTCGAGAACAGGTTCGTTTGGCGTTTTAGAGTAAAGGTGTAAACTGACCAAACGTTATTTTAGGTTCATTTAGCATTTACCAAGTGTCATATATATTTATATGTGTAGTTTTACATATTATTATAGTAGATATGTTAATTTCGGTTAAATTTACAACTTAGCATATTTTACACATTTTAAGTCCAAACTTCCAAGATTAAAAGGTGTTGGTCTAATATATTAACCTAACCATTTTTCCAAGGCTTAAACCGAAATAGATAAAATGAAATGTAGTTTAGAGATTATAATGATTTTACCGATTTCACCCGCAAGAAGATTAGAAACTTTAGACTTGCAAGGACTCGGAGAGAGGAGACTTCGATGGTGGTGGTGAGGAGGTATTTGACTCCAAAACACAAAAACATCCATCAATTAGTAAAGAGTCTCAAAAAGAAGGAAATTAGATGGATTTCGGAGAAGTTTACTTACCAAAATTTAAGGTGGAGTTTTCACCGAAAAGTAACCAAACTCCAAAGGTAGTGGAAGAAATACGGGAAAGCAAAGACTTCCATTTAACCCATAAACAAGAATAGTGTTAGAAGTTTCCAAATGGAAAGAAAATAGAGAAATATTTGGAGAGTTTTCTTACCAAAACCAAGTGTGACGTTTCTCCAAAGAAAGTCACCGAAACTCCTTGAACACACGTTGGAATGGAAGTGAATGCTTGGTAAGACAAGGGAAACAAGATTATAAGTTAGAAAACTCCAACCAAGTGGAAGAAAAGAGAAGAAAATGAAGGAATTAGCAAAGCGTTACTTACCGAAATTGTGTAGAATCAATGAGTGTTTGCAAGAGATGATTTCTCCATCTTGATCACTTGGATTCTCACTTCAACAAGAGTGTATTATGCTCTTATTTCTCCGGAAATGTTTGAGAGAATAAGAGTGTAGTAAAAGTGAGAATGAAAAGAACTTTACAAAAGTGTTTGATGTTTAAAATGGGTATTTGGAATGAGAGATAGTCTCAACACACATTGAGATCTACAATTAGATCAAATATACCTCAAATGGGCAATTTGTAGCAGGAATCACGTGGTAAAAGGTGGTAACATTTCAAGAATTTGACTCAAAAGTCGATTTGTAAACAAGCTGAAAATAGAGGGTGTGCGTCGTTCTTGGGGTTAGAACGACGCAGCGCTCCTAAATTCCATTTAGGACATCGTCCTAAGTGGTTAGGACGGCGCACTCCGTCCAACTTTAACTGTTTCCGTTAAATCTCCGTTAAGAGGACCAGATTTGTAACAGATTCCGTTAGTGCTCCGTTAAAGGACTAACTTTGTAATAGAATAAGTTAGAGGACTAACTTTGTAATGAAATTTTGAAATTTGATTTTTTTTAACCGACGAATATGGCGTAAACACAATACTTTAATAACATGAGGATACTACTAAATGGCACTTAGACGATTATAAAGTTTACGTCTCGAGAGACTAAGTGATAAAACACATAAACCCGACTCAAATATACAAAACGTGAGTAAATATAAAGCGAAATGCAAGGGTCCAAATCATTGCGAATAAAAAGAGTAATTATCAATAAATGAAAAGCACCTCGAAAAGACGGATTGTCACACATATTGTAACTATAAATATACCTTTATATGAAATGAAATATATATAATTCCCCATTCTCTTTTCTCTATGTTTCTTTGTCTTCTTTATTGTTTCACAACACGTTATCAACACGCTCTAGATCTGAGTTCACGTCTACGAAAGAAGAAACTGATTCAATATTCATTACACCTAACAGTTTGATCACAAGAGGTAAATCTGAATTCTAATTATGATTAATCATGCATTGGTAGTTTATATCACGTTCTTGGTTATAAAAATATTAAATATTTTGGAGAATCGAAAATCACAGAGGTAAATCTGAATTCTAATTATGATTAATCATGCATTCGTAGTTGATATCACGTTATTGGTTATAAAAATATCAAATACTTTGAATAAAAAGTATATACTTGATTTTTTTTAATTTAACTTTTTTGAAAAGAAGAACTAAAGTTAATTTTTTTGCTATGTCCCATAACTATATAAGTTTTTCTAAATTAATTTAAAGATTTACTATAGTTACTTTGTATTAAAAGTATAGACTTGATTTTTTTTAATTTTATTTTTTTGAAAAGAAGAACTAAAGTTAATTTTTTTTTTTTGGGATTTTAGTTTGATCATGGGACAATTCTAGTTTTATTGTATGTTATCCAAAACTCTTATCTAATGATATATAACTAGATTATTGTCCCGTGTTATCGCGGAAAAAAATAAAAATTGAATCATAACTTTTATGTTGATGTAGATTTTAATTTATTATGAGAAAATAATGTTATACGTATAATACATATATAATTTTACGTTTATACACATGTTGTTTAAATTTATAATAACATATAACACATTTACTTTTATACACATGTTTTGATATTTTAAATTAGGAGATTTTAGAATAATAATAAGGTAAACATAGTCCAAATTGAACGATTCTATAAATAAATTATAATTATGTTTTTTATTTTAGTATAGATGTAATGAAAAAAAGAATGTAATTATGTATTGTAAAAGGGTGTAAAATGAAAAACAATCTTTGATGACATCATCAATCCGATCTAACGGCTGACATCAAAAAAGTTAACTAATCGAATGGACCATACTTTGTCATGTGACATTTAAGGCAACTCTTTTATTATATATTAAAGATTGTCTCGCGTTAGCGCGGAAAAAATAAAAATTGAATCGTAAATTTTATGTTTATGTAGATTTTATTTTATTATGAGAAAATAATGTTATACGTATAATACATATATATTTTAACTTTTATACACATTTTGTTTATAATTATAATAACATATAACACATTTACTTTTATACACATGTTTTGATATTTTGTATAAGGAGATTTTAAAATAATAATAAGGTAAATCATAGTCTAAATTGAACGATTCTATAAATAAATTATAATTATGTTTTTTATTTTAGTAGAGATGGAATGAAAGAAAGAATGTAATTATGTATTATAAAAAGATGTAAAATAAAAATAATCTTTGATAACATTATCAATCTGATCTAACGGCTGACATCAAAGAAGTTAACACATTTAAGGGACCTTACTTTGCCATTTGGCATTTAAGGCTCTTCTTTAATTATATATTAAAGATTTACACTTGAAAAGATAATTGATATTTACAAGAGAATTGTTAAAAAAAAGAGGAAGAAAGATGATTTTTTCTTTCATAAAATCTATGTTTCTGGGAGCATTAGTTTGCTAATAGCTTTGTAAACATAAACTAACAGTTTTTATTAAAGTAATTGTTATCTTCTTAATTATTTGTTCGAAACGTATTTGTCTTTTATTGTGACTTGATATTATTTGCTTAGAATAAATGATGTAAACATGTTATATTTATTTAATTAAGTAATACCTAACCGACTTTCATATAGTGCAATAATATGGTTGATCCTTCTCTTAAATGGTATATGTTAAAAAGGGAACGTAAATTGTTAATTATGAGGTAACTATGTAACTGATTTCTACATTCGATAGTTAATTATTCATAATATTGCCTTATTGAATGGATTATTTAATATAATTTTGTGGGATATTATACAATAATAATTGATATGTCAGCCTTTTAGATGGTATATTTTATTTATATAAAAACACAGTCTAAGGCATAATATTATTAAGAGAAAATATATGACATCATCATAGTTTGTTATAACATGTTTGTACTTATTACGTGAACGGATCGCTGAAGCCTTCTGACTTTTTTCCTGCATCAGTTTGTTATAACATGTTAGTAACTGTTTGTGATAAATAACTGGTTTTGGAAACTTAAACAAATACCTCAAACGAAGACTTGGTTCTTTGTGATACAAAAAGTTTCCAGTCTTTTTTTTTCACCGACGGATACCTTTCAGGGGGAGTATACAACAGCTTCTTGGCCTCCTTCGAATTATCGTCTTTTAGTGGCTTAATGTACTTCTTATAAAGATTATGTTTGAAGTTTTTCCACTTTATCCCGATTGATTGGAGAACTTGCTTCCGACTCTTTTGGTGAAGTTTAAAACGTGTCTGCAATGTAAACAAATGAATTAAAACATAGTTAGAATACAATGAATTAAAACAGAGTAAAACAGAGTTAGAATAAAATACCAAAAACTATAATTCTTACCTTAACATATTGCCAACAAGCTTCCTTTGTTTCGTTATCTACGTTCAACCAAGAATCATAGGTTATGAGAACCATAGATCTTGCCACCAATCCCTCAAAAGTTGACAGCTTTCTTGCTCCCGGTCCAGTTGGCACACCTCTCTTATTATAAGTAATAAGTGTTTTTCTATTAGCCTTCGCCTTTACTGTCGGGCCTCTATGCGATTTGGAATCTGACTTGTCATCAACATTCGACCCATCACCGTGAGCCGCATTTTCTTCGCCTTCCGAATCAGAACCAGAACCCATAACAGCATCTTCTTCACGGTCCGAATCAGAACTCGAGGCCATCTTTTATTACCAAAAAGCAACCTGTTTAAAATACAAACAAAATAAACAGTTAAATATTACCTTAACACCATACAAATAACTAAATAACTACCTTAACACCATACAAATAACAAGAACACCAGAAAATATTACATTATTATGATACCAAAAACACTAAATAACTACCTTAACACTATATTAAACAATACATGTTACATTATACAAATCATTTACAGTATAAGTTTACTCTATTAAACTATACATGTTACATTATTTACATGGGGCCTATAAAATATTATTCACAAACACCAAAAATATCATAGTAACATTTTCACAAACACCTGGTGTGCATACAATTTTACCATAAATTGATACAAAAAATGATACAGTAAATTGATTTTATAACTCTACAGCTATCAAACAAACAATATAATGTAATATTTTGAGTAAATTAGGGCATACCTTAACTGCAAATCCTTAACACCTGGAGAGTTTTGAGAGTTTTGATACAAATTGATTTTTTGTCGATTAGGGATTGTTTTGAGTAAATTAGGGCGGGATTGTTTTGAAAGTTTTGAGAGTGGATTGAATGACTGTGAAATTAGGGCGGGATAATTGAACGAATGTGGATTGAAAATGTTTTGAGGTGAATTAATCGAAGGTTTTGAGAGTTTGAGAGGGGGGGGAAATTTTAGAGAGCGGGAAGTTTTGGGGGAAAAAAATAGGTTTTGAGTTTTTTTAATTTTAAGCAGATATATAATCTATGACAAAAATAATATACATGACACCTATTTAGGACGAAGAAAAACAAACGTCATAACGAAATCTTAATTTTAACTGATTATGACCCATGTGTTATGACACATCTGAAAACGCGTCATCTCTTTACTCAAAATGACTGTTGTTTTATGACCCTGGATATTGCGCGTCATCTTTCTGCGTGGGTCATAAAAAGCGGGTCAATGATAGCCCTGTTTCTAGTAGTGTCACATATGAATTCACCTAAGGTGTTATAAGTGTTTAAACTGGTGAATGAGAATGACTCAATTATAATTATGTTTACTTCTTAGTTAATACAATAAGAAGATGAGATTATATTTTAAAGAAATATTAGGCAAACAATTTTCACCATAGCTCCTAAAGTAGCAATGAAAGGCTAATTGATATTTGATTATAACCGAGGAAATTATGAGCTTGTAACTATTGAAGTATGAAATTTGTCCGATTAATTTTGATTCGTTCCCTAAAGCGAAGTGATAATATATTAGTAGTACATGCTACAATATATTGACTATCAAAAGTGAAAATATGCTACAATATATTGACTAGCAAAAGTGGAAATGTAAGGAATAATTAATCAAGAAAGTCATACACCATATAATATTTACCATATTGTTTTATTTTTTAGTTGTGCCTATCTAACATTAAATATTTTGCAATAAGAGTAATGTATTATATGAGATACTTGCTTTACTGTAAATTTATGTTATCCAAAACTCTTATCTAATGATATATAATTTACACTTGAAAAGATAATTGATATTTACAAGAGGATTGTTAAAATAAAGAGGAAGCAAGGTGATTTTTTTTCTTCATAAAATCTATGTTTCTAGGAGCATTAGTTTGCTAATAGCTTTTTAAACATAAATGAACGGTTTATATTAAAGTAATTGTTATCTTCTTAATTATCTGTTCGAAACGTATTTGTCTCTTATACACTTGATATTATTAGCTTAGAATAAATGATGTAAACATGTTGTTATATTTATCGAAGTAGGTAATACCTAACCGACTCTCATATAATGCAATAATATGGTTGATGCTTCTCTTAAATGGTATATGTTAAAAAGGGAACGTAAATTTTTAATTATGTACTAACTATGAAATGATTTCTACATTCGATAGTTAAATATTCATAATATTTCCTTATTGAATGGATTGTTTAATATAATTTGGTGGAATATTATACAATAATAATTGATATTTGTTAATGACCGAGAAAATGATGAGCTTGTAACTATTGACGTATGAAATTTGTCCAATCAATTTTGATTCATTCTCTAAAGCGAAGTGATAATATATTAGCAGTGATAACGATGTTTACGTAATTATCAAAGTTTCTATATACATGCTACAATATATTGACTAGCAAAAGTGGAAATGTAAAGTATGATTAATCAAGAAGGTAATATATTAACAATGATAACGATGTTTACGTAATTATCAAAGTTTTATATACATGCTACAATATATTGACTAGCAAAAGTGGAAATGTAAGGTATGATTAATTAAGAAAGTAATACGCCATATAATATTTACCATATTGTTTTATTTTTTAGTTGTGCCTATCTTACATTAGATATTTTGCAATAAGAGTAATGTATTATATGAGATACTTGCTTTACTGTAAGTTTATGTTATCCAATACACTAATCTAATGATATATAATTTACACTTGAAAAGATAATTGATATTTACAAGAGAATTGTTAAAATAAAGAGGAAGCAAGGTGATTTTTTCTTTCATAAAATCTAGTTTCTGAGAGCATTAGTTTGCTAATACCTTTGTAAACATAAATTAACATATTTTATTAAAGTAATTGTTCTCTTCTTAATTATTTGTTCGAAACGTATTTGTCTAATTGTTACTTGATATTATTTGCTTAGAATAAATAATGTACACATGTTATTATATTTATTGAATTAAGTAATACCTAACCGACTCTCATATAGTGCAATAATATGGTTGATCTTTCTCTTAAATGGTATATGTTAAAAACGGAACGTAAATTATTAATTATGTAGTAACTATGTAACTAATTTCTACATTTTATAGTTAAATATTCATAATATTGTCTTATTGAATGGATTTTTTAATATAATTTTGTGGGAAATACAATAATAATTGATATGTCAGCATTTTAGATGTTATATTTTATTTATAAAAAGTACAGTGGCATAATATTATTAAGAAAAAATATATGACATCATAGTTGTGATACTCACTAAGGCTTTTCACATATGAATTCACCTAAGGTGTTATAAGTGTTTAAAATGGTGAATGAGCATGACTCGATTATAATTATGTTTACTTCTTAGTTAATACCATAAGAAGATGAGATTATATTGTCTTATTGAATGGATTTTTTAATATAATGGACATATATTTTCTTATAAAAATGAGATAAAAAAATAGTAGCCACCTCCCCTACCCATTATTTACTATATACCTACTCATTTTAGTAACATTAGTCTCTATTTTATTGTTAATAATAAACTATTTTGATTTTTTCTTAATAAAATATTGATTATTTTACAATAATATTAACCATTCATGTATTTTTGGTTTTATAATCAATGAAAATCGATTCTTTGAGGAGATTTTAGAGTTATATGAAGAGATAATGACTTATGTATGTCACCAACTTGTCATGAAGTATTATTTAATATTTCGAAATCTCAAAACTTCTATTGGGTACCATAATTTAAAATTTTTTGTCTGTTATGTTCCACCGGTTACCTTATACCTAATATGTAATGACATGTAAGAGGTTTATATTTATCTAAAATTAAAATAAATATTTATAACTAATAACTTATTTAAAAATATTAAATAATTAAACTCCAATTTATCATCATTATCATCATTTAATCATCATCATAATAAGGTAAGAAAATAAAAGAAATTTTTTCACAAAATTATCTTACTTCATCTCATCACATAAACTGTATAAACAAGGAGGGAGATCGTTTTGAATTCATAACACATGACCAGTCGGGTGCTTACCCGTGTCGACATTCTATATAAGAACAACCCAAAACACAGTTTTCTTGATCGCTATGGTTGCATCAGGTATAAAAATATCATGGCCATCGAATTCAACAAGCAGCTCAAATATGGTATTATCAAGCTCCGTTCAGAACTACCCAAAGCTGCTATAACATATGTCGATATCTACATTTGGAAAACGGAGCATCGTCATCATCATCAATTCATCATCATTATCGTTTCATAGAAAATCAACCTCGATCTCCGCCATGAAAACGAATTTCTGATAGGAGGAAAGTGGATTTTCGATCAAAAAAATGGAATCGATTTTGATTATGTTGTTATTGTAAAACAAAATGATATGTCTATGTTGCATGGATTATGTATTTGAAGATTTGGGATTGGGAATTTTGATGGTTACATGTTAATATATATGTGTATTATGTATTTATTAGATATAGCCCAATTATTGTATAGTCTGTTAGGCCCATTTGTAACTATTTATATTTACCCTTTGCTAATGTTATTATTCATTAAGCCAAACACAATCTTACATGGTAGCACAGGATTAATTCCCTGGACCAAACCTAATCCACCTATCGATCAAATCCCTTTCTTTTTGTCGACTTCTTCTTCCAAACCCTAATACCAAGCCACTGATTTCCTTCTTGTCTTCCCATCGCTGACGGTCACAATCCCCCACGTCCTACTCCTCTTCACAAAGCTTATGGTGTTACGAACATCAAAGCTCATGTCCCTCAACAACTTGATCTTGACCAGATGAATTATGATCTTTAGTCCAAACTTTTCTCTACACATTGCATTGGCTATGAAGTGGACGATCACATTGACACCACCTATGTCCCCACTGAAGCAAACCTGAAAACCGCACCACCTACAACTCCCGAATGGATCAAACATGATTCCATCGTAAAGTCATGGATCTACGGTACCATTACCCCTTCACTTCTTCAAAACATCTTCCAGAAAAATCTCACCACTCATCAAGCATGGGTAAACCTCTACGATATTTTTCATATCAACAAAAGTGCGAAACTCATGCAACTTGATAATGACCTTCACAACATTACGCTTGGAAATATGTCAATTAATGCCTACCAATCCGTTCCGGATGCAAGCTTAGTCATGTATACGGTCAACAGACTTCCTCGTTGATGGGAAAGTGTAGCTATGAACATCCGTCTTCGAGACCCACCACCAACGTGGGTTCAAACACGTTCCATCTTACTTGGTGAGGAGCCACGTTTATCTCGACACACCGAATCTGCTCACTAGGATAACTCAATGTTGTGAAAATCGCGCCTGAGGCGCGCCTAGGCGCTAAATCGCATGAGGCGCCAAGGCTAGGGATTTTTTTAGGTCGAGTCGCATGACATGCATGAATCGCAAAAAAGGCGCAACGATCCGGGCTTTTGGGCAAAAAAATCGCAAAAAAATCGCAAAAAATCGCAAAACGATGGGGAATTTGGAGAATTCGACTGAAATCTCTTGCATTAGTTTCATTAAGTTTCTTTATGAAATATTATCATGAAAATGTGGCATTATGCCTTGAATATTGACACGCTTGCTTTATATTTTAGGTTTAAATTCAAGCTTTATTACATATGTATTAGTTATTCAGTAACTCAATATTATTATGTGCTATTTAAATTGCATAATTTTGACACATATGTTATAGAAAAACATAATATATATAGTGCGCCTCGTGTTTATGAATCCCACAATTTGGTATGCGTCTCGCCTCAAGGCTCATTGACCTCCTTTGCGCCTTAGTGCGCCTTGAGCCTTTCAGAACATTGGGATAACTCCTCCTCTTCTGCTATTCTTTACACCGGGCACCAATCTCCGTCAAATAACCGTCGCAACAATAACCGTAGGGGTGATCGACGATTTGAAAATCCTCCTATTCGCTACGGTTGGATTTACATTCCACCACCTGCGGGTTCCGATCATCAGTGGTGTCCAAATCAATTTTCCATAAACAATCAACAACGTCCGAATCAGTTTCGTCGTTCAGGTATGGAAACTGCTACCTCTGGTTCTAATCGTGCCATACTGGGCCACTCACCAGGTACTAGGCCCAACAGCAAGTCTGGTCCGCCTACTGCATATGTTACAATCCATGAAGCAATGCCACCCTTGGAGCAGGCCTCGGCCCAACGACATGGATATGGTCCACCAGTATCAAATACAGAGTCCTTAGTTCCATCGTGGAATTGGTTTCCATATACCAACCTACTACTCTTCCGCAAATGTTCAACGCTCTTTCACTTGATGATCCGACAAATGGAGGATAGGTTATGGATACTGGTGCTACTGATCACGTCCATTCCGACTCAGGTATACTTAAGACTATCTTAAATAATCATGATTCTCGTTCTATTTTAGTTGATAATGGTTCCTCAATTCCTGTAACGGCTACTGGGCACGCAATCTTATCAAACTAGTTTAAAACTTTACATTTAAACCATGTTCTTATTACGCCTTAAATAATTAAAAATCTCATATATTGTTTTCTATTGACTTTGATGCTTTTGGTTTTACTGTGAAGGATTATCGTACCCGCACACCACTAATCCGATGTGATAGCATCGGTCCTCTGTACCCGTTCACTGAGTCCAAACCTGAACTTTTTCTTGCCTCCAGTCCGTCTATGTGGCATCAACGACTTGGTCATCCCGATCAAGCTTTGAAGATGCTAGTTTCTCGTAATTTTATTTCTTGTAATAAGGATCCATCTAACTTGCTATGTCAACCATGTCAACTTGACAAGGACGTTCGATTACCATTTTATCTTTCGCGTTCAAATGTTTCTACACCTTTTGAGATTATTCATTCTGATGTTTGGACCTCTCCTATTCCAAGTCTTAGCGGTATTAAATTTTATGTTATATTTCTTGATCACTATACGCATTATTTCTGGGTGTATCCTCGTAGACATAAATTTGAGGTTTTTGATAAGTTTTCTCATTTTTTCACATATGTTAAAACGCAATTTCACAGTACCATTAAATATTTTCAGTGTGATAACGGTGGAGAATATAATAATCAATCTTTTCATAACTTTTTTACTGCACACAACATTCAGTTTCGCTTCTCCTGCCCGCATACGTCTCAACAAAATGGCAAGTTTGAGCGTTTGCTCCGCACCATTAATAATGTCGTTCGCACTCTTCTCTTTCAGTCCTGTCTTCCGCCCAAGTTCTGGGTTGAGGCACTTAATATGGCCATCCATCTTCTCAATCTTCTCCCCTCCTCCGCCATAAATTTCGACACTCTTCATTTTCGTTTGTTCAACAAACATCCATCTTACTCTCACCTTCGTTTCTTCGGTTGTCTATGTTTTCCACACTTGCATACACCACATAAGCTTGCCCCTCGTTCCTCCCCTTGTGTCTTTCTCAGGATTCCCGCAAATCATCGCGGTTATCGTTGTCTTGATTTATCATCTCGTCGTATCATTATCTCTCGACATGTAGTTTTTGATGAAACCGTCTTTCCTTTTGGCTCCGTTTCATCTTCTCAACCTCCGTCCTACGACTTTCTTGATGAAATTCCTTTGTCTCCTCTTTTACGTTCTTCATTTCAGTCGTCCCCTCCAGTGCATCACGCTACCCCCCCCCCCTCCTACCCCCTTCCCCTCAGTCCACTCATCCTATGGTTACACGTGCTCGTCTTGGTATACATAAACCCATTTCTTGTCTTAACTTACATACCACCACCACCTCCTCCGTCCCCCAGTCGTATTTAAAGGAATTGAGGGATCCTCAATGGCTCGCAGCCATGAACGAGGAACTTCGTGCACTTATTTGTAATGGTACTTGGGTTCTAGTTCCTCAGACTCTTAATGCCAACATTATTACTTGCATGTGGTTGTTTAAGGAGAAATTTCATTCTGATGGCACGTTGGCTCGTAACAAGGCTCGACTTGTTGCCAACGACAAAAGTCAACAACCTGATATAGATTATGATGAGACTTTCAGCCCGGTTGTTAATCCGGCCACCATCCGTACGATTCTCCATATTGCGGTCTCACGTCATTGGCCTAGCTATCAGCTTGACGTGAAGAACGCCTTTTTACATGGTGATTTACAGGAGACAGTTTACATGCATCAACCTCCTGGTTTTCGGGATTCTCGGTTTCCTGATCATGTTTTCGTCTTCAGCGATCCTTATATGGTCTAAAACAGGCTCCTCGGGCTTGGTATCAGCGGTTTTCCGACTTCACCAGTACACAGGGTTTTCACCGGAGTCGTTCTGATTCCTCGTTATTTGTTTATCATTAGGGATCCTTGACTGCCTATCTTCTACTATATGTTGATGATATTATTCTCACGGCCTCCTCTACCGAGCTACTTCGGACTGTTATTGCTTCACTTAGTACAGAATTCTCTATGACTAATTTGGGCTCTCTTAATTATATTTTGGGGATTTCTGCTACGCGTTCTCCTACATGTTTATTTTTATCTCAGCAGAAGTATGCGACTGATATCCTAGAGCGCACTCATATCCTAGATGTTTATTTTTATCTCAGAAGAATTATGCGACTGATATCCTAGAGCGCACTCATATGTCAACATGCAATCCATGTCGTACTCCCGCTGAGACACAAACCAAATTGGAGGCTTCGGGTGTTCCTGTTACTGATCCTAATTTATATCGCAGTTTAGGTGGTGCTCTGCAGTATCTTACTTTTACCAGACCAGATATCTCCTACGCGGTTCAACATATCTGTTTATTTATGCATGACCCTCAAGAACCACACTGGAATGCGCTAAAACGCATACTTCGCTACATTCGTGGCACTTTACATCATGGGCTTCAGTTTAACGCTTCTACTATAGAGGGTCTTGTTGCTTACTCTGACGCTGATTGGGGTGGTTGTCCTATTTCTCGACGCTCGACTTCAGGTTACTATGTTTTCTTGGGTGATAATCTTCTCTCCTGGTCGTCTAAGCGTCAGAATGTTGTTTCTCGTTCTAGTGCCGAGGCGGAATATCGTGGGGTTGAGAATGCTGTTGCTGAAACTTGTTGGCTTCTCAATCTCCTTCTTGAGCTTGATACGTTTCCTCCAAAGGCTATCATTGTTTATTGTGATAACATTAGCTCGGTTTATATGACAGCGAACCCGGTTCAACATCAAAGAACCACACATATTGAGATCGATATTCATTTTGTTCGTGATAAGGTGTCTCTTGGCCAGGTTCGGGTTCTCCATGTCCCTTCTCGGTTTCAGTATGTTGATATTTTTACGAAGGGGCTCCCCTTTACATTATTTCTAGATTTTAAATCCAGTTTGAACGTCCGGTCTACACCTGTCGATCAAACTGCGGGGGGATATTAGTATATATGTGTATTATGTATTTATCAGATATAGCCCAATTATTGTATAGTCTGTTAGGGCCATTTGTAACTATTTATATTTACCCTTTGCTAATGTTATTATTCATTAAGCCAAAACACAATCTGACATTACACCCTTCATCAAATTAAATGTGAAATTGAATTGGGAATTTAGGATTTGGTTATGATATGGGTTCTTTGGGTTTTTTTTTTTTTTATAATAAAAGCATATGTTATGATTGATAAATGACATGGAAGCCACATAGTTTATTCAAACCTTTAAAATAGTCAAAGTAACTAGATACCTATTGAAGAGGTTACCGGTGTTATACAAAATTTGTCAAATCGTGATACTTAATAGAAGTTTTGAGATTTTGGGGTTCACAATAGAATTTCGTGACAAGTTGGTGACATACATAAACCATTATTCCTTGTATTAACCACCCCTAACATTTTTTCATTTATAACGAATGAAAAATGATTGTTCGTGCAAATTGTGTGACCGTTGTTCTAGATTATTTAAGTTTGTATTTATAGTTTGTTCGTGTCTGTAATATTCCGCGAACATTGTATTGTTCGTAGGCTTTTGTGTCTGTTTGGGTATTTCAAACACTGTCTGTATGGGTATTACAAACATGTTATGCTAACTCCCCTTTGACTGTTGCTTCTAGATTTTGTAATACGCTTAAAGTCTTTATAGTCTTTCACTCCCAACATGTTCTTCTCACTAATCCTAGACATGGATGACTCCCCCCCCCCCCCCCCCCCCCTGAATTGTTGCGGTAGTGTACTTGATTTGAGCTTTTGAAGAATCAGGAAGCTCCCTTTGTCGTTGTGAACTTTGGTTATCAGAATTATCATCACGAATTAACTCGACTAAGTTCATCACTTTTGTTTGTAACCTCCCCCTTAGTTGTCTGAAGCTGAACAAGGTCTCAAACATGAGCTTCAAGAGTAGAGTCACGTCCAATTTTGCAAGTGGCATTTAATTTTTGTTTTCTTTTTAAACACATAATACAAACTAATAAAAAACTAACTCGTCCATTTTTATTGGATTCAACATTAGTTAACAAACTTCTTTCCCCTGTTATGTGTCGAAGGCAACCATTATGTCGATTGAATAATAGCTCAGCTTCAATACATCGGTCAAGAGAGATTAGTTATTATGAGGAACCCAAGCCATAACGGGCCTGGATTGTCCTTTATCGTCCACGTAGGCAAACTCTTTGAAGAAACCATCCTTTTTGGAAACAGTCTCGTTAACGTGAGAATACGAAATGACGGTTGAGATCTTTTCCGAAGAAAATCATTTTGATGTTGAAAGGGACAATCATTTGAAACACTTGTGCGTTCGTGTTTAATAACCCAGTCTTTTGGCGGTTTTTGAAAAGATGGAACTTGTTTGACTGGCTTCCGAACAGGTGGAGTTGATCGAGCAATAGGTTTAGTCTTTTGTGGAGTCAATTGTCGAACTTGTATTCTGTTTGGACACACAGAAGCCACGTGACCACGTTCACGACACTTAAAACAGTCTAAAGTCTCCATGACCTGTTTGGATTTTGAGTATTCGGCTGAACTCCTTGACTCATTAGAAACACTTTTCTCAGTCTGATCTTCCCTTTTAGAGGAGGATTCACACGAGGAGTTAACACATTTTCCGTCAATTCAAATTCAGTTTCAAGGAAAATGAAATTGTTATTAAAAGGTGGAGGTGTTTCATGATATCCTAACTGTCACACCCCGCTCAAAGCGGGAACACGAGGTGTTCCAGTTAAAGATATCAAGAGTCAAGGATTACAACATTTACAACCAATAAACAAAACATCGGAATATATTAATCATGCCAAAGGTTCATCGAATACAATTCAAAGTCAAATGTGAAACAAAAATACGAATACAAATCAAATGTCATGAAATGGATCATAAAGGAATTACATCAACATAACGAATTCCAAATACATAAAACAAATGATCCCAAAATAAGCATGGCATGATCAAGAAAATCCTCAAACTCCTGAAAATCGTTAAAAAAGTCATCAACACATGTTGGTGAATTATTCGCAATATTTAAAGTAAAAGTTGACCCAATAAAAGATGTAATAAGCATGACAAGTTTTAAATAGCATATATTGATTTATAACCAAAGTGCGAGTATAATACCTAGACTAGTCATACACTGAACCTGAGCACACAATATAACCATTATCCTAAGGCGTAACAAACCAGAGGCAACAAATAATCACAACGGCCATAACATCCACTCATAGGGACATCCTATCGAGAACGAGGGTTAGGTCAAACCCATATAGATCTATATATATGTAAAATCGTGGGCACAAAGCTTAACAAGTGTATTAGGGGGGGGGGGGGGGGCATCAAAGCCTAATGAACACCTAATCTAAGGCAATACTAATCCACTAGGTAAACAAGATATGCATACATGCGATAATTTAAAATGCGCTTTCTAGCCCAAAAATAGTAAAACAATAGGGCTACGAATAACTCACAAGATAAGATCAGCAGAGTATCGGGTAAAATCAATACAGAGATAACACTCCGCCGCCTAAGTGCCCTAAAATAAATACAACATAGTCTAAGTATCTCTACAAATACAGTACGGTTTAGCCTTGTCGGTTAAGCTTAATATATAAGGTTTTATTAAAGTATTCCAACGACTTCCAAGTCGAGTCGTGATGACGGATCAAAGTGACGATGTTCCGCGCCGATAAGGACGATAGGAAAGATATCGATATTTCACGTCATAATTAAGTATTAGGAAGGAATGATATTCCGAGCCGAAAATGACTAACAAGAATATCGGTTGAAAGGAAACTGTTATCAAAGCTTTATTGAGATCGACCAAGGTCAACGTCAAAGAAGTTGACTTGGTCAAAGTCAAAGATGTTGACTTGGTCAAAGTCAAAGTCAACGATTTGAAGGAAAGTCAAAGTCAACGTAAAAGTCAAACTTTGACAATTTGAGAGTTAAAAGTGTTTTGTTTTCTAAATAATAGAGTAAAATAGCTTTTGAAGTAATTTTATAAAAATTGTCGTAAAAACGTTATTTGATGACGATAGTGATTTGTAACAAGGTGTATTCATCGAAAAGTAGTTTAAACGCTTGTTGTAAATAAATATTATGTCATTTTTGATACCGTCGACGTCTTTGAGTCCAAAGACGTTGTTTTAGCATAATATAGTACTTCTATACATATATGTTTACTAATATGAGTGTTTAGGGTTGTTTAAAGTCATAAAAATGATTTTGAGGCTTCACCGTGACGCGCTACAAGACAAGGACGTCGCTGTGATTTTTGTGCAAAATCCGAAAAACCAAAAACAACACTCAGTGCGCCGTCCTAGGCTTTAGGAACACGGCGCCCTGAGCCTTTTCCAGTTTTATAAAATTTACTTTTAGTCGAAAACTGATTTGTTTGACAATTTAAGGTTAAAAGGTAAACTTTCCAAAAGTTAAGTTATGTTCAAATAACATTTACCAAGCTTTATATAGATGTATGTGTGTAGTTTTACATACTAATATAGTAATTATGTTAATTTCGGTTAAATCCACATTTTAACACATTTTAGTCCAAATCTCCAAGAATGATAAGTGTTGGTCTAATATATTAACCTAACCGTTTTATCAAGGCTTAAACCGAAAAGATAATAATGAAAAAGAGAGGGAGATTAAAGGTAATAACAAGTTTACCGATTTCACCTGCAAGTACTATCTTTACTTCGCCCGAAAATAGGAGACTTTGGTGGTGGTGGTGAGGAGATAACCGGCTCGAAAACACAAAAACACCCACCATTAGTAAGGAGTCTCAAATGAAAGGAAATAAATGGATTTCAGAGGAATTTACTTACCAAAACTTAAGATGGAGTTTTCTCCGAAAAAGGGTAGCCAAACTCCAAAAGTAGTGGTTGAAATATGGAAGCAAAAGATCTCCATTAACACATAAGCGAGAAGTGTGTTAGAGATTTCAACTAGAAAATAAAAGTAGAGAGGTTTCCAAGAAACTTACTTACCAAACTAAAGGTGATGGTTCTTCAAGGAAATCACCGAAACTCCACGACCTCAAGGATGAAAACGGAAGTATGAAGCTTGTACGACAAAGGGAAAAGGTTTTGTGTTAGAAAACTCTAACAAAATGGAAGAAAAGAGAAGAAAAGGGAAGGAATTCAACAAAGAAAACTTACTGAAATGTTTAGAATCAAAGGATGTTTGTAGGAGACAATCTTCACCACATTTTCCTTTGGATTTTCACTTCAATATGGGAGTGAGAACTCTCAAATTCTCTGTCATGTTTGAGAGAAATGAGAGGTTTGTAAAGTGAAAATGAAAGAGAAAGTAAACAAAAGTGTTTGATGTAAAAGTTTGGTTTTGGAATGAAAGAGAGTGAAAACACATTTAGAGATCCACAATGGGATCAAACACACCCAAATAGGGAAGATTGTAGGAGAAACGACGTGAATAAAGGTGTAGAATCTCAAGAATTTGACCCAAAAAGTCGTTTTGGCCAGATTTTTCATTTCCGTTAAGTCACCGTTAAAGGATTAGATTTGTAACAGATTTCGTTAGTTTACCGTTAAAGGACTAACTTTGTAATAGATTAAGTTAGAGGACTAACTTTGTAATGAAACTTGAAATATAATTTTCTTAACCGACGATTACGGCGTAAACACCCTACTTTAATAACACGAGAATACTAACTATTCGGCACTTAGACGATTATAAAGCTTACGTCTCGAGACACGAACTAATAAAACACATAAAACCCGACTCAAATATATAAAACGTGAGTAAATGTAAAGCGAAATGCAAGGGTCAAAATAATTGCGAATAAAAGAATAAATATCGGGAATGAAAAATACCTCAAAAAGACGGATTGTCACACTAACTCACTGACATCCGTTCATCCTTTGGTGTCCTAATATGGACGTGAGAGTATTAGATGAGTTCCAAAATTGTTCAATCTTTCTGTTAAGCTCTAAAACTTTGACTTCACTTTAACCAAGTTCTTATTCCTTTTCAATATAAAGCTTCTTTTTTTTCCAAACTTTCAAAGAGCATATCAATTTTTGACGACTGACTACTGATAGTAGTTATGAACTCGCTTCTATCTTTGGAATCTTGGCGAAGCTTATTTGAAATATCATTTTTCAGATTAACATGAGCAGCCAATTAAAATTTTAAGTCTTTATGTTGAGCCATCAAGGTGTCAAAGGATTTTGTTAAGCGTTCATTTTCCTTGATTAGGGTTGAAACAAATTTGCACAATTCGACTACGGATTCAGTGTCGAGAAGTACCCTTTTCTTGTTAGTGTGGAGATTCGTCATGTTTGCCACAAGGTTTTTCTCTTGTACATCGAGTACACATGAACATGACTGTAGTTATTCCTCCTTACTGAAATATTCTTTTTCAGAACACATACTCTCTGTATCTTGATCACTAATTGAAGCCATCAATGTATGATTTGAGTTTTTTAAACTTGTAGAACTAACTGTCCAGTCATAAGTTCGATCTTCATTTGAACTATCACGACCTATGAGATTAAACTTCTTTGTTGAGATGAAGATGTTCCATAAGAAGTCATTGTACAGTCTTGGTTCTGATTCTGCTCAACCTTTGGTTGTTGAAATTCCCTTGCAAAATTCCCCAATTTTTGACAATCAAAGCATCTCAGTTTAGATTTTTTAAAACCTGTTTGGCAGTACGAGGACTCCTTCCGATTCTGGCTATGAACTTCTTGATTCTGTGAGTAAGCATTGTTGGTTTCCATTGAATATCCATCTCCTCCAAGTAATCATTATCCACTTGATCATAATCTTCATCCCAAAGTCTTGGATCTGTGATCTTTCCATGAATGTGATTTCCATAAGCAACCATAAAGTAGGACAATATCTCTAAGGATTCTTCAGCTGACTTCACACTCATCGGCATGTTCCGATGAACATGGGTGGGCTGAGTAGACTTTAAGCCTTCATAAATATTTCCAGCTGATAAAGAAAATGAGCATCCTTTTGTAGTTTTATTTTTATTAGACAACACTGCAGTAAATCCATATATTGCCGGATTTTGAATATACTCATGTGTCACATCACCCCTCATGTTTCTTGTTTCATATCCTCTTAATCTTTCAATGATTATCTCCAGTGTTAGAGGATCTTCAGTATTATCCCTTCTTCCTCTATCTCGTCTTTCATTATATTAGCGTACACTTCCCATCTAGATGGTATAGCTTCCAAAAATCTCTTCCATTTCTCACCATTTACGTCTATTACATGGCTTTCAAGTTCGGATAAAAGATGATAGTATATGTTTATCGTATCTTCCAGAGATTCATTCTTAGTTGCTTTGAAGATTGCAAATTGCCTTTTCAACTGATTTCCTTTTATTTTTCTTTGTTTAGCTGTACTAGCATACGTTTTCTCAATTGCTTTCCACAACGAATATGCTGAATTGTGTGTTCTAGTGAGATGAAACATCTCAGTAGGAAGGGACATCTTCAGACTAGTCCAAGCACTGTTTTCTGCATCAAACACCTTTCTGAGCTCAGCTGACATGGTGTTGATTGGATATTTCCGTACTTCACCATCTATAGTTACAGTTGGATGGACATATTCTGTTTGAATACACAACCACATCGGAACATCATTGAATCTAGTGTAAGATTCGAATTTATCAATCCAGTCGAAATAGTGAGTAGCATTGATAAGTTTATATGGACTGTTTAACTTTAAATAATCCATTTATAAACAGAGAACAAGAAAGTTTTGAACACCGAACACAATAATTTCCAAACGAAAATTAAGAGCCAAACTAACTTATATTAGATGATAACAGTTAATACCGAACAAGATGTTAGGGTCTATCGAACTAGGTTTGTATGAAACAAACAATTAGATCAAGATCTATCAAAGAAGTTGCAGCAGATCAACACTTTGATATTACAAGGATTTGTGAATAACAGTTTTATGAATAAGAATGAATAAACGATTATCAACACAAGATTTCCACCAACAACCTCAATCTATTAGAATTAGGGTTTCGTAATGGACGTATATTTACAACGATATAAGGATCTATATTTATAGACCTTGAGGCTAACTAACCCTAAACATAATCGGGTTATAATATCTATCGAATCTACTTTGTAATTATCAAATCTGTTACATATATATATGAGAATAAAACGTAAACATTATTAGCTCAACAGTAGTAACCTCCAGTAGAAACTCCCATGCAATCCATGCAGCAACAGTAGTAATAGTGATGACCAATAGTAACTTGACTAGTGGCCAGTAGTAACCATCTTTATCAGTATTAATAGTTACCAGTAGTAACTCAACCATTGACCAGTTGTTACCAGTATTAATTTCATGTGAATTTCTTTTGAGGTGAACCTCTGACAAGACCATTTTTCACCAAGATGTTCATGTTTTTTTAAAATTCATATGACACATTCTCCTGTGCCACAGTGATGATTCATCAAGAGATGCTTTTAAAAATAAAACAGTTTTCTTTAGTTTCTGAATCATTATTTCCCATGTCTAACCAGTATACATTATCTTTCCTAGGTGTTCTTAGTAGAATCATGCTTTCATCAACTACCTTAAACTTAGGATCAAGAAAGATACATTCAGTGTTTGTAAAAAGAACTTTATTCTTTTTATCACATACTTGAGAGACACTTACTAGGTTATAATTTAATTCTTTAACAAATATTACATTTTCAAAAGTAACCTTACCATTGCTGATTGTTCCTCTACCTGTATCCTTACCACCTCTTGAATTTCCTCCAAATGCAACATAGCCTCCATCATATTCAACAAAGTTTTGAAGCTTCAGCTTGTTTCCTGTCATGTGCCTAGAGCAGTCTTGGGTTTACCTTTTTCATTTACATTGACAGGTCCTGATTTCTCCTTCTCACCATACACTCAGTGAATCGAAATGAAACAGGTCATGATGTTGAATCTCATGACCTGAGTTGGAATCAAAAGAATAAACACGAAATCGAAATTGAAATTGAAATTGAAGCTGATAACAAACAATATGTGTAACTGTTTAAGATTTCATTGATAGTGTGAACATGTTTTAGATCGAGCTTGTTACATAAGAAAATGACAAGCTCAACGGAACTCAAACTGAGTTCCGGGTTCAAAGACATCAAACTCTAACAACCTATCACACTATTTATAGATAAAATCTAAAACACTACGAATTAAATATTACAACATGTCATCATCTTAATTTCATCTCGGGGAGTTCACTTCAATTCGGAATCAAAGTCTTCAGCCTCCGAGTTGATATCTTCAATGTGGACTTGAGTTGACTTAAGTTATTCTTCAGTTTATTTCCAGTTCGGAGGAGCTTAAATCAGTTCGGAGTATCTGAACTGACATGTTCCCCGAACTGGAAATTTCACTTCGGATTATTCCTGATTCGGACCCTCCCCGAACTGAAATCATCTTTATTCATAACATACTTCCAGACTCCATAGCTTCATCCATTCAATTTCTTGACCCAACAATCGCCCCCTTGGATGATGGTATGAGTCTTCCATCTTTATAACATATGGTTCTCCATAGTAAGCTTCAACCAACAAGGAAACTTTTCTCTCCATTATAGGCCCGCATATGATTTTCTTGAAAATATGATGATCTTTGATCCTTTGACCTATGCCAAGGAGAAACTATTTGACCTAAAATGCACCTCTAATTCATGATAAACATGAATTCCACTTTGCTTAAGGAATCTTCAACCAGAATCATCAAGTTTCCTACTGAGTTGAGAATTTGTATCCTCATCATTCTTCTGAATCATGAATTTGATTGTCAGATCATTTGATTTTGAAGATGTTTCTTGAAACATTTCTTTCTTCATCATACAATCTTTGTAATCTTCATTCTTTCAAAGTTCTGATGAGGATTTGATCATTGACGAATTTAATTTTCTTCACTCTCAGTAGAATTTCCTTGATTTGTCACTCCTGATCTCAAATCTGAAGAACCACTCCACACCCTTTCTCAAATTGATAACTCGTGTTTTCGCTCCCTTCACAACGGTCTTTGAACTGATATGTGTAACACCAGATCCACCATGAACACCTTGAAATCTTCACAGATCCTTAAATATAGCTCTTCAATTTCACTTCGGACTTCTTCAATTTCACTTCGGACTCCTTCGATTCACTAATAGTTTGACCTAATTTTCGAATCAAGTCAAATTGATGAACCAGACTCAATTGAATTTAATCAATTGATTTGTTTGGCTCTGATACCAATTGACAGGTCCTGATTTCTCCTTCTCACCATACACTCAGTGAATCGAAATGAAACAGGTCATGATGCGGAATCTCGTGACCTGAGTTGGAATCAAAAGAAGAAACACGAAATCGAAATTGAAATTGAAAATTGAAGTTGATAACAAACAATATGTGTAACTGTTTAAGATTTCATTGATAGTGTGAACATGTTTTGGATCAAGCTTGTTACATCAGACACTAACAAGCTCAACGGAACTCAAACTGAGTTCCGGGTTCAAAGACAACAAACTCTTACAACCTATCACACTATTTATAGACAAAATCTATAACACTACGAATTAAATATTCCAACATGTCATCATCTTAATTTCATCTCGGAGAGTTCACTTCAATTCGGAATCAAAGTCTTTAGCCTCCGAGTTGATATCTTCAATGTTGACTTGAGTTGACTTAATTTATTCTTCAGTTTATTTCCAGTTCGGAGGAGCTTCAGTCAGTTCGGAGTATCTGAAATGACATGTTCCCCGAACTGGAAATTTCACTTCAAATTATTCCTGATTTCAGTTTGGACCCTCCCCGAACTGAAAATCATGTGTATTCAATACACACTTCCAGACTCCATAGCTCCATCCATTCAATTTCTTGATCCAACATACATAATCAGATCTTTTAAAATGATATGAAGGTTTCCTAGTCTTTTCATGCTATTATTTTCTTTGAAGTTTGGGTTGTGATATTTTCTGTTAAAGTTCCTTTTACTCTCAAAATTCTGAGCAGGTCTACCAAACCTAGGTGGAGAGTTTGAGCCATTCCTATTAAATCCAGTTCCATATCGGTTATTTATTTTGTTATAGAAACAGTCTTCAGTTAAATGACTTGTTTTTCCACACACAAGACATCTTTTAAGGAAATTTTGACCCTTTTGTTGAATGACACGTTGACCCCAGTTCCTTACATTACCTCTAACATGTAATGCATGTTCACGTTTCCTCATGCAATTGCATGTCTTGACCTGTTGTTTTTGTCCAATATGGTGCCAGTTTCTTTCTTTATAGACATGTGGTATGTTTTTAAGATTTTGGTAAAAAGTATGACCTTGATTAGTTTTAAAATCACAATTTTTGTCCTATGGGACAGTCTGTTCGTTACTTTTCTCAGTGACTCTAGGCTTTGTTAGAGCAATCTTTCTTATTATGGGATCTGCATTAGCATTTTTTTTAACTTCAATTTCTTCCTCACTTAATTCTTCACTAGAATATGGACTCGGAGGAATGTAATTGATGTTACAAGGTGGTGCCACATTATAGTACCCAATCCCGTTCTTGCTATTACCATGCACTTGTTATTTTAGAATTTGATCAACCGTTTTTTAAGCATTCTCATACTTTTTGATGGTTAACTTAATTTGATCATTTTCAGTTTTTATTTCCTGAAATTGTTCTTCTGATTTAATCACCTTAGCTAATGCATTATCCCTCTCCCGTTTCACGATTGCTAGTTCCTCTTGATATTTAGTTTCATTCTTAACATAAGCGTTAACTTGTTGTTCAAAATTAGCAATTATTTTAGACAACTCCTTTCTTCTTTCCTCTAAATTATGTAAAGATTCACATACAAGTTTATTATGTTCTCTATAATCCCTAACCTTTTTAATGCATGCAGGAGAGAAAAGTTCAGATAATACCTCAGTTGGAATGTCATCTTCTAGAACATCAGCCATGAGAGTTTGATTGGTTATTTCTTCATTAGCTTGAAAGCTCCAGTCAAATCCTAGTCCATCCTGAGTAACCAAAGCAGTTTAGTTCGATGACCTTCCCTGAAAGTTGTTGCTTGATCCTGGTGGATTGTGGTGATTTGATTGCTTTTAATTGTCATCTTTGTTACTGTTTGGACATTCCCTAGCAAAATGTCCATGTTTCTTGCATTCAAAGCACCTCACTTTGCTTTCAGTATTATCACTTCTTCGAACAACAGAGTTGTTTTTGCCTGTCCTCTGAATAAACATTCTGGTTCTTACACTTAACATAGCAAACTGCCACTTTAAGTCCATCTCCTCCAGATCATCAACATTAACTTGCTCCAAGTCTTCAATTACCAGTCCATAATTTTCATGACTAGCAAAGAAAGCTTCCCTTACATTTTTTTGTGTGTTTCCATTGTGCTTCCCTTTTGTTTCTTTAGAGACAAACCAAGTTGTCGATGATGAGGCAGCTCCCACAGTAGTAACAAAAGCATCATTCTGAGTTGTGCAGCTTGATGGTCTTTTAGCGTTTACTTCAGGTTCAAAGATACGTAACTCATTGTAGAGTTCATCAATCTCCATGGTATCAAGAGTATTTCCTTTCCTATAGCATACAGTATACATGGTCCATTCTTCTCCTAGAGATCTGAAAAATTTCCTATTGATGTCATCTTGAGCAGTGTTCACTCCCATGTTTGATAGCTCTCCAATCAACTTGTTGAACCTGTCAAACGTTTGAGATAGTGTATCTCTTTTTACAGACATGAAGTTTTCAAATTGTTGCTTTAGCAAGTCTTTCTGATTTCTCCTTTTGCTTGCTATTCCCCCAAATCGTTTCTCCAAAGCTTCCCATACCAGCTTAGCATCGATAAAATTTCTAAACTGATGTTGATATTCATTAGGTATAGCTATAAACAAGGTGCTTAAAGCTTGACATTCATTAGGAATATCCCTTCTTTCTTTCTCAGTGGATAGAGGTTTAGATGAACCTACAGCTTTAGATTTGACGTCTCGTCCAGGCAGTGCAATAAATTTAGCACCATTCTTAACCACTTTCCACATCGAGTAATTGCTTTGAAGCATGTATTGATACATACGACTTTTCCACATATCATAGTTTCATGATATGAGGACTGGTACCCTATTTGCTTGAACTCGTTCATTGAGATCACACATCTTAGATCTGTTTGTGAAAACATGTTAAACGCCTTGTGGATCTTAGATCTAGAGCAACCTTGTGCTCTGATACCACTTGTTAGGATCTGTCGAACTAGGTTTGTATGAAACAAACAATTAGATAAAGATCTATCAAAAAATGTGCAGCGGATCAACACTTTGATATTACAAGGATTTGTGAATAATAGTTTTATGAATAAGAATGAATAAACGATTATCAACACAAGATTTCCACCAACAACCTCAATCTATTAAAGTAGAGTTTCGTAATAGACGTATATTTACAACGATATAAGAACCTATATTTATAGACCTGGAGGCTAACTAACCCTAAACATAATCAGGTTATAATATCTATCGAATCTACTTTGTAATTATCTATTCTGTTACATATATATCTGCGAATAAAATGTAAACAGTATCATCTCAGCAGTAGTAACCTCCGGTAGAAACTCTCTAGTAATAGTGATGCCAGTATTAACTTGACTAGTGACCAGTAGTAACCATATTCACCAGTATTAATAGTTACCAGTAGTAACTCAACCAGTGACCAGTTGTAACCATCTTCACCAGCAGTAATACATTATAACCCAACACAAACTTAATCGCCAAATTTGTGAACGCCAAAATCAGTTAATTGCAGAACAAGTCTATAATCAAAGTGTAATCGCCGAAATATTTAATAGCCAAACAAAATGCCGATCATAAGCACCAAGTTTAAATCCCACTTGTCAAACTTGGTATGATCCACGAACAGCACTTTAATAAACTAACAGCCGAACATCATTTGAATTCCACTACAGCCGAACATGATTGAAATCTGTCGAACACCCATTAACTTGAATACTGAATTGAATACAATGAATATTTAATATTATGCTCCACGAATATTATGCTTTCACGAACGAATAGCCGAACAAGAAACAATAAAATACTTCCCACAAACTATTAAAATAATTGATCACTGAATTGCTCATAAAATCCCACTTGAAGCCCACGATTAAAGTGAACAAGATTCACGTGATCAACCCTTTTCTTTGAATTTGAATTAAACTAGTCGGGGACTCGTGCTTTGCATGAGTTTAGGGTTTTATGTTCCAGTCTGTACTCTAACCATTAAACAATGTAAATTTACATTCGTAAGCGAAGAAAAAAGGTATCGTCTTCGTGAGATTATTTGATTCGCAAACTATAGTTTTTATTTAATACTAATCCAAAAAAAAAGAAAAAAAAACATGAAATCCCAACACCTTTTTAAAACAGTAGAAATCGTGAGATTATTTGATTCGCAAACTATACTTTTTATTTGATACTAATCTAAGAAAAAGAAAAAAAAAACATGAAAGCCCAACACCTTTTTAAAGCAGTAGAAAACAAAGAAAAGAAAAAGGAGCTGGTGAGATTTGAGCCACGGTCTCCTCGCAGTGGAGGCCAGGCGCTTACCACTCCGGCAACAACCTGTTTTGTAATAGAAACGATAAAAATTGTATTTAAACACAATATTCTGACTATAATAATAATAAAATGCACAATTCCATAGGTAACAACAACAATTAAATTGGATAGTAATAAGTGCCGAATATGCTTGTTAACTGGCAAACATAAATCTTATGTCCCACGTGATCCAAATAAAACAATTGCCGAATTAAATGACGAACAAGCTTGATTTTGAATATTAATAAAAAGGCCTACAAACACAATTTCAATTACCGAATATGAGCCGAACCTAAAAACCAATTTAACTCCCAAACAAAGTTTATTAATCGCCTAACAAAACTAAACCGAATAAGTTCCACGAATATAATTAAAATATCTTGCCGATTAACTTTCATGAATTAAGCCGTCACAAATTCTAAAATTAAGAACCCTAAAAACCTCAAAACTACTGCAGAACTAGTAATTCCAATTTCAGGATTCCAATTTCTAAGTAATTTTAATGATGTAGATGTAATCTTAAACCATAAAAAAAGCAAACAATTGTTGTTTGCTCTAATACCAATTGTATGTCCCTGGTACGGATCAACAATATTAAACCAGTTGATTATGTGACGGAATCTCGATAATCAACAATCAATACACAAATGAATAACTCATAAATAATAACAATCGAATAATCAATAACACAAATACTTGTATTAATATTGAATCACTCAATCTTAATATAATCAGTATTCTCAGTGTTTCTCTAAACTATTCCCAGATAGTTTTTTTTCGTACTCTGTAATTATCTAACCCTAAACTTAAACTAGTTATACCTTTATATAACATAACATGTTCAGTGGATATGAGTTACTAATGGCCTCACAAACAACACAGTGTTTGTAATAACTAAACAGACACAAAACCCCACGTACAATACAATGTTCATGGAATATTACAGACACGAACAAGCTATAAATATAGACTTAAATAATCTAGAACAACGGTTACAATGGATTTTTGAAAACTTTCGAAATATATTACTAAAAGTTGGTTGCTAACAAATGCATGTGAGCGTATTGTTGGCAACCCCTATATTCAAATATATAATTACTTGTTTCCAAATTTCGGTCCGCTTTCGAGTTTGCCATGTACAATCCCCTCCTGCAACCCCTTTGAACCGAGTCTAGTTGTATAGATCAAATTATATTTTCATTGTCGTTTAGCATGGGGTCTTTACATATGTGATGACTTTTAATAATGTGTTAATTAATGATGATTCTATATGTGCTTTTCATCATGTTCCAATTCAAAATGAAAAATTAAAGACATCGTTTTCTTTTTTGCTTTTTTTTTTGCAAATACAAGCTAGAGTTATCACCGTTAATCACTTATCATATGATTTAATCGTTCTGTGTCTTTGTTTTATTCAAGTGGTTTATAGTGTCGAACATTTAGATATGGCAGAGTCTTAGAGTTGCAACTGGAAAATATGAATTTGATTACTCAAAATAAGCTAGATAATAAGTCTTTGAGGTGTGGCTTTGATGGTAAGACTTAGGTCTCCTTAACGGGAGATTACAGGTTCGAACCCCATTCAACTTTTTTGGACACTAAGTGTCATCCGCAAATGCTCAGTTGACCTTGGTTACGAAGATTTTGAGAGAATAAGTTGGAAAATAAATTTGATATATCAAAGACTTAAAGATCAATATATTTTTTTTAGTCCAGAAGACCTTATTTTAAAACTTCGCTTTAGGCCACTAAATTGCTTGAGACACCCGATAACACCCAAGACTTTATCGCCATCATTTCCAGGCTCATATTATGGTAGTTTTCACCAACGAGGAGAGGAATAAAGGTCTATAAAGAAGAGGTTGAAGACAAAGAGTAGTTCTTTAGGGCAAATATAAATATTAAATGGATGGCAAAAACTAGAGGACAATCAAAGTGGAACCATCCTGTGGAACTTCGTAATACTGTATTTGATACGAATATGTTGGGGATGTCAAATATAAAATAGAAAGAACAAAGAAGCCAAGAGAAAACTAAGGTTCACTTTTTATTCAGAGTAACACTAAAAACACGAAAATACAACCTCTTAAATAACCTTACAATTCAAGCATTAACGTAACTAAATACAGGAAACATGAAATTACTTCCAAATTCTAACTCATCAAGCTATTGAAAACATAATAACAAAGAATAACTATTTGTTGAACCATTAGGCATTGGCAGCGTGTGAGGCTATATGGTTATGAACAATGATAGTTGATATTCATTATGTTATCCTATTATTAATATAATTAAAGTAGATTTTTCTAGAAATATTATGTATTTATGGTAGGTTATATTTATATTTTTCTTTAATTGTAATTGCCTCTAAATAAGATTATTTGTCTTATAAAATGTTTCTGAATCTAACTTTATGTAGGATTTACCCCCTCACCTACAAATAAAGGTGGGGTAAGGCTTAAACTATATACAAATTATTTTTTCCTTAACGAGAGTCGTCTAAACATTCGACTAGTTCTCAGTTTCTTTTCTTTTTTCCTGTTCGATAACCACTACCACAACTGGAATTTTTATAATTTGCGGGCTCTTTTAGGGTTGTTGAATTCAAACTTCAAACAAGTGATATCAGAGCCACAGACTATAGTTCTTTTGAGGTTAACAATTATAAGATTGCCATCTATTTTCGGCCACACTTGCGCAACGGCGGGAAAAATGTGATTCTGAATTCGTTAACCGTTGGATTATCACGAAATTTTCTTTGTAGGTTCCTAACACATAGATATACAATTTGACCAGAGTATTTTCCGATATGATATTCCTACAAAAGGTATTATTCGTTGAAGTTGGCTGTAGAAATAGAATATTGAAAATCAACAGGTTCTTTGATTCTTTGCCCGAGTCGATTTTGATTCGTGATTTGGTTCTAAATATTTAAGATTGTGGTTGTGGTGACATGGTAATCCGGAATGCGTATAGGCATAGAGACGGTTCGGGTTTGATTCGTGGGTGTCCTAGATTCAAGGTATAATGCGGGGTTGTTTCTTAAACCACAAACTAGGGTTTAGTTTGTGGGGTTTTTTACTTGAGCCGCAAGCAAGAATAAGGTTATTAGGTTTTGTGGGTTAAACGCATACCACAACACTAGGGTTTTGCAAGACTAACTCGGGTGTCAAGTTAGGGTTCCAGATCGCTTATGTATTCCACAAGGTTAGTGGAGATGTTTGGTTAATATCTGAGGATTGCAAGAGATGAAGGAAATGAAGGTGTTGTTGGGGTTCTTAGGTGATCGATATTACTTGTGTATTAAGATACGGTATGTTTCTTGGGGAGCATTTTGACGAGTTCAAGAAGGATAAGCAACGGTACTGGGAGTTGCAAGGTCCTTGTGTTCCATGTTAAGTAGGTTTTGTTTTGAGGTAGGTTACATGTTTTGTAACTTAGGAGCAACTAGGAGATTAGGTTGCTTGGGTAATCTTCTTTAGGGTTTTCTAAATGGATAATGTTTGTAAGGAGGGGTTATCTAAACCTTAGAATAAGGTGAAAATTGTTCGATAACCACTACGATAGCTTGAATTTTTATAATTTGCGGGTTCTTTTAGGGTTGTTAAATTCAAACTTCAAACAAGTGATATCAGAGCCACAAACTATAGTTCTTCTGAGGTTAACAATTACAAGATTGCCATCTATTTTCGACAACACTTGTGCAACGGTGGGAAAAACGTGATTCTGAATTCGTTAACCGTTGGATCATCACGAAATTTTCTTTGTAGGTTCCCAACACATAGATATACAATGACCAGAGTATTTTCCGATATGATATTCCTACAAAAGGAATTATTCGTTGAAGTTGGCTTCAAAAATAGAAAAATATTGAAAATAAGCAGGTTCTTTGATTCTTTGCACGAGCCGATTTTGATTCGTGGTTTGGTTCTAAATTTTTACGTTTGTGGTTGTGGTGACCTAGTAAATCCGCAAGGCGTATAGGCATAGAGACGGTTCGGGTTTGATTTGTGGGTGTCCTAGATTCAAGGTATATTGTGGGGTTGTTTCTTAAACCACAAACTAGGGTTTAGTTTGTGGGGTTTTTTACTTGAGTCGTAAGCAAGAATAAGGTTATTAGGTTTTGTGGGTTAAACGCGTACCACAACACTAGGGTTTTGGAAGACTAACTCGGGTGTCAAGTTAGGGTTCCAGATCCCTTATGTATTCCATAAGGTTCGTGGAGAGGTTTGGTTACTATCCGAGGATTGCAAAAGAGGAAGGAAATGAAGGTGTTGCTAGGGTTCCTAGGTGATCGATATTACTTGTGTATCAAGATACGGTATGTTTCTTGGCGAGCATTTTGAAGAGTTCAAGAAGGATAAGCAACGGTACTGGTAGTTGCAAGGTTATTGTTTTCCATATTCAGTCGGTTTTGTTGTATGGTAGGTTACATGTTTTGTAACTTAGGAGCAAGTAGGAGATTAGGTTGCTTGGGTAATCTTTTTTAGGGTTTTGTAAATGGATAGTGTTTGTAAGGAGGGGTTATCTAAATCTTAGAATAAGGTGAAAATTGATATCATATTATTAATATAATTAGGATATGATACTTTAGAAGTATTAGGTATTGTATCATGATAGGTTTATGTTTTCTTTTAATTGTATTTGCCTTCATATAAGGTTACTTACCTTACGAGGAATTCTAGATTCGAAAGGTATTAGCTGGTTGTTTCCTAATCTAATTTTATCTAGAATTTACCCCCTTACCTATAAATAAAGGTGAGGGGTAAGACTTAAACCTTATACCAATTTTTTTCTTCTTCAAAAATGAGAGTTGTCGAACATACGATAAGTGAAGCTTTTTAAATTCCACGAGTTCTCTCAGAGTTGCGTTTTCAAAACATCAAGAGAAACACGGTAAATCAATAATCTTTTGTGTCAATAAAGCAACAATCACTAGGACAAAAAATCCCGTGATTCATAGTCGTATGAAGCACATCGACATTAGCTATAATTATATTTGGGATCATACAGTAAAAAGAGATCGAATTGGAGATAAAACATTGTCAAACAAATGAGCAAGTTGCTGATATGTAACTAAAATCTCTCTCTCATGCCAAAAATTATTAATTTTTGACAAAAACCTGGAGTATGCCAATTTTGAGCAAAGGTGAGTATTGAGTAATTTTGTTCTTACTTATCCATGAATTCTAGGTGATGTAATAACACCTAGATATACTATTTTATTATGTTTTCACAAGTTGATAAGTTAGACTTAATTAGGAAGTAATTTCATGCTTAAGTTTCCTACTTTTAGCTACGTACATTTGTGCTAGAATTATAAGCCTATTTAAGAGGTTGTGTTTTTGTGTTTTTAGTATGAGTCTATATAAAACACCCATATCTTTGATAACTTGTTGATTAATTTTAGTAAATTTGAGCTTAAAACTAATGAACTAAAACGAGGTTTGGTTAATATACTAATGACAAATGTTAACTGATAGTATTTGATTTATGTAGTAATGACAAACGTAAATTACTATAATATAATAAATTAAAAGAAAAAATAGAAATACCCTTATAAATATAATTAAGCTGTATTAATAACATCTTTGGTTCGACTTTGACTAACTGTGACTAATATTTTATCAATCATAGAGATTCAAATTTGCATTCACTAATACCTTAATATAATAATGTATAATATCAAAATATGTTTGCTTGAATTTGATTTTGTTGCAAAAGTTATATTTAGTCATATATTTTATTAGAGATTCAAATTTGCATTCACTAATACCTTCGATTCCAATTAAAAAAAAAAACGTGAGATGTAAAGGGTAAAAGCAAAAGTGAGGTCAAATTATTGATAAGTTGTTTAAAAATATTTATTGGAATAGAAGAAAAATGTAAATAACGTAAATAATGGAAATATTTTAAATTACACTTTTAAATTACTCTTTTTGTCTTAAAAAAACATGTCAACTTTTTTATTTATAATTGACTTAAAACTATTGTCTTGTTTTTAATTATTAATGATTAAAATGTAAAAGTTCTTATTTTATCCATAAATATTTTTAATTATTCAAACTCTAAACATAACTGACGTTTTTAATACTAACGTTTTTAATACAGGGACATAATAGGAAATCTAATAAAAAAAAATACTTCATTAATTGCAACTATCTTATTTCGACTGTTTTTCATTTACAGACATTTTTTTCGTGCGAAAGGAATAACAATTTAGTGTTAATATATTTTTCGTGTACATTCGAAAAACCCTTAAAATACAGAAATCTAAATATTACATGTTGATATTACTCAATAAATAGTTTGATAATTGAATTATATATTGAGACATGTTAAACCAATATTAACTAAAAGAATTTAAAAAGTGGCAGAAGGCAAGCGGGCAACAAGTTGCGTCGCTAACCTTTTTTGGATTGCAAAGTCAATACGTTTAAAAACTACATATGTTGATCTAGGTGTAATAACATTGCTATGCATAACCCGTTAAATTCGACTAAGTAGCTCAACCGCCTCCGGTGCGAGAAAACCGAAGGTATCAAAAGGAAAGGGAATAAACACGTGTTGATTTTCAATGCATTCTTTCTCGTGTTTTGTCACTTTACCTGAAGCGGCCTTCAAAGCATCCCGACCCGCTGTAAAACCGCTACTACTTAACCCCACGAGAGGGGAAACTCTGGTCATATCCACACACGCATGTTTTCCTCTAACTCATCCAAAAACCAAAACGTCCGTCGGTCTAAGAGTAGATCTTCCAACCGACGGGTCTGTTAAAAAGTTTACAGGTGTTTCTTTCTTGACGGAGATCACGACACGTCTACATATGTCAAAAAGGACGTCTAAACAATTTTAAACTTATGTATTTTGGTAACATTTGGTTCAAATTGTCAACTTGATTGTTAATCGAAGGAGTTTACCATTGGCCATAACTCAAAGTTTTAAAGTGTTATGGATACTTAACCTATATATATTCTAAAAATAATATATCTTAGCATCTTTCATAGTTTAAAATAGAACAAAGTACTGAAAGCAGTATCAATCGTGTAAACGTGGATTTCTAAAACCTTTATAATTCCAATTTTATATACTCTTTCTTGCTCACCAACTATGACCAGATTTTTTTATACCAGGCTTTGAAGAATTAAATTAGCGGCCTGGTAAAAGGGAAGACGGATTAACGAACAATCATAGAAAGAAAGAATAAATTATAGTGACGGTCATACTGGTTTGATTTTTGGTTTGTTCAGATTTCAATAAAGATAAACCTTTTTTTCAACAATTTATAAAACTAGAATGAAATTTTCTTATATAAATTCAAAGATGAGATATCGTATCATGTGGATATATTTAAAGAACAAATATTATTCTTAAAATGTCGATGGTGCTAAAGTTAACTAAAAGGTGCTAAAGTTAACTAAAAGGAGCTAGCTTATTCGAGTATCCACCGCATATCTTTTAAACTTGAAAATAAACTTAATTCGATATTCTATCGGTTTCTAATATATCTAATCATTTAAATGACCGATGACATAAAAATTACCAACAAAGTCAAATCAAATATTTCCTTAATTTGAGCAAACCAGGTATGTTGATGGCTAATTAACCAATTATACCAATAAATTTCGTATTGATTGACGTTGGATAAATTTGGTCAGTTTTATTAAACTATACGTGTTTATATATAGTCGAGCTCAACGTACGGCTCAATTGACCCACGGCCTATAGGATTTGTAAGGTTTTCGATTTATTTATACGAATTTCATTTCTGATGATATTCATCAAATACTAAACCATTATACCGATGTTTATGATATAAAACTTAACTCTTGAACCTCTCTCTCTCCAAACGTTTTTCGTTAGCCGTTGGCCTCCTGAAATACTTCTGCCACGTCATATCAAAGTAGGGTAGGTGTTGACAATTTTGAGTCACCATCATTCTCTATTCCATGTGATTGCAATCAGAATCAATTTGATTTAATTAATTTCTCATACCTTCTATTAAACTATATGTTAGAGACCGTTGCATTACCGTCCGAATTATGAGCAAGTTGAATTTTAAGCCGCAGTCGAGAGGATTCGAAAAAGAAAAAAAAAAATGTAAAAAAAAGGAAAAAAGATGGTGATTCCCGATCGTAGATGGTTCATGGATATTAGAGCTTTGTCACATCTCTCTTCACATACATATAATCTACTATCCATTTTTAATTTTAATACTAATCAATCGGTAATTGTCGGTTATGGATCTTTAATAGTAAATTACTTAGTCCTTACCGTCCTTTACACCTTAAAAACCTTCTCGTTATACCAGACATAATCAACATCCTAATCCTTGTGCGTAAATTTACAACCGATTTTAAATGTTCTATTAAATTTGATCCTTATCGCTTTTCTGTAAAAGATTTCAAAACCCGTCAACTTCTACTTCAGTGTGACAACAATGGTGATATGTATCCGGTATATGTTCACACCGTTTCCGCTTCTACGCTTATCACTCAAAGTCAATCCCTCCGGTATCAACGTGTGGGTTACCCAGGCAATAATGTTCTGAGATCCCTCGTGTCAAAGAACTTAATCTCTTGTCATAAAGACAAAATCTTGTCTATATGTCGAGCATGTCATCTTGGAAAACAAATTAAACTTCCATTTTATCGATCTGAATCTATTGTTGAGGCACACTATTAACTTCCATTTTATCGATCTGAATCTATTGTTTGGTTATGCAATTTAATTTGGCTTTGATATATGTTTTTAAAACAGTTTTTTTGCTTGAGGGCGAGCAAAAGGTTAAGTTTGGGGGGATTTGATATCGCATATTTATATAGTTATTTATATGCGATATTTGGTCGGTTTTTCATAGTAAACATGATGGATATGATAGGTTTTTGCATTTAATCGTGTGGAAAAGTTGTTTTGTCCATTTTACAGGTTTATATGATCGGGAAGTGGAAATGGAGGAAGAAATGAGCTAAAATGACGAGAAATGGTGAAATCTGACAAGGAGAACGACGCGGTCATTAGATAGAACGATGGCCTCGGTATTTGCATTGGTTTCAAACCCGATTTATCAAGCTCGCTGCGTCGTTGTACTTCCTTAGGACGACGTCCACTTTCACAGTTTTGGAGTCCTACTCGAAAACGTTTTCCGTTTTCCTCTTGATTTTTCTCTATAAATACAACCTCAAACGTCCAAAATTAATCATCAATTATTCGTATCATCAATTGGAGCTGGAGATTTCGTTGGAGAGCTAGAAGAGAAGCTTGGAGTTGGAATTCGTTAAGATTCGGTCACGAAGCAAGTTTTGCAACTTTTCTAGTTTGTTTCTTATCTTTTCAAGACTATTTCCAATATGTTTTCTATATTTTTGTTTGCTGTTTTGAACATAATTATATTGTCTAGGTTCTTATATTCATTTTGGTTATAATCTTAATTATATTGTCTAGGTTCTTATATTCATTGTTGATTGAAACTCTAAGTATTTGAGAAGAATCTAGGGTTAGGTTAAATGGTAACCGAATAAATCAATCGGTCTATAATTGATTAAAGTTATCAATATTCGAAAGGAATTGGTAATAGAAACTGAAACAATTAGGTTTTAACACGAATACTAGCTTATAGTTACAAGAATTTGGATTAGAAAACTAGTAAGCTATTCGAAAGAAGGCTTTATAAGATCAAATCATAAACATCAATGTGGGTCTTAACGCTTAAATATTTGGGGCTTTCACCATATTCTAGAGGAATGATATTGTTTTAGATAATTAAAGATAATTAGGTATTCGAGGGGAACTTGATTAACAAATAGAACTAAGTTAGAATTTCAACTCCTTAGGTGAAGTCAAACCAATAGTGAACTATCCAAGCGAATATATTTCTCTTACTGAATTCTCAAAACAAATCTTTTCGCAATATCATTTTAAGTAATACGTTACCTTTTACTAATAATGTGACATTTCGATCACAACCCCCACTTTTACTAAGTTTTATTTTCGTAAAATTCTCAATACCAATAGTCCATGTGTTCGAAACTTGACTTTCTAAATCTACATAAAATATACAAGGGTACATTGCCCGGTATTGTGATTTAGAATTATTGATTTCAGAAAACTAGATTTCACGCATTATTAACTTAGAACCCTTAGTTAAATAGTCTTATCTTAGAAAACCTTAGCTTAGTTTAAAATCTCCTTATTTTTGTTTAACCATACTGATACTAAAAGCTTAGCTTAGTTAAATCCTTAGTTTTCATTTCCCAAGTTATTTTTCCTGCCTACCCTTGTCTTCAACAAACCACTTTCGCGAAAAGGCTAGACCCTCGGTTGAAGTACATGGAGGACCAATTAGATATCCCGAATGAGTTATCTTTGATATTAGGCAAGATATTTTTGCATATATGAAGGTTATTTTCAATTCCAAGGTCTAAGAACACGATCCAAGCTCCGAAGACTAATTCCTCTCTATCTACAATTCTTTTAAATAACACGGGGTTGAGAAAACTAGTCTACCCATACTTGTTCCCATATTCCCTCTCTTTTCATGCTCAATCTTTATTTGAGGATCTACAAACCAACTCTATCTCTTCATAGATGAAATTAGCAAAAAAATTCTTAAAGAAGTATTATCCTCCATCCAAGTGAATAAAGTTGTATAATGAAATCTCTGATTTTTTACAACTAGATGACAACAAGATGCCAAATCAGTCTACACAACATGGCTAAAATTTAAAAGATTGTTGAAGGAATGCCAATATTATTTGCATTGACAAATACTAGTAGGTGCATATATATATATATTCTACTATGGTTTGAATTGAAAAAATAGGCTTACTCTCAATACTTCTTCAAGAGAAAATTTTATGGATCAATATTAAGATGAAGCTTAGATTCTTATCCAGAACATGGCAATAAATCATCAACCGGGGATCATGATCAAAATGGAGGTTGCAGAATTGGAGACCACTATTGAAAACTTAGAAATCGAACTTGATACATGGAGAAATCCACCACCACCCAAATTATAAACCCATCCTCATCATCACATTCATCCTCAAACCATTAAAACATTCTACGTTAACCATTTGTATACTTCTACTCATCCTCAACTCTTGACTGCTTACAAACCCTTACAACTTGATTCTTTACAACATCGACCCTACTTGGTGCTCAATGTGACGTTATCCCAACTCATAATCAATTTGTTGACGCATATATATTTTAAAAATATGTAATGCCAAACAACTTGATGATGAAATGAATGATCACTTAGATAAATGGGTTAGAACAAAAATAAAGGTTTATACATGTAGAAGAATGCTATAGAAAAGACCTCATTAAGGTGATATGAGTTCAACCTATAAATTTTGAGAAGAGACCACAAGTCATCTCTCAATCTTTTAAATCTTCACCTCCCAAGCCTAAACCATCTCCTTCACACAATTCTTCAGAAGAAAAAAATATCCCTTATTCCTTGAAAAGTAATACACTCCAGACTAGGATTTCTAAATATGAAGTATAAACCAAATTAAACGTTGATCAATACAACCCTAGTAACTTCTTGAAACATTTGCAAGAATCCCGATCAACCAAGAAACCATATCAACACTTTCATATTTCCTTCTCCGTAAGGGACTTGTGGATCAATTCTATTTATTTTCCTTTTGTAAATTACATAGATTAAGACTAATGTAACACCGTGCCCGAATCCGACCCGATACTTGACTTGTAACTTTAATTCGGACTTTGTAATTATATACATTTGACGATTTATAAAAGTTCGATTTGAGTTATGTATATTTGGGTTATCTTAATTCTATTTAAACCTTGTAACATTATTAATATGTTATCTTGCATGTGTACATTAATGTACACTAAAATGTGTTTAATACACATGGACTTACATAAATGCAAGTAATTCTAGTAATGTGTTAAAGACAAGTAGTTTAATTAATACATGCATGCAAGGAATTATGTATGTATGTATGTTTTCTTGTTCTTAGCCTTGTTCTTAGCCTTCAAGTTTGGTCAAATGAGTTACACATTTCTTATTTATGGCTTTAAACACCTCTTTAACCATTTATTTTTGTAACCTACAATAATTAAATTTGGAGTTAATTATTAGGGGAGTTACATTTTGACCTTTCTTTATCACATATCAAACTCTATAAATTGTTGTCTTCTTGTCAAAAATCAAACCAACACAAAGCTCCATAATCAAAACTTCAAGCCTCCCATAATCGATTGTAAAGGTTCCCAATTCCATTGTTTTTCATCATAATCATGTTTATCTTTTATGTTACTCAAGCTTACCATCATCATCTTATTAATCTTGTCTATTCAAACTCTAATCTAGAAAACTCTAAATTCATGATATATTCTTATTCATATTTATTCTTATTTCTAGATTTGTAAAGGCAAGTTTGGTGTTCCTTTCAACGTATTCCGTATTCATAATCTAGTATCCGTATCTACCTCCGTATTTAATCATGTGAGTAAACTCGATGCCCTTTTTATTATATAAATCTTTGGGCTGTATCATGACATTCATATTCATACTTATATTCATACTTTTATGTTTAATTCATACTTATGTTCACATGTATATTTTATGTCTATATTCATACTTATAGTAATATGGTGATTCATATTCATATTTATGTTTATATTCATACTTATATATATGTGTATATTAAGACTTATATTCATATTGAGATTCATACTTATATTCATATTAAAACTTATATTCATGTTTATATACTCACTTATAATCATGTTTATATGTATACTTTTTGTATTATATTCATCGTAATTCATTCATATTGGTATTTATTCATAAAATTCATTCTTATTATATTCATTCGTAAAGTCATTTATGTTTATATGTACTTATATTCATATTTGATACTATATTTTCGTATTATGGCAAACATTGGAATGAATCAAGTGACACAAGCCTCCCCGATGCACACACGATAAATCAAACATTCAAACAATCAATCATTCATTATATGTATATACTAAACGGGAAACGTGATAGATCTACTGGCCGTTATTAGACATTCCGACGTGTTACTGTGAATGTCGAGGCCCTCGACCGGACCCTATGTGACTTTGGTCACATATGATATACATCAGACTTGATACAAACGCGTGTTATGCCATTATACACATATTATACTTTCTTTATATATTCTTTTATTATACATTCTTTTATACTACATTTTACATATTCATTTATATTACTTTTATACTCTTTATTACGTAATCTTTTAATACTTTATACTTGTGTCTTAAACTTGTTTATTCACCAATACTTTTGTATTGACGTTTACTTTTTACATGATACAGGAAATGGATAGGTTTGCTTGAAGAAAACATAAGAGCTTGGACCTAGTTAATGACATTAATGAATAATTTAAGTCTTTTGTCGTTTTTCGGTTATTTTTCTGTAAAACATTTATTTATCTTTAATGCATTCATTTAAACCATTAAATGTGTCTATTATAACCTAATAGAGGAACACGAGTTAAGAACAATTGTAATGCCTCAGGTGTATTCCGCTTTAGCCGGGGTGTTACAACTAACAACCCCAAATGGTAGATCAAGTAAGCACTCCGAAAAATCAACTTGTTCGATCAAACCCTAAACCACAAGTCAACCTTTGATCAATAACAAAAAGTCGAAACTAACCCTAAACCACAAGTCAACCTTCCAGATTGACCAAAGACACATCACGAGTTATCTCTAAGTTGAAGTAACCCGCAAATTTATTTTCCTTTACGTGTTGCTTTAACTAAACCATAAAACCCGCAAAATATCCTTATGATTATTTTGTTACAGTATGTCTATATCCGGAACTTGCTTTTAGTTTGATTCCTATGATCGCAACCAAGTTCGACGATAATAATTTCGTGCAAGAACCCTAATCTCCTAACAGTTTCATTAAAGACCTATGCATTAGGAACTACAACAACAGAATATTGATGATCCAATGGTTAACGGAATTAGAGTCTCATTTTAGTTCATTTTTGCACCATTCTGGCGAGAATAATGAAAGATCTTGATATTATTGATCTCTAAAATATTTAAGAACCGTAACTCTGATACCACTTGTTGAAATTTTGACCATCATCAAGCTTGAGAGCACCCACTCAATATAAGAGCTCCAATAATGGAACTTATGTTTGTTTATGATAATCGAGCAAGAAAGAAGAAAAAGAAAAAATGAATATCAAATATTTAGACTCTCATTCGAAATCTAGAAATGCAAAACTACCTATAGCTTGTTTCATGCTCTCACATTTATTTATAAGTAACATGGTAAATTGTATATAGAGTTAGATTAGAAAGGGAAAGAAAACATTTTTAATACCTTTCTAATCTAGCACTTACTTGCAAAATCAAGGATCCTTATTTATAAGTAATTCTAACAAAAAAAAAATATTACTCTAACCTAATTCTAAATAGCATTACTTATAAGACTAATCTAAGAGAAATGATATAAAAATCTAATTAAGTAAACTTATATATTAACTTAAGGGTTGGGATGTTAAATATCATTAAAAAATTTAAGACCAAAACAACCAGTTACAACTTTATATATCAAAAACCCATTTTAGTTTATTTTTGTTTAAAAGTTAATTATCACAAAAACCGTAAATGTATTAAAATAATAAATTACACCAATACAACGAGCATTATTTCCTCTTTTCATAGAGCACTCACTCTATACATTTTTGACTAAATGTTTTTCCGGGTTTTGGAAAGTTTATATTATAAATTCACAGTTCTATCAATCATTTTTTCGACTCTAGTTGAATATACATCATATAACATATTTAGGTTTTTGAATTTACATTTGGTATTCATATCACATGTGATTTGACATTTCGAATATCGACAATTGACAATAAACGAAGAAAAAAAATCGTCAAAATTCATTTTTTTTCCGGGTCTATATAGATTATCCCTCATATAATATTGTTGTGTTTTCAAATTCACATTTAAAGTAAAAATCATGTTTGTTATTGGCTTATTTGTTTTAAAATTATTCGTGTATTATAATATCACATAAGATTTATATTACTATCACATGTGATTTCGTTAAAACTTTTATGAGATTAATTAAATTATACTCAAAAAACTAATATGGTAGCCAAGTGAAACTAAAAAATCATTTAATAGTTAATATTATCGGGATTTTACCTATCCGTGCTTCGTATTGGAAATAAATATAAATTTTAATGGTTAAAATGAAATTATATTAAACATATGAGAATAAATTAGAAAATTCAAGAACTTAAAGAATCAAAATTAAAATTTATTATGAGAGTTATCAATTACTATTCACTAGAATGAATTTTGAGATATTCAGTAAACTAATATGGTAGCAACTGAAACTAAAAAATCATTTAATATTTATAAATTGAAGGTATCAATTATATTATTGATAATTTGTGATACATCAAACAAAGGGAGAATGTCTCTGTTTATATAGAAACTATAAAATATGAAATAAAGAAACAACCAAGAAATCAGCATCTAATGAGCACCAAATCAGGAGGTAAATATGAAAAGGATATGGACCAAATATATGAAAACTAATACTCCCCCTCAAGCTGGAGCATGCAAATTAACAACGCCCAGCTTGTCAAGTAAAAAACGAAGTTGCGAAGCTCCAAGACCCTTTGTGAGGAGATCAGCTAGTTGAAGTTTAGAGCTGCTTGACATAGGGCAAATTTCCTTCGATTCAACACGTTCACGAACAAAATAGCAATCCATTTCAACGTGTTTAGTGCGTTCGTGGAAAACCGGGTTGTTGGCAATATGTCGAGCTGCTTGGTTGTCGCAGAAAAGAGTAGTAGAGCCCAGTTGTGGAAGGCCGAGTTCCAGTAAAAGCCACCGCAACCAGATGATTTCACTAACAGATGTAGCCATTGCACGATATTCAGCTTCAGCGGATGAGCGTGAAACAACAGACTGCTTTTTGGTTTTCCACGAGATGGGAGCTCCACCAAGAAGAACAAGGTAACCGGTTCGAGAACGCCTAGTTAGAGGGCAACCAATCCAGTCTGAATCAGAGTATGCAACCAAATTCGTGCCACCGTCTTTCGGTAAAATAATGCCTTGACCAGGAGTAGCCTTGAGATATCGAAGGATTCTAAACACGGCATCCATATGATTCTGACGAGGATCTGAGACAAATTAACTAAGGGTATTAACCGAGTATGCTATGTCCGGTCGAGTGGCCTGAAGGTAAATGAGACGCCCAATGAGGCGTCGATAGGTACCGGCATCGACCTTGGGTTCCTGATCATCCATAACAAGCTTTAGGTTTTGTTCAATTGGAAATGAACTCGGGCGACATCCTTCCATGCCACTGTCCTTTAAAATATCAAGAGTGTACTTCCGTTGACTCAAAACAAGACCACGAGAAGTCCGGGCCACCTCTATCCCAAGAAAATATTTCAGTTCCCCAAGATCTTTGATGCTAAACTTGTCATGCAAGCATTGTTTGATTTCATTTATCTTCTTAGAGTTGTTTCCAACAATGATAACGTCATCTACGTAGATGAGAATGGAAAGAAAAGTGTCCTCATTTTTGTAGAGAAAAAGGGAATGATCTGCTTTGGATGATGAGAAGCCAAGACTAAGGAGGGCATTGGTAAATTTTTTATACCAGTTTCGAGAGGCCTGCTTGAGACCGTAGAGAGATTTTCGTAGACGGCAAATGCGATCTTCTTTCTTCGAGGAAAATCCTTGTGGCATCTTCATATATATTTCTTCATCAAGATCACCATGAAGAAAGGCGTTGTTGACGTCGAGCTGGTGGATGAACCAATTATTTTTCGTAGCTACGGATAGTAACGTTCGAACAGTTACTAGTTTAGCTACCGGAGCAAAAGTGTCATGAAAATCTTCTCCCTCGATTTGAGTGTACCCTTTGGCGACGAGTCTTGCTTTATATCTTTCGATATCTCCATTAGGCTTGTATTTGATCTTGTAAACCCATTTGGATTCAATGGCTCGTTTTCCTTTTGGTAAAGACTCAATAGTCCATGTACCGTTTTGCTCAAGAGCTTGAATCTCCTTCTTCATAGCCTCAATCCATTTTATGTCTTGCATGGCTTGTTTAAAGGTTTTTGGCTCATCAATGGTAGTGATGGCCGCCAAGAAAGCTTTGTGAGTATACGAGAAATTATTATAAGAAAGATAATTAGTAATAGGATGTACCGTTGAGGTGGCTTGAGTTGATGCGGTATTTGCATGGTCAACCGAAGGGGGAAGATCAACAATGAAATCATTCAAGCGTTTAGGTTGTGTCCGGTCCCTCTTTGGTCGATCGGTGCGTGTTTCGAGATTTTGAGGGGGTATTTCATCACTTATTTCATCACTTATATGTCCAGCCAAATTATGTGAGTTATAGTCAGACCCAATATCTTCCACCTCATTAGGAATGGTAGTTTGCTTAGGGTCTGGGCCTTCAATATTCTGGGCTTGTATGGGAACAAAAACATCATAATCATTTGAAACTTGAGTTTGAACTGGGAAAGTAAAGTTGTTTTCGTGGAACTTAACATCCCGTGACACCACTATTTTCTTGGTGTCAATATCAAATATTTTGTAGCCTTTTGTTCCTTGAGGATAACCAAGAAAAATTCCAGGTCTCCCCCTTGCCTCTAACTTGTCACCCTTTGTTTCGATACTCCAAAAATATGTAAGACAACCAAAGACCCTCATGTGATCATATTCGGGTTTTTGATTGTATAGCAATTCATATGGAGTTTTATCACCAAGAATTTTAGAGGGTAGGCGGTTGATAATGTATCCAGCCGTTAGTACACATTCCCCCCAAAAGCGCTTTGGCAAATTGGCTTCGAAACGCAAAGCCCGAGCCGTGTCAAGAAGGTGTCGATGCTTGCGCTCAACAACCCCATTTTGTTGAGGCGTATGAGGACACGTGGTTTCTAACAAAATGCCTTGCTTCGTGTAATAATTCAACATAATATTCGATGTGAATTCTCCACCATTGTCACATCTTATTCTTTTGACGGTTTTGCTAAACTGGTTTTTAATCATTTTTCAAAAATTCACCAAACAAGTACTAGCATCACTTTTATACTTAAGTAGAAAAATCCAAACATTCCTACTGAAATCGTCCACAATAGTCAAAAAATAATTTGCTTCATAGAATGAAGGAATTCGATATTTGCCCCATACATCACAGTGTAACAACTCAAAACACTCTTTGGTTTTAATTTCACTTAATGGAAAAGGAGATCTGGTATGTTTAGCCTTGGAACAAGAATCACAAACATTATTTCTAATATTAAAGGAAGCACCCTTGAGAAAATCCACTTTAGCTAGTTTTTCTTGAGATGTGTGACCCAACCTCTTATGCCATCTTTCAATAGAGACCGCCATAGCTTTCCTTTCCTCCCCAAACATCCCCATTCGGTATAGACCTCCTTTGCATTTACCCGCACCAATCAAGTTCCTCGAACAGAGACCCTGCATAACACAAAAATCAGGAAAGAATGTCACAGAACATTGAAGGTTTTTGGTTAATCGGCTAACGGATAAAAGGTTGCATGTAAACCTAGGAACATGCAATATCCCTTCGATTTTGGTGCCTCCTGGTAGGGTATAGTCACCCTTACCCTCAACCGGAATAGTATCTCCGTTAGGAATAACTACAGGCATTTCAATTGGATTTTTTTCTTTTGTTAACAAGGATATTATTAAGATAGGTTGTGTGATCGGTGGCCCCCGAATCAATAATCCAATCATCCTTATTATTAAAACTACCTGTCATGTTGGCCACTCGTTGATTCCCTTCATCACCTGTGTCACACCCCGCAAAATGGCGGAACCGAGGTGTACAGAGAATACGGTATCAGAGATTCAAAGGTTACATCAACATAAGTAAACCAAACATAATCAACATAGATAAATAAGTTCAAAATAGCATACTTATTACAATCATCCGAAAATATCAAAATACAGCTACAGCGTTTGGGATACTAAGGAATTAACAAAAGCAAAATAAATTCCATGCAAGTAATCCACGTAGCCAAGCAAGCATAACGTCAAAAAGTGTAACCTCAAATCCCTGAAAAGCGTTAAAATACGACGTCAACATAAAGTTGGTGAATTATTCGCAATAATTAATAAAAACATAATAGTATAAAAGTTTCAATATGTTTTGACCCAAAAGTGATAAGTTTTGAAGATAAGTTATTTGAAAAATGATGTTTCAAGGTATACGTGAAGTATACAAAACCTTTTGATAAAATACTCATACATATACCATAAAAATACCATAATCATTTCATAAAAATAGCATACTGGATAGATAATAGCCTTAGGTAAATACTGTACACCTGAACCATAACAATACTGGCAACTAACCCCACCTAGTGCATTACGCTAGGTTGTCCTCGAAAATCAACGGTCATAACATTGCTAACACGGACAGGGCGCATCCATCATCCATCGTGTTAACAATGAGGGCTTGTTAGACCCATATAGCGCTATATATACGAACCGGCGGCTAAAAGATAACAGGTGTGTATACGGGGCCTTGTTCTACCACAAAGGCGGAACAAGTTGGGTAATGCTAACCTAAAGGCATCCATATCCAAAATACATAACCATAATACATAATATACCATAAAATACATTTATACAACGCTAATCATGCCCAAAATGTAAAAGCGGTAAAAAGGGCAACGAATAACTCACAGAATAGCAAAGCAATCCAAACACGATATGTCGGGAAATAATCAGATACTGTCACGCTCCCACGTCTAAGTGCCCTAAACATCACGTAAATAAACATGTCTAAGTATCTCTAAGTCTAGTGGGGTATGCCTTAACGATTAACGTTTTATACGGGTTTTAAAATGACCAACAGGAACATCGATTTAACAGAATTACAAACGTTTCAAAAAGTCCGGCAAGTTAGTTACGTATCACGTAACTAGAAGTTACGCAACACGTAACTTAATTACGTGACAAAGGGTTAATTACGTGAGCTAGAAGTTACGGGATTCCGAAGTTACGTGACACACAAGGAATTACGTGATAAGCAAGCTACTTACGTGACCTAGAGTTAATTACGTGAACTACAAGTCACGTAAGTGACCAGTTACGTGCCCATGGGTTAATTACGTGATCCTGGAGTATGTTACGTGCTCAGTTACGTTCACGTAACACAGTTACGTGACGTAACTGGGTTTTTACGAAAAATTACATTCGGGATTCGATTTCTGAGTGTTTTAGGTGTCAAAATCATCCCATATTGGAACCCTATGTCCAGAATACGTTTAGGTACAATAACCCTCAATAAAATCCGAGTTTTGATGGTAAAAAGTGATGTTTTCGAGTTTGACTAAATAAAATAAAGTTTAAAACAAAATCGAAGAAATACTTACCCGATCAAGACGAAATTCGGAGGAAAGATGAAGATGAACGTGGTGCACAATAAACAAGCTTCGAAAATGAATTCCAACGGTCGGATCTTGAGATAATTTAGAGAGAAGTGTGTGTGTTTATGTGTGTTTTCTAGAGAGAGAATGAGATGGGGAAAATGGGGAAGAAAGGGTGGAATGTAGGTGAATAGTGACAAAATGGTTGGTAGTAATAAGACAAAATAGTAGGTGGAGGACGATTTTTGTAATAGAAATCTCCCATAGGACTAGTTTTGTAATAAATTTCTGAAAGGACTAAAATTGTAATTCTTTTTAAACGTTAATCTTAATCGTATAAATAAGGCATACAACCCTAACTTATCATAAGAGCATACTAGACTTATACTAAAGGCACTTAGAACTACACGTTCCCGACATAACGATCCGAATCACATAAAATACAAAGACGATACTCATAAAATACGAGAAATACGAATACAATACTCATAAAATACGAATACGATAAAACATAAAAAGGAATACAATAGGGTCAAAACATAAATATAAATAGATAAAACGAATACGGGTCGATAGAAATATACCTAGAAATTCGCGAATGTCACAGTCTCCCCAAGTAAAAAGAAATTTCGTCCTCGAAATTATCACTTGGTACTACTTCCGGGGGAAAGGTGAGGATACTTCCGCAGAATTTCATCTTCGCGTTCCCACGTGAACTCAGCTCCAAAACGGGAATTCCAACGAACCTTGACAATCGGGATCTTACTTCGTCGTAGACGCTTAACATCACTAGCAACGATCTCGATCGGTTCCTCAACGAAATGAAGCTTATCATCAATCTGGAGTTTCTCAAGCGGGACTAATAACGTCTCGTCAGCCAGGCATTTCTTCAACTGAGATACATGAAATACATTGTGTACGCAGCTCAGTTCTGCCGGCAATTCTAGTCGATAAGCAGCTGGGCCGACGCGGGTTAAGATCTTGAACGGACCCGTGTATCTCGGACTCAGCTTGCTGCGCTTCACGAATCGGACAACCCCTTTCCATGGAGAAACATTCAATAATACCATATCTCCAACACTGAACTCAAGAGGCTTCCTGCGCTTATCAGCATACTTTTTCTGTCGATCTCTTGCAGTAATTAATCGTTCCTTGATCTTGAAGATCTTGTCAGTGGTCTCTTGTATAATCTCCGGACCAGAAATCTGACTATCTCCAATTTCTGCCCAACATACCGGCGATCGACACTTGCGGCCATACAAAGCTTCAAAAGGTGCACACTTGATACTCGTGTGATAGCTGTTGTTGAACTCAATCAACGGCAAATGAACGTCCCAACTACCACCAAAATCAATTGCGCAGGCTCGTAGCATATCTTCCATGGTCTGAATAGTTCTCTCACTCTGACCATCGGTCTGTGGATGATAGGCGGTACTCATATCTAACCTTGTACCCATAGCAGTCTGGAATGTCTTCCAAAATCGTGAGGTGAAACGAGCATCACGATCGGAAATAATCGATACGGGGACTCCGTGTTTCGATACAATCTCTGCAATATATAAACCCACGAATCGCTCCATCGGATAATTCTCACGAATCGGTAGGAAATGAGCAGACTTCGTCAAACGATCAACAATAACCCAGATACTGTCATAACCACTCGAAGATCTCGGAAGCTTCGTAACAAAATCCATAGTAATACGCTCCCATTTCCACTCGGGAATCTTCGGTTGTTGGAGTAGCCCAGACGGTTTTCTGATACTCAATCTTCACTTTGGAACAGGTCAAACATCGACTAACATACTCGGCGATCTCACGCTTCATACCCGGCCACCAATAGAACTCTTTCAAGTCATGATACATTTTGTCGGAACCCGGATGAATGGAATAGTTAGACTTATGGGCTTCGTCTAGAATCAACTGACGGATACTAATCGGAACC
>CAJVGC010000582.1:58227566-58273192 GCA_910822075.1 Senecio squalidus | reverse complement strand
CGGAAGGTGAGAAATAATGTGGTCTCGCATAGTCTGGGGCAACCCTTGAGTGAAGCGTTCGATTCTCTCATTCTCCGTGCGAACCAAACGAGGAGCCAAAACACACAAATCATAGAATCTATTCACATACCCGCGAAAATCAGAACCTTGCATAGTCAGGTTCCATAACTCATTCTCCAACCTCTGCGTCTCAGATGACGGCACATACTCTTTCCTCATCATAACCTTCAGATTTTCCCAACTCATCAAGGTAACAACAGCCCGGCCCTGAACCCGTTTCACCGAGTTCCACCAAGTTAGGGCTTTACCCTGGAACAAGAACGTAGCATACTTAACCTTGCTGTCTTCAGCACATCCCGAAACGTCAAACACCGACTCAATCTTCTCAAACCACTGCAGGGTAGCAACCGCATCCTCGGTACCCTTAAACTCAGTAGGTTTGCAATCCAGAAAGTCTTATACGAACAGCCTCGGGGTGGATCCTCAATAACAATACTCGGTCCACCGACTCCCACATGCACTGCTCTTCCCACTTCAGAACCATCGCGCCCAGACGCCGTACCTTCTGATCCAATTGCCGTGCATCACAAGGTTCTTCAAACCCTATGTCGGCATCCTGCACCGGTGGTCTCCTTGAGCTGTGCCATAATCACGGGTATTGCCGCTGCAATCTGCTCCGCAATCAACTGACTGATATTCGGTGTAGTGGTATTAGCATTGGGGGCAGCAGTAGTATTCTGAGGCGTAGCACCCGCTCTCACACTGGCGCGACCAGTGACGGCCGGAGTAGACCTAGTAGAAGCTCTCTTAGGCGGCATCTTCTACGAATGTCAAACAGAATAAATCAGAACGATGACCGGACGTGCGACTAAAACAAACAGGCCTCAAAGCATAAAATGCAAAACAAAAGCACATAAAGCATACGAATCACATACAGGCCCACAAAAGAAGGAAATGCGCACATAGAGTAAATCAGATAGGTCCAAAAGCCTAGGTCATAGTCTAAGTGATTTCGTAAGGTCACTTAGTTCGCTTATAAACCATTGGCTCTGATACCAACTTCTGTCACACCCCGCAAAATGGCGGAACCGAGGTGTACAGAGAATACGGTATCAGAGATTCAAAGGTTACATCAACATAAGTAAACCAAACATAATCAACATAGATAAATAAGTTCAAAATAGCATACTTATTACAATCATCCGAAAATATCAAAATACAGCTACAGCGTTTGGGATACTAAGGAATTAACAAAAGCAAAATAAATTTCATGCAAGCCAAGCAAGCATAACGTCAAAAAGTGTAACCTCAAATCCCTGAAAAGCGTTAAAATACGACGTCAACATAAAGTTGGTGAATTATTCGCAATAATTAATAAAAACATAATAGTATAAAAGTTTCAATATGTTTTGACCCAAAAGTGATAAGTTTTGAAGATAAGTTATTTGAAAAATGATGTTTCTAGGTATACGTGAAGTATACAAAACCTTTTGATAAAATACTCATACATATACCATAAAAATACCATAATCATTTCATAAAAATAGCATACTGGATAGATAATAGCCTTAGGTAAATACTGTACACCTGAACCATAACAATACTGGCAACTAACCCCACCTAGTGCATTACGCTAGGTTGTCCTCGAAAATCAACGGTCATAACATTGCTAACACGGACAGGGCGCATCCATCATCCATCGTGTTAACAATGAGGGCTTGTTAGACCCATATAGCGCTATATATACGAACCGGCGGCTAAAAGCTAACAGGTGTGTATACGGGGCCTTGTTCTACCACAAAGGCGGAACAAGTTGGGTAATGCTAACCTAAAGGCATCCATATCCAAAATACATAACCATAATACATAATATACCATAAAATACATTTATACAACGCTAATCATGCCCAAAATGTAAAAGCGGTAAAAAGGGCAACGAATAACTCACAGAATAGCAAAGCAATCCAAACACGATATGTCGGGAAATAATCAGATACTGTCACGCTCCCACGTCTAAGTGCCCTAAACATCACGTAAATATACATGTCTAAGTATCTCTAAGTCTAGTGGGGTATGCCTTAACGATTAACGTTTTATACGGGTTTTAAAATGACCAACAGGAACATCGATTTAACAGAATTACAAACGTTTCGAAAAGTCCGGCAAGTTAGTTACGTATCACGTAACTAGAAGTTACGCAACACGTAACTTAATTACGTGACAAAGGGTTAATTACGTGAGCTAGAAGTTACGGGATTCAGAAGTTACGTGACACACAAGGAATTACGTGATAAGCAAGCTACTTACGTGACCTAGAGTTAATTACGTGAACTACAAGTCACGTGAGTGACCAGTTACGTGCCCATGAGTTAATTACGTGATCCAGGAGTATGTTACATGCTCAGTTACGTTCACGTAACACAGTTACGTGTCGTAACTGGGTTTTTACGAAAAATTACATTCGGGATTCGATTTCTGAGTGTTTTAGGTGTCAAAATCATCCCATATTGGAACCCTATGTCCAGAATACGTTTAGGTACAATAACACTCAATAAAATCCGAGTTTTGATGGTAAAAAGTGATGTTTTCGAGTTTGACTAAATAAAATAAAGTTTAAAACAAAATCGAAGAAATACTTACCCGATCAAGACGAAATTCGGAGGAAAGATGAAGATGAACGTGGTGCACAATAAACAAGCTTCGAAAATGAATTCCAACGGTCGGATCTTGAGATAATTTAGAGAGAAGTGTGTGTGTTTATGTGTGTTTTCTAGAGAGAGAATGAGATGGGGAAAATGGGGAAGAAAGGGTGGAATGTAGGTGAATAGTGACAAAATGGTTGGTAGTAATAAGACAAAATAGTAGGTGGATGACGATTTTTGTAATAGAAATCTCCCATAGGACTAGTTTTGTAATAAATTTCTGAAAGGACTAAAATTGTAATTCTTTTTAAACGTTAATCTTAATCGTATAAATAAGGCATACAACCCTAAACTTATCATAAGAGCATACTAGACTTATACTAAAGGCACTTAGAACTACACGTTCCCGACATAACGATCCGAATGACATAAAATACAAATACGATACTCATAAAATACGAGAAATACGAATACAATACTCATAAAATACGAATACGATAAAACATAAAAAGGAATACAATAGGGTCAAAACATAAACATAAATAGATAAAACGAATACGGGTCGATAGAAATATACCTAGAAATTCGCGAATGTCACAACCTGTGTTTGTTTGACATCCAAAATGTTCCAAGAATTCATTGTATTGCTCAACAGTGAGTCCGAGAATGGGACTCGAACCACTTTCAATGCAAGAAGCCCTTGGTTTTGTCTTGTCTCCCTTCGCCTTTCCTGGCCACCACTCAGGATAGCCAATCCGTTTGAAGCAACCCTCTCGATTATGTCCATCCCGATGACAGTAAGTACATACCTCTTCTTCTTGCTTTCCCGTTTTCGAATGAATCCTCTCCTTCTGTTGTGAATAGTTGTCACGCTTTCGAGGAATAAAGGCTTTGAAGGCGGTGGCTTCTACAACAGGTTTCTTGTCTTCCGTTATCAGTTTTTGTCGTTCATCTTCTGCAACGAGATGATATGTTGTACCGAGACCCGAAGTTGGTTTGGTGGCTAGGATTTGAGTTTTAATGACTCCGAACCCTTCATCGAGACCCATAAGGAACTCATACAACCTCTCTTTCTCTTGGTGCGCAATAAGCCGTTTACCAACATCACATGTACACCCGTTACACGTGCACCGTGGGGTGGGAGACACCGACTGGATTTCATCCCATAATGATCGAAGCTTTATATAATAGGCTGAAACAGTGGCGCCATCTTGGTGTGAGGTAGCGATCTTGTTTTTCAATTCGTACGCCCTTGGTGCACTTTCTTTCCCAAATCGTTCAAGAAGATTGGACCACATCTCTGCTGCGGTGTATGCGTATTTGACGATGTCCCTTATTTCCTTTTCCATGGCAGTGGTAAACCATCCTTAAGTCATCGCATCTACTCTCATCCATGGCATGTAATCCTTGGATGTCTTTTCTGGCTTTTTAATTGACCCGTCGATGAAGCCAATCTTACGTTTTGCGAATAAGAAATTCTCCATCTCCTGTGCCCAATCTGCATAATTTTTATCCGACAATGCGTCGTTAACTTGCATTTGTCTAGGATAATCGGAAGGGTGAAGATAATATGGTGAGTTGTAATCAACGACATTGCTGCCGTTGTCTTTTGGAGGTGTTTCCGTATTGTCGGCCATGTGTTTCGTCGAGCAGTAGGATCACTGCTCTGATACCATTATAAATTGAAGGTATCAATTATATTATTGATAATTTTTGATACATCAAACAAAGGGAGAATGGCTATGTTTATATAGAAACTACAAAATATGAAATAAAGAAACAACCAAGAAATCAGCATCTAATGAGCACAAAATCAGGAGGTAAATATGAAAAGGATATGGACCAAATATATGAAAACTAATAAATATTTCATACTATCAAGATTTTACCTATACATATTTCGCATCGGGTTTATCAGGAATAACCGGTAAATAAAAGTCAACCAAAATCATGTAAAGGTTAAAAATGAAGATAGATATAAATTTAGAGGCTAAAATGAAATTATATAAAAAATATGGGAACAAACTAGAAAATTGGAAAACTTAAAGAATCAAAATTAAAATTTATTGTGAGACGTATCAGTTACTATTTATTAAAATAAAGTTTAAGAGTATTGATAAGAATAATGATATAATATATTTAAGACATTAGTCTATATAAAATGTTGTGGGTCGAAACTTTTTGGATTTTTAGAAAAGGACATCCGTAGACTAAGATATATAACTAGAGTATAATACCCACTAAACAGTTAGAATTAGTAATTAGTAATCAATAATAAATACAGATTAAAACAAAATCAAAGGAAAATTATAAACAATTAAATCACCACACAATACAAAATACAAAGGAAGAATACAAATCATTTTAATACGATATGCATGAGTTCAAAAAAAAAAGGTCATCTAAAACTCAAATAAAAAAAAAAACAAATAAAAAATTAAACTACACTAAAAGTAAAATATAAAAAGTAAAAATATTATTTAATGAAGGGTATAATAGGAATATCAATTGAACTAGTGAGTTGAAACAAATTATATGGTAACGTTAGTATTTATTTATATCATTTCTCCTAATCAAGTTATGCTCTGAATAATCGGATGCCATAAAAAGTTGTATTACTTATAAAAATGAGTTGGACTATAAGGGTAATCGGTATTAGTAGTCATCGCCCCATGACCGGTGATGGTTGTTATCAGCCATACATACAAGAAGCAGTTAACACACACACACAAACATCCCCTCTATGGCGTCTCTCTCTCTCTCTCTCTCTCTCTCTCTCTCTCTCTCAAGTAATTTGTATTCGTTTTTTTATTTGTGTTTGTGCGTGATTGGATGTTATCATATCATTGAAGGTTTGATGGTTGTGTGAAGGGTGTTTTGGTAAAAGAAAATTGTATGTTTGTCACAACAAATAGATCAAGTGAAACTTGTTTTTAAAAAGTGTGTAATTTTCTATCTATTGGTACTTGCAAACGGTGGTCAATATATTTACATTTAAAAGCTTAGAGAAACATGTAGGTAAAGCAAACATAATAATTTATTTATATGTAAGTTTAAAAGAAAGTTCACACCTTTTGTGTATAAATATTAAAAAGTTCATGTTTAAAAGTAGTAGTGATCGAGTGTGATACTAGTCTTTTATCGAATCGTTATTGGTTCGTTTTTAGAAGAAAAGTTAGAACGAAAACTGGGATTATGGTACTTTTTAGTTACTCATGTACTCGTCCCGTACCGAACAAGTTCGTATCTAGTTGTTTTTATAAAAATTATAATACTATACCGAGTACTAGGGGTATCTAAAATCGAATAACCAAATTTTTTGAATATCCGCTTTCAGGGATATCAAATTTATTATATATTTTGGAGCGAATGTCACAAATCGTTTTTAGGTTTAGTCAGTTTTTCACATATGGTCCTTTTTCAAAAAATTAGCAACAACTATCATTTTATTACTATTTTTAATCACCCGTTGTCATTGTTCACCTAAAAAGACTATAATATCCTCTCTTTTTATATTTCTGATTTGTATAAGCTTATTAATTACACTCCGTCACACACAAATACACATTCTCTCTCTCTCTCTCTCTCTCTCTCTCTCTCTCTCTCTCTCTCTCTCTCTCTCTCTCTAAAAATTAATATATATATATATATATATATATATATATATATATATATATATATATATATATATATATATATATATATATATATAGGGACTGGTTCATGCGAGAACTCCTATTTCTGCGAGAACTGCGAGAACTCTTAAAAAAAGTGTCAATTAACATGTAACTATCTCCATTAACATATACAAACTATTCAATGTTAAAAATCTAGTAAAATTACAAATGAAAAATTAAAAAAAATTATATGAAATCACGCGTATTTAGAATTGTTCACATGTGAACGTTTTTTTTCAAAAAATAAGTTCATATATGAACGAAATTTTTTTACGTTATTTTATATGATTTTTTTTTAGTTTTTTACTTATATATTTACTTGATTATTAATCTCCAAAAGAGTTTGTATATGAATGAACAAAGTTAGACGTGATTTAACACTTTTTATAAGAGTTCTCGCAGTTCTCGCAAAAAAATGAGTTCTCGCATGAACCATTCACTATATATATATATATATATATATATATATATATATTAATTTTTACTTCGATATATCTATGACCCAAATCATTTTAATTTCATCATAAACAAACAACACCTCAAATCATTTTAAAAATCAAATTCAATACAACTCCAAAAATTCTAAAAATAAAAATCCTAAAAAAAACAATCTAATTTTATGAATCAAAGTAATCTCCATCATATAAATAAAATTCTAAAAATGCTAAAACTAAAATCAAACCCAATTCTAATTTATGAATCACAAAACGAAATAAACACATATCTTTGTCGTTTTCAAACCCCCAAAATTTGTCGATCAAGGAAGGCGCGACTATGGGTCGTGGGTTTATGATACGGGAGCTAGCGAATTTGGTGGAGAAATGAATCGAGGCTTCGACTGTTAATGGTGGTGTTCTTCGTATCCGGGGATAATGGTGGTTGTCTTCGCCGTTAATGTGTTGTTCGTGGTATCCGATGATGAATATATAATGGATTGAAGGTGAATTGATAATGGTTGTTGGAGGTTATCTTTGTGTTATGTGTTTTTTTTTTCTTTATTATAAAACAAGAGAAAATTGATTTATGAGAGTGATTTTTAAAAAAATTAGAAAATGATATATGAGAGAAAAGTTTGGATGATGATCATGATTAACCTGGGAAGATAAGAGGGATGAGAGATTATTTGTCACATTTCGCTCAGGCGAAAACCCGATGTGTACAGTGACATAGGTATCAGAAGACAAAGATTACATCGAATAAAAACTACAACATTAAGTTTACATTAAATAAAATTTAGGATTACAATAAATACAATGTAAATACAAGTTTGTGGCTTAAAAAGAAACTAAACTACGTCTAGCTAAGTCTCCTCGAAATCCACACAAATAATAGAGAAACCGAACTACGTCTAGTCAAGTCTCTCCGAAAATCCCTAAAATCCAATATCAAATATGTACTCCATAATCGATGTAAAATCTCAATCTCCTGAAAAGCGTTAAAATAATACGACGACAACATAAAGTTGGTGAATTATTCGTATTTTATAAAACAATAAGTCTGCTCGATAGTTGAATAGGTTTTGACCCTGTTAAAATACATAAGACTAGTATAGATGCGTCAATAAAATAATACCTTGAATCATGACCATAAATTTGATATGTGCAATAACTTTAGATAATCTAATACATCTAATCCTTACATTGACACTCATATACGACATTCAAATACGTAGCGGGTCAAGCTACAGAACCATACGACCATACAACCTTCAAATATGCAGTGGGTCAAGCTACATAATACTACTCAAATACAACCCTCAAAATTGCAGCGTGTCAAGCTACATAATGATACTACAATACTTATCTAAAGGCACCATATCAAAGCATAGTCAAGATATACATACATACTTTAAGTACTTTAAAATAACGCTTAACATGTCCAAAGTTTAAAAATAGTAAAAAGGGCAACGAATAACTCACAGATCAGCAAATATTATGTCGGGTAGACACAATTAGGAGAATACGCTCCACCGCCTAAGTGCCATAGCATAAAGATAGCAAATAAGTCTAATTATCTCGATAAGTCTAGTAGGGTTTTGCCTTTTTATTGAATGTCGTTATATTGTATAGTTCATATAGAGTGTTCGAAAGGTTAATATATTTCGAGTTAAAGATAACGAATGTATGATAATAATATTTTGATTCATCGTGACAAATAAGAGTTAACGATATTTCGAGTCGAGGACAACTAATAGAAGATACCAATTAATGGTGAGAATAATGTCCAATAAAAGATGACGATACCTCGAGTCGATAACGACTAATGGAGGGTATCTTTTGCATAAGTCAATAATGACAATCAACGATGAATGATTTCCCGAGTCGGAGATGACTAACAAGAGTACCGGTTGAATGGAATAGGGTTACCAAGATTTGGTTGAAGTCAACTCAAGTCAACGTCAATGGTAGTTGACTTGGTCAAAGTCAACGATCTCGAGAGAAGTCAAAGTCATCTAAAAGTCCACGTCCGACGCTTTGAATAATCTTTAAGTAAAGTAGTTTGAAAATGACTTTATAAAGGGTTAACCAGAGTTGACTTTAGTTAAAGTCAAATATACACGATGCGAGTCAATGTTGATAAAAAAAAAGTCAACGTTCGAAGTATTTGACGAGCATAAGTCATATGAAGACGTTTCAAAGCATTTTAGGTCAAGGACTATTTTATAAAGTGTCATATGATACCAATATACGTTTACTATGATAAATTCATGATTACATTCCTGTGTGACTGAATAATTTGAGCTTTCCGGCTCACTACACAGTAGAAGTCACGGGCATTCACGCACAGGTTGGATTGTCCTTACACGGTTAACACATCAGTGTTCTCACTTGATCTGCTCGGAAGTTAATAACTTTCACAATCACATTCCTATGTAAATCTTCTCAATGTGAAGTCTCGGTAACTGTGATTCTTCAAGTTGCAGGATGCGGAAGATCTTGAGATCATCGCACACGATACCCTTCGATCTTCTAGGATTTCGATAAGATTCTTGATACTCACTGGTCAATCTAGGAGAGACATAACATAACGTTGTTTCAATTGCTGGGGAGTATCCTCCTGACAGGGACCATCATATACGATTCATTCAACTACAAAAGCTTTGTCCTCAAGGTGATATATGGAAGAGTTTTCAACAACTTTATATAAGGTCGATTATTCTCAAGGTGAACAAATCTTGATAGGCCTCTTACGATTTAAGTCATTTCTTCACGATTGGATCAGAATAAGATTTCAAGAATATTCTTCTGAAACGATTTCGAAATTGAATTAGGATATTCCTTATGTCGTTCACCACTATGAGAACGGATAAGATCGTTGATGATAATGGGAATCGTGAATTTGACGAGATAAAAGAATGGCGAATACAATTTCTTAAGCGGTGAGAGCTACTGGCCCGTTATCAAACCAAACGGCATTGTAACAACTCACATTATAATAATGGGTACGAGAATTATCTTGGGCAAGAAGTTCACTACTGACGATACTAGATCGGAAATCAACTTCGTAAGGCCATAGAATTTAGAACTGTTCAGATGAGTCATCAGTCGTAGAGATAAAATCAACGGTTATCTATCGTCGGCTTATCAAGCTTATAGTAATTAATTCAACTACGTTGACTCAACTTCTTCATGGAAAACTCACACACATTCTTACGGAGAGTGGTCATAGCATATAATACTCCTATCAGATAATACGTCTGACTAGGCAATTCTGCCACTCCCGAAGTCGTTAAAAGAGTCGAGGAACTTCGCAATAAAGCATTGTTCCAGGAATAAGGTAAAAAAAAAATTGTTTTTTTTGTTTTTTGTTTTTTTTTAAACGCAGTTTATCAGCTCAAGATATTCAGGAATATCTACGGGAATACTTCCACTTCCACACGAGTATCGCACTAATCCTTCGCCTTCACTGTAGCATATCTCATCCCCACGTGGACAAGGTAAAACCGGATAGTCTTTACTAATACACTCGTGATTCTTCAAATTTATGGCGGATGGAATACGAATTAACGAAACAGAAATTGCGACGGCGAACAGAATAAGAAAACGATCACGAAGGTGAAAAGGTATGTGTGATTAGATAACTCTCGAACGCGAAACTAACGTTGAAATAATTATGTTCACGTACTACGGGGTAGTATCATGACTACATATGTCAAAGGAGTATTTCTGGAGTGTAATATGACGAAATAATGTAGAAAGCAAGGATGACGGAGACGTAGACGTGAAAACGAGACGACGAAGAATTCTCTCAGGGCACACTACTACCGGAGATACGTTTAGAATGCGCGGAAGAAAAGGGTTCCATGAAAGGTATAGGGGAAAAATCACCAAGTGTACGAGACGAAATGATCATTTAATCATGAATGAGAAGTGAACGAAGAACGATTTCATATACACAACAATAGAAGATGTCGCGAATACGAACTGGCGAGGAAATTCGATAACACAGACGTCGGTTTCATACGGATCTGCACGCGGATAGACCAACGCATCAATGCTCGTGAAGACATACAAAGCGTCCTCGGGCGATAGACAAACTCGATAGGATACTCAGATAATCAAACTATGATAGTGGTGATATCGGGCTCTCTGCTTCAACGAATACAAGTTGATAGGAAAGGGTGGTCGATAAGACAACAATGAAGTTCCGATAAAGTCTTCGGTTAAATACAGTCTACTATAATACTGATACGAGGAATAACGTGCGAAGAGTTACGAGTCGTAAAAATTTCCAACCCAACTAGCGTCAACTATGACGAGACGTGAAAGCGATAAAAGAATGATGGAACGTCGTCGATAATAGAGATAATTGGTTGAATAAGGGGGATACAGGAAGTAATTCAAGCAGGTTTTAGAATACTCTAACCATAGGCCACTGCAAGACTTAGAAATTTTCATACGAAAGAATAAGGTTCCAAGCATAAGTCACTACAACGATAATAATAGTGTCGAAGAGAATAAACATAACCATAATAGTCTCACCCCGCTCAGGCGGAAACCCGAGGTGTACAGTAATACAGTATCAGAGATTCAAAGGTTACAAACAATCATAAGATAACAATACAACCATCCATTAGAATAAAATAAAAGTGAAATAAGTTGAATTACAATACTCGAATAAGATCAAAATACGACTAAATAGTTTTGGAATACAAAGGGAACTAATACAAATAAGAAAAAGAAGTTCTAATAAGCATTCATATAGTCAAATAGCAATAGCATCAAACTTGTAACCTCAAATCCCTGAAAAGCGTTAAAAATATAATACGTCAACATAAAGTTTATGGATTATTCGCATAAAAATAAGATATAAGTAATAAAAATGTTTCGATAAGTTTTGACCCATAACGGATTAAATAAATCATTTGTAAATCATACTTTGGAACTCATAAGTGATTTAAATAAAACCTTTCATAAAATACATTTCAATAGCATACGCCACAAATACATACATGAGCCTTAGATATTTAATACCGCCTGAACCATAACATACTCAGGACTACCCCACCTTAGTGTGTCAAACTAAGGTTATACTACGAAAAAAGCGGTCATAACATCCACCTAACTTGACAGAGCGACATCATCATCATAGAGTTAGTGGTGAGGGTTTGTTAAACCCATATAGATCTATATATATGTACCGTCGGCTCATACGAGTTGACAGGTGTGCATACGGGGCCTCATATTACCACAAAGGCCATTCAAGTATAGGGAACGCTAATATAATAGGCATCATAATCCAATAATCCATAACATACATACATACGTAATACAACATACATACTTTAAAAATAGAACGCTTCTCATGCCCAAAATAGTATAAAAAGGTAAATAGGGCTCGAATAACTCACGGGATAGGAAAACGAAAGCAACGAGTACGATAGATCGGGTAATAATCAACCGAAAGCAACTCCTTCGCCTAAGTTCCCTAGCAATACATACAATAAACCACCTAATCATCTCTAAGTCTAGTAGGGTTTGCCTTATACGTTAACGTTATATGTTATAATATTTATAATGTTCGAAAAGGATACTATTTCACGTTATTAATGATAATGTAACAGTGTCATAAGATAAACGTTTGGATAATATAAACGTTTACCGTCGATCATTGTGATTACGGTCGATCATTGGATAATATAAACGTTTACCGAAAATGTAATACTTTGATGAAAATCGTTTAAGTAATGATAGGTCGAAGATAGTGTATATGTTATATGTTCAAAACGTTTGGTTACATAAGTATAATAAACATAGGTAATATAATCAGTAAGTAACAATAGGTTTCAAAGCGGTGAACGAGTTTAAATATCTAACATCGGAACATACATTTTCAAGTCATTTTTGAGTGTTTTAACGATAGTATTCACCACATATTATGTCCATAAGTCTAATATAAGGTTCTTAGTTAAAATCCATCATAATTTCGGTAGAAAATACAGATTTATAGGTGTTAATATCATTTTATAATATGTGTTTTAGGTGATAAATATATATAAATTTTAAGATAATATTTGTTGTAAAACGATATTTAATTTCATTTTGACAAAGGTTTATGGATCTAATTTGAGATTAAAGAAAAAGATAAGAAAACATAAGATTTGTTTATAAAAAGCTTATCAAAATGAAGGAAACAAAAAGGGATGAATATAGATGATAAAAGCTCCGGTTTGTATGGTGAATCTTGCTGAAAATGGGGGTATTTTTGTTGATAAAATCACTGGAGTTGGTGGAGAATGAAAGGAATAGGTGGTGTGTGTGTTTTGAGAGAGAGAATATTTAGGTTTGATAGAATGAAATGAAATGGGAATTGGGCAATCAATTGGGGCAACTCCCAACTACCCTGGAGACAGTAAATGGGGGGTTGTCTCGGTCGTTGGGAAAGTTTCCAGAGAAAAGAGATAGTGAGAATCTTAACAAAACCAAGAAAATATGGTCACTGCATCGCACCATATAGGGAGTGCGACGCAGCGCCTTCAGACGGGGAAAGTTAACTTTTTGGTTAAAAAGACTAAATTTGTAATACTTTTAACGTTAAGTCTGATAAGGACCAAGTTTGTTAAAGATTTGCAGTTAGTGGACTAACTTTGGAATATATTTTGACGTTAACTTTAATCGTATAAATAAAGGCAATAATAACCCTAACTAACTTACGAGCATACTTATTTCTACCAGGCAGTTAGGTTCTAATACGGTTTCTGTCATAAAGACGAGAAATCCAAACAGTACTAACCCGAAAAAACATAACATATAAAACACTTCGATAATAAATATAACCCAAATAACTCGATAAATACAATAAACTCATAAACTCATACGCGCATAAAACGCAAATACCGAAATAAATACATGATAGGGTCAAAACGAAACATAAAACATAAAACGATACACGGAATATGACGGAATAATACCTCGAAAGTCGCGGTTGTCACAATAATCACGTCAGCATAAATAAAGCACAATACGTTAGCATCAACGAGGCAACATTCATATAATCAAAAAGGGTAATCGGATTTAATAAGTAAATCCAAGGTTTCAAATTTAATATAGCCCGGATAGATAGAATAAGATAACGTCGAATAGAATAAGGTATAATAACATCAAGTGGAAATAGAGTACAATAATGTCAAACGGATCTTAAAGGAACTAGTCGGAGCAATACAGTTCCACATAAACGGTTCAAGTGGTTACAAAAGTGAGCATTAGACTACGGCAACTTCATATCTTGAGTTCCTAACGCTTCGTTGCTCGAAGTATCGGTAATAGGGGAAAGGATGAAAGGAGAGGAATTCCATTTTGGGCATCTGTGACGAAAATGTCCAAAAATACCACACTCGTAACACGAGCCGGGAGCAACCTTACAATAATTCTCCATGTGCCCTAATTTCTTGCACCCCAGACATACCCAACATGCGACTTCACTAGCGTAGGTACTACCACACTTACGACACTTAGGGCGATTTCTCCAATTCTTTGTAGGTGTAATCACGCGATCCTTAGTCTTTCGTGGTCCTCGACTACGCTCGTGACTTTTCTTCTTTTTGCAATGGAAATTTCTCTTTCGTTTACAGCTATGCTCTCACTGAGCCTCGGTCTCCTTAGGAAAGTCACCGGGCTCGGCATGATCGAGTTTAGTACCAAAGCTCGCGCCACTAGGCGTAGAGTCCCGAATACTCTGAAGTACGCTCTCAGTGACCTTAGTGGAACAAAAGTGAAACCTGTTCCACTATAGTAGGTTAATTACATAGGAATGAAACAATATCAAAAGTTGAGTGGTTTTTGATAGAGAAAAAAAATTATAGTGATTTTAGTGGAACAAAAGTGAAACTTGGTTACTATTCTATGGATTTTCCCTTAAATTTTACTTAAATTTTTAACTTTTAAGTAAAAACTTGAAATTCTTTATAATATAGTAAAGATAAGCGTGTATAATTTTAATACGTTTAAAAATGTGTAAATTTTAAATTTTTTTTACATATTTCTTCAAACTTGTAAATGTATTACTTTTGTACGCATTTAAATTTTTGAACAATTTAACAAAAATTCAACGCACGAACCATGAAGAAAATGTGTGAAAATTATATCGTTTTTTATTTTTGATATGTTACACAAATTCTAATGCCCTATGTGTACGTTCATAATAAAGAAAAGAATAGTTTAGAAAGAAAAAGGTTGCAAAGTCAAGAAAGATTGGTACATGTGGATTATAAATACCCACCACACCCCCTCTCTTACATAACAACATCTGACACATTCTTCTCGTAAAAACAGTCATGACAGGTTTATTAGCAGAAAACCAATCACCAGATATCTATAAGGCTTCGTATAAGCAAAAACATCCCTTTGATTCACCTCACTGGTATTCGACAGAAACAGGAATATACAGCAGCAAACATTCACCAAGAACACTCCCTTCTGACCCATTTCTTGATGTTGTATCCTTCATATTTTCACATAAACACAATGGCAAGACTTCCTTCATTGATTCTTCGACTGGCTACTCGATGTCATACACAGAACTTCAACAGTCGGTGAAATCCATAGCCTATGGGCTTCATCACCAAATGGGCGTCTCCAATGGTGATGTCGTGTTATTGCTTTTGCCAAATTCGATATATTTTCCTACCATTCTCTTAGCTTTATTACATATTGGTGCTGTAGTGACCACAATGAATCCTCTCAGTAGTGTCCCAGAGATCAAAAAACAATCACTTGACTGTAATGTGAAACTTGCCTTCACTTTGTCTAGTAGAATTAAATATTTGAGTGCATTAGGGATTGTTTCTATTGGGGTACCCGAAAACGCAAACTTTGATCCAAACGATGTTGATTTCTTGTGTTTTCACCAACTACTTTCTAACAATCAGTGCTCACTACCGTCTCAAACGATTAGCCAGGAAGACCCCGCTGCTGTTATATATTCCTCTGGCACTACAGGAGCTAGTAAAGGTGTGGTTTTGACTCACAAAAATTTGATTTCTGCGGTCGAACTTTTCGTTCGTTTTGAAGCTTCACAATACAATAACCGTAACGAAGAAAGTGTTTACTTGGCTATTATTCCTATGTTTCATATCTATGGCCTCACTCTTCTAACTTTAGGGGTCTTGTCACTAGGCTCATCCGTTGTTGTGATGAAACAATTTGACCCTAATGAGATGCTACGAGCTATTAGTAAATACCGCGTAACTCATTTCCCAGCTGTACCTCCATTAATGACTGCATTGACAAGAATAGGAAAAACCGCCTTTGGTGGTCACTTAAAGAGCTTAAAACAGGTATCATGTGGAGCTGCTCCTTTGAGTATCAAAAGTATACAGGAGTTTGCACATACGTTCCCACATGTCGATTTCATTCAGGTAATTACGAGTCCTAAGCATGCATCAATTACAAACTTATGTGTTTGATATTCCTTTTTAATTATCGGGAGAGCAACATATATACTTTAGTTAGCACTAATTCATTAACTAACTTCTTGTTTCTTTTAGGGCTATGGCATGAGTGAATCAACTGCTGTGGGAACCCGGGGATTCAATACACGAGAATGGAATAATTACTCATCAGTCGGGCTGATGGCTCCAAACATGGAAGCCAAAGTGGTTGATTGTGTTACTGGTTCGTTTTTGCCTCCTGGGAAAACCGGAGAGCTTTGGTTAAGAGGAGCCTCAATTATGAAAGGTACTTCTCCTCCGGTTTCCGGATATCCATAACGTGGGAAAATCAAGTTGGTAGTACTGTTAAAAAGAAAATTAAGTAGCTTGTATAATTACAAAAAATACATCTATTAAAAACCAAATATTGACTAGTTATTTGGACTATAACTTTGCTATAGGATACCTTAACAATGTAGAGGCTTCTCGTTCAACAATTGACAAAGAAGGGTGGCTACGTACTGGAGACATCGTCTATTTTGACCACGAAGGGTTTTTATATCTTGTTGATCGAATGAAAGATATTATAAAATACAATGGTTTTCAGGTTCGGAAAAAAACCATGACTTTACTCATTTCTTAGGTAAATAAAAGTGACCTAGAGTGTTGTTGAACCGGTAAATTTCCATGGCAATGAAAATCCTCTAACCAACTTTGATACGTAAAATCAGTTATGCCGATCTTAATTTAAAATATAAAAAGATTAGGAAATAAAAAATCATTCACTAATTCTTTCAATAAACGCAATATTCGAGCCACACATAACCCTGTCCATTGTTAAGAACTAACATTTTATAAATAATTTTACAAAACTAGTGAGTTCAAATAGAATTAGCAACTAATATAATTATTCTCTGATATTTTTGCTAATTCATATCTTTTAAATAAATTTCGTAAACTTATTACCCATTTCTAGAAAATTTTGTGTTAACAGCTCTAAAGGCTATCGTTAGCAAAACCTTTTTTATAATTAAAAAATATAAATTATCAAGTGAGATAGATGCACAGATTCGTGGACTTATGCTAGAACATGTTGGTTTTATAATATTTGTTGTGTAGATTGCTCCAGCTGATTTGGAGCATATATTGATTTCTCATCCATGTATAGAAGATGCTGCAGTAATAGGGTAAGTATAACTTATTCACTATATTTAGTTACATACAACATATATCTTTATCAGTGTATATGGTTAGCATAGGTTCCGTAGAAATTTCAAACTGGGCAGCATAGGTTCGGTTGAAAGTTTAAACTGGCCACGGCCATGCCATGACCCATACGATAATCTAATTGATCTTTTATTTCAATATATCAGTTTTCAAAAAAAACAATTTCGTCTCTCACTAACTCGCTCCTCTACTTTACATGTTTGTTTTAGTACAATTAATATGACTTCATTACTACTAGATATTCAATCGATTTATTATCTCGAGTAGGTATAAAAGTTTAATATTATTTTGTTCAATGTTGTCTATCATATTATTCACTCTTAATTATTGGTTTGCATATTTTCTTCAGTCAAATGGATGAAAAAGCTGGAGAGATCCCAGTGGCATTTATCGTGAAGAAACCTGAAGCTACACTTTCGGAATCAGAAATACTTGATTTTGTTGCTAAACAGGTTTCAAATCTCTGGCAAATACTATGCTGTTGAAACATTATTTTATTTTATTTTTGTTTCTATGCCCCTTACTTTGGCATTCATGATTCTTCTTTAATAGTCATTTTAATCATATGCCATTGGTAACTCTTGTTTTCTTAATTCTTCATCAATAGTTATGTTTTCTGTTTCGGAATCTTGATTCTGATCTATACATTTGGTAATCCTGTTTAGAGTAAATGTAGGCACCTATTTGCTAATTTTTTATTCGTTCTAAAAATGATTTTCTCTTACATATTGATGTGACAGGTTACACCTCACAAGAAAGTACGAAAAGTGAAATTTATTAACGCAATACCAAAATCTGTAGCCGGAAAGATCTTGCGACGAGAACTGAAGCACAAATATTCTTCTAGATTATAGTTTCATGCTAATTCTTTTGTTAGCAATCATTAGTTTCCATTGTTGCACTTTGCTATCTAACGGAAAGCTTGAAACAAAAACTTACTATTACATGTTTTTCAATAAAAATGTCATTGATTACTTTTTTGTTCTTTTAATTTATATGTTTACTTAACAAGCATATCGATCATTATGTTTCTCTATTGTATGACGGGCTTGAACTAAATAAAACATGTCGATAATTTTTGGATGTCATAGTAAAACTTGTGATCTCTTGTTTAAAGTGTCTAGAGTTTGAAACACTTTAATATTAATCATTTGATCTGCTTGTTCATGAAACTAAAATTGTTATTGTTATATGTTGAAATCCTATTAAATATTATTACAAAATTTTATAAAAATTTGAGGCTAGCAAGGATACGAGGCAGGAACACATTACATTTAAAATATTAGTTGAATCACCAAAATCTACCCAATACGAAACAATGTTAGATTGTTTTTGTTTGGCAATACCAATACATGTAACATAGATATATAGTCAGAGATACACAAAAACCCTAGAACCTCGTAAGCCACAAGACTTCACTTTAGGATAACCATACAAACAATAATACAGGAGAGTTTGAGCAAGAGGAAATGGTCATTCAAGATGGATAGAAAATCAATGAATTTGAGTAAAGATGTCCACATATTGAGAGTTTGAGGGAACACGAACTTGACCTTCATATGCCTTTTCTAAAACTAAATGAATATCAATATTCAATGTGTTTGGTTCGTTGATGTTGAACTGGTAAGTTGGGAAGCAAACTAGTCTCAACTATTGCAATGGAAAAACCACATTATTCAGCCTCGACACTCAATCGAGATATCGTACGTTGACGTTTGGAGGACCGATAAACCAAGTTGTCCCAAAAAATATACACGATAGCATGATGTTGATCAGCATGTATCCGAGAAACCACACCTATCACCATATGAAGAAGCAATTAGACCGAGTGTCGATGTCACCTACAAACGTGAGCTATGGTCTAAAATGCATGAAAGGTAGCGAAGTATAAGCTTGAGAGATTTGAGGTGAGGCTCCCGAGGATTATGCATATATAGAAAAAAATTATGGAATGCCTAGGAAATCTTCGGATGAGTAAAAGTAAGACACTGCAAGGCACTAACTTAGTTGCGCTATAATGTAGGATATGTGACACGTCAACCATTGGGTCCAAGCTCGCAAGTGGTATCGACTGGTGAAGTACATGGCTTGTAGTTAGACATATAAGCACCATCAGGAATAATAACCGGTATATTTCTCTAAGATAAAAACATGCTTTTTCTCGGTATGGTATACCGAAATAGCCAAGAAATAATGTACTAACCTGTCAAAGGATCTAGTAAACACAATGCCATCAACAGAAAGTAAATAGGACATATTGGGGCCATGCCAATAAAATATTAATCAAGAATCATATTTTCTTCAATGAAAATTGATTTTTGAGGCTTACGTTTCAAATCGACGATACCAGACTCGAAGTTCTTGTTTAAGTTCATAAAATGATTTTCGCAAATGGAAGATATAATATGGATGACATGCATCCACGAAAAATCATGGAGGTTGATGCATAGATATTGTTTCATGAAAGGAGTTGTGCAATGAAGCATTATGAACATACGACATATGAGACCTAAATTGAGAATTTTACTTATGGTCGCCAGTTTGCAATCGGAATAAAAGTCACATCAAAGTCAATGTGTGGTTGTTATATTTTTCCTTAAGCTACCGACCAAGATTTATGTCGACCATACAAGCAATTTGTGTGAAACTAGCGCTAATATAACCTCATAAACGATTCCACATATACCGTGTATGGTTAAGAAACAACTACCCAAGTCCCATTATTTATGGAGGCAATATATTAAATTCCAAATGAAAGCATACCAATGTGGATCCTATAGGACTTGAGTGTAAGACTTGGGCATGGTAGAAGTTTTGAAGGTGTTCGTGAGGAGATTAAGATTTTGAATAGGTTTGTAGAGTAACTATGAGGTGAGTGGGAGTTGGCGGAGGTGTGATTGATGATGATGATGATGCAAAGGTAGAGGGAATTTTATGAGTTTCAAATGGATGATTTTCGTGACTAACCATAAGTTGTAAGGACAATTATGTAGAGGGTGCAAGAGTGTAGATAACTGTCAGTTGAGAGGGCATAGTATACGTTGAAGTAAGTTTTCGTATTTTTTTTCATAGTGCTATGAGGGGATAACTAATGTGGGGAGTTGTGGCGAGGAGGTGCTGGTTCGGGTAGAAGGTGTGATTGTCTTCTCCTAGTTCCTCCAGGTTTGTAATCACAAATATGGGATGTATGTAAATAATAGGATAAAGGTACAACCTAATTAACGTGGGAATGAAACATAAACTGTTGTAATTACAAATTTTACCCTAATTATTTATTTGGTTTTTGACATTAAATTCAAATAGTTGAGGCTTCTTTGTGAGTGTTTATACGCTATGTGGATTTTTACGTAACAAACGTGTTGCGCTAAGTGTTGCGTTGTGCAACACTTAGTTGCGCAACACTTGCACAAATATAGTGCAACACTTTACAACTCGAGCTAAATACATTTTAAACTTCATGACATGTCCTATATGAAGTACAAACTACTATCAATGTCGAATATACTCCAACAAACTCCCCATTTGATGTACCTTGTACTTTTGACCGAATTCTTCAAAATTTTGATGCCGTGAGATCGAGAGTTGTCTCTTTAACTTCATTTTTCGAGAATTCTGATCCTGAAGTACTTCTTTTCTTCTCACAAAGTGACTTCAACGATCTTCAAGTCTGTAATCAACTTGACTTGAATCTCTTGATCACTGTCTTCCAGCTCCACGGTTTCACGAAGATCGGCTTCTAGTCTTTAACTTCCAAGAAATAGCTTTGACTCTTCGAGATTTAAACTTTACACTCGGCATTCCTAAATAACAGAGAAACACTTTCCGAACACATTTTTTGTTCTTTAAACTGATAAAATATTTTAGTTTTTTAGATGACATGGGATAAAACCTTATAATCTTACAAGATACGTGATGACGAAGAAAATAAACATAGAAGTAAAATCTTCTTAGATTTTTGATGTTTTACTTAACCTAAAACACAAAATCGTTTTGTGAATTTTATCTATAAGATATTCACACTACTTAGCAGCCTACAAAGAAGTAAAATCGGTTGCTTTTAGGATCATATCGTTAGAAGTGGAATCATAAGAATAAGCAGATTATTAGTATGTTTGTCCTCTTAAGTACAACATCGACATCATAAAAGCAATCACCCGATTATGTAAGAATTAAAGATTAGGAAAATGAAAGAATTTAAAAATTTTGAAGTTAAATCTATCTAGATCTATTTCTATATCTAATATAAAGCAAGGTTTTGGTCATGTTATCATCATATTCATCCTCAATTTTGTCATTTTCTTCTAATCTATTAATTATTTATCAAAAAAAGAAAAATAAGTTTTAAATAAATGTCAATCTCTAAATATTAGTTATGAATTCAAATTTTAAACAATTCTTTATATTGAATTTATTATTATTGTTTTTTCTTTCTACCTAAATCCATGATTAATGGTAATATCACCAATTTGTTTAGGGTAAAACGCACAAAAAGGTATTTAACTTATACACGTTATCCATTAAAGTCACTTAAATTTTTAATTTTCTATTAAAGGTATCAAAGATGTATTTAAAATCCAATCAATCTAATTTGGAGGTTACCTTCAGATAATTGGTTAAATGTTTTTCAAAATATGGTTAAGTCTTGATAACTTCTCACTTGGAATTCGGAAAGAGACTCTCTCTCGACTTGACTCTCCCTATTGTCTTTGACTGCGGTAAGTAATTCACTCAAACCAATTCCATTTATGGATACTTGGAGGGTGGGGAAACTATTTCTTTTATCAGGATTAAAGGCTTAGCCGCCTGACTCACTACCGATAGAAAGATTGAGGGGGCCAGACAGGATGAAGACTTTCAATAAATATGAGATTGAGACTACGACTGGAATGGAATTTCTCCGACCTAAAGGGTGGGATTCTCGGGCCATTTAGTCTTTTCGATACCGTTCACTGGATTTAAGAGTAAGAGACTCTTTCCGCGTTTCCGATTGTAGTTGATAGAGGAAAGGGCGACAAACTTTTCTTATCTTAAAGGAAAGGTTTGAGGGTGAGATTCTAGACCCTTACTAACGAAGAGGCCAAGAAAGAATGAATTGACTAGGACAGAGGGAGAGACGGTTTATTACGACAACTAGAGCTAGGAGAAAGAGGTCATGGTGGAGATGGGCGTCAAAGCCAAGGAAAGCTTCGATCTAGGAAGAGGATATGCGAATAGAGATGGGAAAAACCCTTGACTTATAAGTGATACCGTCCCCGCCAGATGATTACTGATTCTACTATACTATAACCCGTGTTTGCTTCTCTTATTCAATTTCTGACAAATATTCCAATTCTTGATATTCCTCTAACTCTAAACCTGCCTATTCTCTATTAAAAACAAAATTGCCTTCTGTTAGGGGCATATTTCCTTGTCATGTCTATGATAATAATAGATTTCAATTCGACCTTTACTGATTGAACCGATCTTATTGAATCGATGGGCAGAAAGGAACCTACCGATTCTACTTCCTACTAAAAGGGCCCCAAGCCAGCGGATCTTCCCCCCTTGTCAGGGTCGATACCATCCTATCTTCTAAGTGTCAGACTTGATCATTCATTTCTAAAGTTGTTGCTCATCTATGTAAAAATGATACTTTTCTCTTGGCCTATTTAATGCCTAAAAAAGATTCGTCTTATCTCAAGCATGTGAAAAACCCATCCCCATCTATTAAATTTTCAACTAATATAATCTATCATTAAATCATCACAAAACCAAACTATTAGCCACCACCAAAGATGTCAACCACCACTTCCCCATCAACAACCACCAGTAAACACCATCAGTCCACCCCCACGACCTGCAAAATCACCACAACTACTCGGATCCAAAAATCACCAACACAACATCTAGAAATCCACTTCGTTTTCCGATTTGGTGATTTGGAGATCCGAGCAGTTTGTATTGATTTGTGTCACACCCCGCTCAGGCGGAAACCCGAGGTGTGGCGGTATCAGTAATATCAGAGACTTTGGTTACAACAAAATAAATAACAAAAGGTAACATCGAATTAAATATAAGTTATCGAGTTACAAAGTTACATAAATCCAGAAATAGTACAATACAAAAGTGACATACGGATCCTAATAGAACTAGTACATAATCAAAACATCATCATGTAACCTCAAATCCCTGAAAAGCGTTAAAAACGACGTCAACATAAAGTTGGTGGGTTATTCGCAAAGTTAAGAAAATATTAAGTATAAAAAGGTTTTGACCCAAAATTTAGAAAAGGTTTATAAAATCATAAGTAAATAAGTGTATATCTTGATTTAATACAAATAAGCATCATGAACATTCCTTAGCATAGTAAAATACACCTGAACCTAACATAATAAGGCATAAACCTCTACCTTAGTGCAATGCGTTAAACTAAGGCTAGTCTCGAAATACCTACGGTAATAACATCGACTCACAAGGACCACACACCGGCAAAATGCCAATATAAGCGATGAGGTTTTGTTAGGCCCTTATATATATATATATATATATATATATATATATATATATATATATATATATATATATATATATATATATATATATATATAATCGATGGCTCTAAAAGAGTTGATAGGTGTGTAAACGGGTCCTTATACTACCACCAAGGGCATATAAATAAAGTAACGCTAAAAACTAAGGCATCATAATCTAAGTTTGCATAAGCAAGATATATATAAAGTTTAGATAACGCTAATAATGCCCGAAAATATGAAGCTGTAAAAAGGGCATCGAATAAAGCACATAATAGCGTAAATAGCGTGTAAGTGTCGGATATCTCAAAATCGAATACGCTCCACCACCTAAGTGCCCTAGCATAAGACACGAAAGGTCTAAGTGTCTATAACGTAGTAGGTTTAGCCTCGTATAACTAACGTTGTATTATATATTATAATATAGAATAGTTCGAACGAATAATATGTCGAGTTAAAGTCGTCGAATGAAATAGCTATGGTTCGTGTCAAAGTGACGAATAAAAGATATTCGATATTTCGAGTCAATAGTGACTACTAGCAATTATCGATCGTTTAAGTTTATAAAGACGACTTAGAAAGGAATGATACTCCGAGCCTAAAATGACTAACAAGAATATCGATTGAAAGCAATATTAGGTTTAGTCAAAGTCAACATTAACAGATAGTTGACTTGGTCAAAGTCAACGAAAGTCAACCATTTTGAAAGGAAGTCAAAGTCAACAAAAGTCAACCTTTGACAATTTGATTACTTTAAGATATTATTTGAATATTTGAGTAAAAATAGTTTGGAAACAAGTTTTATAAAAGTTTGTCAAAAGATTAAGTTTAAAATCAAGGATTTCGATCGTTTTTGAATTATAAACGCATTTGACTAAAATATGGACGTTTTAGCGAATATGATAGCAATAAATATGACGTTTAAGATTGCGATTAAGTTCTGAGTCCAAAACGTATGTTTATCAGTGTATAATACTTTGTGTATAATAATATAAGGTTACATATACTTAATTTTGTCCAAAATACGTGAAAAATGACGAAACAACAGCCGGTGTCGCTCACTGGTTTGGAAACCACCGGCGCACTAGTGCTCAGTGGCCAAAAATCAGCTTTTGTTTTAAAATGTTTCTAGTACCAGTAGGTTAGTTTAAGTCTTAAGTGAATATTTCCAGGTTGTTATTAAAAGTTATTTAGTCAAATAACCCATTAGTGAACTTATATAGATTATACATATTTATACATCTAGTTATTTACAAGATTTTACAAGATTTTAGTTATCTTTTGTTAAGTTTGTTCATAATATAAATTATATAAAATACTTAGATTTAAAAGTCTACTACGTTCAAGAAGGTGTTGGAACATTTTCGGTAGGATTTTACTAATATTCCTAAATGAAATTATCCGGTTTTACATAAGTTTAACATAACGTTTTCAGATTAGATTTTTCTAATAACCTAATAACATGGTAAGCATATTATGTATTATAAAAACTTTTAGATTTTTGACCATTATATGCATTTTTACAAGTTTTCATATAAATTTAGGTGAGAAAAATGATGAACAAAGAAGAACGGAAAAAGATGATAAAAAGGTTGTAGGAATACCGAAGACCTCCGCAATTGTCTACGAATCTTGACACTCTTTTCCGGAAAGGACTTCAATGGAAGTGTGGAGAATATGAGCTCCAAACAAGAAGAAGAAGAAAAATATGTTAGAAGATGGATTTTAAAGAAGAAAACTGAAGAAAATTGTTTAACAGGTACTTTACTTACCAAGTTTTCCAAGGGTGAAAACCTTCTAACTCAAGAACAAGCCGAAAAATGTAGTCTTGATGGATGAATTCCTTGCAAGAACATAAGAGTTTTATTAGTATACTCTTTATGTCAAGAGAAGGAAAATAGAGTAAGAAAGAGACAGATTTTAGGAAGAAAAATGCTTATCGAAAGATGTATGAACCAAAAGGAGTCTTCAAATGATCTTTCTCAACACAAATACCATTCTTGAATTGGTTTATCTCTCTAAAAGCTCCTGGAAATGAAAGGAAGCTATAGAGAGTTTGTGTTAGACAGAGATACAAAAGTTAACAAATGAGATGGAAAATGGTTTAAGGGTGAGAATTGGAATGAGAGAGGATGTGAAGTGGTCAAAGATCCATAATTCAGTCATCTCACACCGTATTGGGAAGGTTTTGGGCAGAAATCACGTGTAGGCATGTGGAGTGGGATCTCAAGGAACAAAAAGTCGTTTTTGTCAAGACCTGAGTAGAGGCCATGTGCGTCGCACAGGACCATGTGTGCGTCGCACTCATGCTTAAAACTGGCCAGTTAGCTTGTCCGTTAAAAGGACTAAATTTGTAACAGATTCCGTTAGTTCCCGTTAAAGGACTAACTTTGTAACAGATTTTTAGTTAGAGGACTAACTTTGTAATATTTTTAACGTTAATTTTTCTCGAAAAGACGAAGACTTAAAATACCAATATTAACCTACGATAATACTTATATTTGCTAGGCACTTAGTTAACTATACGTTTTTGTCACGAAGGACATAAACAACTCGTAATATATAAAATCCGACACAAACAAAAGTGTAATAAAACGAAAATCGAAATAGTAAATTGAGTCAAAATGAAATAACTATAAGTAAGGAAAATTGAACTCGGGAAAAGTACCTCAAAATTTGCGGTTGTCACAATTTGGAGATCCGCCATTTGCAGGTTTCATAATCCACTAACAATCAACACCTTTGCCTTTATTTTTCGGTTCGTTTTCCGATTTGGTGTTTGTGGTAGTTAGTGGTGGGGATAAACAATGGTGGTGATGGTTTTAATGGACTCAAATGATAATCAACAACAACAACAAATAATGGGTAAATATTTGGAAGAAGATAGTTTAAATATTATAAGGGTGTTAATTTGTTGGCTAAATAAAAATGACCTGAAAACCTATTAATTGGATTGATTGAATATTAAAAAGCAATTTAATATCTTTAATTGAAAATTAAATAGTTAAATGACTTTAATGAATGATGGGTATAAGTTAAGTATCTTTTTGTATGTTTTGCCCATTTATTTATAAATTAGAAACAATTTTTCAAAAATATTGTTCTTACACAATATTATATAAATGTATTATTTAATTAAAAATTTGATTATAAAGTTTTAGTTTTAATAAATGCAATCCATGTTATAATACGGGGATTAACCTTGTAACATAAGAAAAGAAAGAAGTGAAGAAAATGGCACAATTACTCTTACTCCTTTTTAAATAAACATAAAACTCAAATAATAATAATAATAATAATAATAATAATAATAATAATAATAATAATAATAATAATAATAATAATAATAATAATAATAATAATAATAATAATAATAATAATAATAATAATAATAATAATAATAATAATAATAATAATAATAATAATAATAATAATAATAATAATAATAATAATAATAATAATAATAATAATAATAATAATAATAATAATAATAATAATAATAATAATAATAATAATAATAATAATAATAATAATAATAATAATAATAATAATAATAATAATAATAATAATAATAATAATAATAATAATAATAATAATAATAATAATAATAATAATAATAATAATAATAATAATAATAATAATAATAATAATAATAATAATAATAATAATAATAATAATAATAATAATAATAATAATAATAATAATAATAATAATAATAATAATAATAATAATAATAATAATAATAATAATATAATAATAATAATAATAATAATAATAATAATAATAATAATAATAATAATAATAATAATAATAATAATAATAATAATAATAATAATAATAATAATAATAATAATAATAATAATAATAATAATAATAATAATAATAATAATAATAATAATAATAATAATAATAATAATAATATAATAATAATAATAATAATAATAATAATAATAATAATAATAATAATAATAATAATAATAATAATAATAATAATAATAATAATAATAATAATAATAATAATAATAATAATAATAATAATAATAATAATAATAATAATAATAATAATAATAATAATAATAATAATAATAATAATAATAATAATAATAATAATAATAATAATAATAATAATAATAATAATAATAATAATAATAATAATAATAATAATAATAATGATGATGAGTTTCATAATAATAATAATAATAATAATAATAATAATAATAATAATAATAATAATAATAATAATAATAATAATAATAATAATAATAATAATAATAATAATAATAATAATAATAATAATAATAATAATAATAATAATAATAATAATAATAATAATAATAATAATAAAAATAATAATAATAATAATAATAATAATAATAATAATAATAATAATAATAATAATAATAATAATAATAATAATAATAATAATAATAATAATAATAATAATAATAATAATAATAATAATAATAATAATAATAATAATAATAATAATAATAGTCAAATCCAGAAACAAAGAAAAATGATAATACCATGTTTGATGGTCAATTATGGCAGCATATTTTCTTTCTTGAAAGAGAGAAAATAGAAGAAGACCAAAGTGTGAGTTTAATTAGCCAGAAATTGCAAAAAGCAAGGAGGAAATGAACGAGTTTTTGAATAGTATAGCAGCGGCTTATGATGACTGAAGGCTAGGGTGTCAAGAAATTCATAAAATTTTGGGTGATGGATGTGTGAGCTGAAGATGGCAAATTATGGTGCAACGAGATAAGATTTGACGAATAAACGGGATCTGATACTATCATGATTATCATCTAATAATTTCGAGCATATACATGTTAACTAGCATTAGGGTTTCTAAAACGATAGGGATACTAGTAAGTGTCTGAAAGGAACCTCGTCATCTTGGCGACCCAATTGTTCCACTGAAAAGTAACTCAACCTATCTACTAATATTGAAATTAACTTGTCATTTAATTTTCCATAATCTTACATCACTAACATTCCATACGCCAAGTTTGAAACAAATTTTCTAACGACTCAACAACTACTCACTTACGTTGCATATATATTCATCACTAGGAATTTCATAAATTACTCCCTTCCAAACAAGTTAGAAACCATATTTTAAGTTCATTATTACTTACCGGGTTTTCCTAACTTGTCCTCTCGAGGTTAGCAACATCACTTAGTGACTTCATTATTTTTCTATCCAAAAGAAGTACATCGTTATTGAAATATTTTTTCTAATATTACGCAAGAAAGGAAAAGAGAAAGAAACTACCACAGCACCTTCCTTTCAAATGTAGTTATATTAGATTTATTATATATAAAATTAGCACTAACTAAGTGACTAAATTAGTAAGACTTTGAAAACAATTTTGCTACTATTCATAGAGTAAAAAATATATATTCAAACATGGATAGCCGTTTTATATGGAGTATATATAACCACCACACCATCATAACTTGTTACACCAAAACAACACACATCGAGTCTAAATCATCTTCAATTCTCTGTAAAACATCTTACCATGGCAACTTTCTTAAACAACACCCCCATCGATCTTCCTCCGTGGTATTCTCTAGAAACAGGAATTTATAGCAGCAAACATTCACCAAGACCCCTCCCTTCCGATCCATTTCTAGATGTTGTATCCTACATATTTTCCCACAAACACAATGGAAAAACCTCTTTCATTGATTCCTCAACCGGGCATTCGATATCATATTCAGAACTACAACCATTGGTGAAATCCATGGCCAGTGGGCTACATCAAATGGGTATTTCCAAAGGTGATGTTGTTTTGATGCTTTTGCCTAATTCAGTACACTTTCATATCATTTTCTTAGGTGTTTTGTATCTTGGTGCTGTAGTAACCACAATGAATCCTCTCAGTAGTCTCTCGGAGATTAAAAAACAAACATTAGATTGTAACGTGACACTTGCTTTCACGTCACCTAGTAGAGTTAAGGAATTGAGTGCATTAGGGATTGATTCCATTAGGGTACCTGGAAACACAAACCTAGATCCAAATGAGGTTGAATTCTTATGTTTTCGCCAGCTAATATCAGCTAGCCAGATTTCCTTGCCACCTAGAACAATAAGCCAGCATGACACTGCTGCCATTTTGTATTCTTCTGGAACTACTGGTGCTAGTAAAGGTGTTGTCTTGACTCATGAAAATCTGATTTCTGGGGTTGAGTTATTTGTTCGATTTGAAGCTTCACAATATGGGGACCGTAATGAAGAAAACACTTATTTGGCGGTTATACCCATGTTTCATATCTATGGTCTCACGCTTTTCACTTTAGGGATCTTGTCGCTAGGTTCATCAATTGTTGTGATGAACAAATTTGACCCTAAAGAGATGGTACGAGCTATCAGTAAATATGGTGTTACTCATTTCCCGGGAGTACCTCCATTGATTACAGCATTGACAAAAGTTGGAAAGAGTGCGTATGCTGGTCACTTGAAGACTTTAAAACAGGTATCATGTGGAGCAGCTCCTTTGAGCACCAAATGCATCGAGGAGTTTGCACAAACCTTTCCACATGTTGATTTCGTTCAGGTAACTAATTACATGGTTTAATTGAGAATCTATATATCATTGAAGCTTATATAACCATAGATTTTTAATTTATTAATTTTATTTATGTATAGGGATACGGCATGAGTGAATCAACTGCTGTGGGAACACGAGGATTCAACACAAGACACACTAAGAATTACACATCAACAGGGTTGCTGGCTCCTAACATGCAAGCCAAAGTGGTAGATTGTGCAAATGGTTCGTGTGCCCCTCCTGGGATAACCGGAGAGCTTTGGTTACGAGGACCTGGGATTATGAAAGGTAAACTATAATATGTAGTTTCTGATTATATGTCCTTTTCTATATACCATTTTCTTGTATTGTTTCTTTTTGACTGATCTAAAGAATATATATTTGGTTTTTACTTTTGCTAGAATATTTAAACAATGTGGAGGCTTCTTGCTCAACGATCGATAAGGAAGGGTGGCTACATACGGGAGACATTGTGAAGTTTGATCATGAAGGCTTTTTATATATTGTTGACAGAATGAAAGACATCATAAAATACAATGGTTTTCAGGTAACTAAACATATTGTGACTTTCTTTTTTTTCATTTCTCCAGACCAAAAATCAACAAATGGATACGAGTACCTGTGCTAATAGAAGTCTGAATTTCAATTTTTTTGTGCAGATCGCTCCAGCTGATTTGGAGTGTGTATTGGCTTCTCATCCTGATATAGATGATGTCGCTGTTATAGGGTAAGAATGAACATTTGAATGCGAATATATTGTTTGGCATGTTTCTTGTTATGTCTTTACTTTTTTAAGATATAAGACTCTTAATTAACGGGTTCCATATACGTTACAGGTCCATGGATGAACAAGCTGGAGAGATTCCAATGGCATTTGTTGTGAGGAAACATAACGCTAAAATTTCACAAGCTGAAATCATTGATTTTGTTGCTAAACAGGTAACAATTCGTTGATATTTCAGATACGATATACATAAACGTTACTTGTTGGGTTTTTTTCACACCTCTTATTAGCAGTCAATACTTCTAAACAATACTCCCTTTAAAACATTTATGTTTGTTAAATGTGTTGGGATTCTTTTCGATCTCTTTATTGCCATTGATGTTTGTTAAATGGATTTTTACGTTTCCACTATTGACATAATTTTTTTCTTGCTTCTTGATGTTATAGGTTGCACCTCACAAGAAAGTTAGAAAAGTGAAATTTATTAACGCAATACCAAAATCTGCAGCTGGAAAGATTTTACGAAGAGAACTGAAGGACACAATTTGTTCCAGGCTTTAATTTCTTGCTTATTCTTTGATGAGCAATAGATATTCTTTTATTGTAACATTATAAGAATGTCATTTTCATTGTTTACTATTTTGAGTACTAGAATATATATATTCTACAACTTGTACAGTTTATATTTATGTCATAATTTTTTAATTAATTTTCATTCAATATGTTTTTTTTTGTAAATGTATTCAGTTCGTTTGGTGTCCGTTTCGGTCATATTTTTCATAGTGTTTACTATCTTAAACCCTATGCATTGGTTAACTATCGCTAATTGAACATAAATTACGATATATCTATACTACTATGTAATACATATTTCCTCTTTTTGTTTTAAGTTTTTTTTTATAATAAATTAGATCGTGACCATTGATTATAATAAAATAATATAAACCATTCAGTATTTAAATACATTTCTTTAAAAGTATTTAATATATAAATTTGTAACTTACAAATACAAAAATAAAAATAAAAATGTAATTCAATGTTTAATAAAAATTATTTTAAAAATTAAATCAAATTTTAAAATTCTTTAATGGTTAATTTTAAAACAAACATATTAACTCATGATATTTATAACTTTTAAGGTAATCACTTTAATATATAAACCAATAATAAGACATATATAATTTAGTAACTTTAATAGTAAAATCGAATATGAATAAAATCAAGTTGATATAGTTAGTACCATTACTAATAGAGTAATAATTAATTCCAAAGATATTTAAATTGTTGAAAGAATAAGCAAAACACATTTGATATATAACAATTATCTAGGTACAAACACTTATTCGCATATCTAGGCATCCATAGACATCTCATTTTTATTAAACATCGTCGCATAGCGCAGATACGCTACTAGTAAATGTTAGTTGATATTAATACTTTCTATAATTTGTTTTAGTTACCAAATTTATGTATGTTTTATATGGAAATAGAATTATTTTAAGTAACAATTATGTTCAATTAATAAATTTATTCAATGCCTATAAAAGGGTGTCTACCCACTTTTCCTTCACGAAAAAATGAACGCTCAACATATGTTGAAAGCATGAGTGTATTACAAAAAGGTGTCATATATCTTTAATATATAATAAAAGAGTGACTTTAAATGCTACATAACAAAATAAGGTCCCTTAGATTAGTTAACTTCTTTGATGTCAACCGTTAGATCAGATTGATGATGTCATCAAAGATTATTTTTATTTTACACCCTTTTACAATATATAATTACATTCTCTCTTTTATTCCATCTCTACTAAAATGAAAAACATAATTATAATTTATTTATAGAATCGTTCAATTTTGATTATGATTTAACTTATTATTATTCTAAATCTCCTAATACAAAATATCAAAGCATGTGTATAAAAGTAAATGTGTTATATTTTATTATTATAATTATAAACAACATGTGTATAAACGTAAAAATATATATCTATTATACGTATAAAATTATTTTCTCATAATAAATTAAAATTTACATAAATATAAAATTTACGACTCAATTTTTATTTTTTTCCGCTCTACCGCGGGACAATAATCTAGTTAGCCAATTAAAAAGCTCCACTTGGCATTGATGAAATGAATGCTCAACATATATTTAGCGATCGACAAAGTGTAGGCCTACACTTTTCCTTCATAAAAATGTCCAGAATTTGATTATATGTTATTATTATAGAGAAAATATCAATTAAGATCCATAATTTTCTTGAGACAAAAAGACATCATTTTGACCCTTGATCCCATTTTAATCTAATGGTTAAGATTAAAACCAAAACCCATTTTTCTTTTATTTTTTTAAATTAATTTATCTCACAAACCGTTGATCGTTAGACGAAACAAAATACACCGTTGCGATCGTCTCGTTTTTATCTTTAATTAGAGCAGTGGTGTTATATACTTTCGACGACTTTTTTTTTTTATTTTTTTTTATGGGTATTGAAATTATAACGATAATATCATATATGATATTTACATCATTACGTAAAATTGTATAAAAGAGAATTACTATAAAATGTATAAACTACCTAAATTTAGAAAAAATATCGAATTTTAACTAGTTTTATTTTTTCTCGTTTTTTGACATAAAATGTGATATACTAAAATCACATATGATACTACTATATCATATGTGATATTACTGTAAATCATATATGATATGAATATAAATCATATGTGATATATATTAAAATCGCATATGATAATATTATATCATATGTGATATTACTGTAAATCATATATGATATGAATATAAATCATATGTGATATATACTAAAATCACATATGATAATACTATATTATATGTGATATTAGTGTAAATCATATATGATATGAATATAAATCATATGTGATATATACTAAAATCATATATGATAATACAATATCATATATGATATTACTGTAAATCATATATGATATAAATATAAATCATATATGATATTATGTATGTAAAAATTTTAAAACTTAAAAGACAATAACACACATGATTTTAACTCTAAATATGAATTTTAATACACAACAATGTTATACAATGTATAGCCTATACAGACCCAGAAAAAAGTTCGAATTTTGACGACTTTTATTTTTTCGTTTATGACCAAATGTTGAAATTCGTAAGACAATATCACATATGATTTGAACACTAAATACGAGTTTCGAAACATAGATTTGTTATATTACATACATTCAACTTAAATCAAAAAGAAAAACAAAAAAATAATATGTCAAACTACTGATATCACATATGATAAAACAGTGATTTGTAATATAAAATTTTAAAACTCGTAAAAAAACCCGAAAATAAATTTCGTCAAAAGTATATCGAGTGGGTACTCTATACAAAGGTAATTTAATGCTCGTTACAATGGTATAATTTATTCGTTTAATACATTTACGGTTTTTGAGATATTTAATTTTTAAACAAAATTATATTTTAAATGGGTTTTTAAAATTGAGTTTTATGATTGGGTCTTTTGGTCTTAAAATTTTTTATGGTCTTTCTTGATCTCAACCCTATTATTATATTTAATTTTGTACTTTTTACAAAAAACAAAATCATATGGTTTCTTTTGCATTTTGAAGGTGCAACACACTACTAATGCTGTAGAAAAACGTATATATAAATATACATATAGATCACAAAATTCTCGCATTAAGATTTGTTAATAAAATCATAGCCATTGAAGAAGTCCATTAGCGACTACAACGTAATCATTTAACACCAATACACAGATGAATGTCATTCGGAAGTTAGTATGTTTACTCTTTATATTGAAGATGCCTTAAACATTGAAAACTACTCATTTGGAATCAAATACTTCATTTGAAAAAGAGATTTGATTGCTGATACGAGTTAGAGGCAAAGTCTACATTAGCATTTAAATTAGAAGATCATATGAATGAAAAACTAGCCAACACTCTTACTCACATCAAGAAGAATATACAATGATTCTTAGTACATTTGTTCCAAAAGTCCTTTGAATTAAATGCGGGAAAAGACATGGACAAGAAAGACGTTCTTCGCGTTATAAATCCAACGTAATATAAGAAAACGTTTGTGAATGTTTATACTTTCCAGGCCATGTCGAAAGCGGCTAACCTAATCTTTGAAGAGGACCGCAATGCATTTAATGCATGGTATTGGTCCACTAAAAAGTTTACACGTTGATCTATAAATCAAATACAAATCGAAGTCAATAGTAACTGGACAATAACTTGTGAGAATCAATTGAAGTTATAAACACAAAGCATTCGGGTATGCAAAAAAAATGTATATATTGTTATCATGTTGTTGATATAATTAGGACAGGTATTATAAAAGTATTAGTTATTTATATAAGTTAAGTTTATGTAGGTTTTCAATTGTATTAGCCTACAAATAAAATTACTTGTATCGTAAGACAAGACTATCATTATAAACAAAAATGTTATTTCCACACACACTTTCTCCACGCTTCTAGAAACTTTTCAATCTTTTTTTAATTTATTCACATTTAAGCGTATACAAAAATACTACATAAATAAGTGTGAAAATTGGAAAACCTTTTAAATTTACATTTTTATTTGTTTAAAAAAATGTACACTTAAAAACGTGTAGAAATGCACAACTTTTTCATATTTAAAAATGGAAAGAAAAATTTGTAACACCTAATTTCTCAACACACAAAAAAACTAAACACTTTTAAAAAACGTGTAAAAATAGGTGTTACAATTTTCTCTTGTAAGTGTGGTGAAGTTGAACATTTCTTCACGTTTTTTAGAGTAAAAATAATTTAAACAACTAAACGTGTAAACATTTAAGGGGTTTTAAACATTTCTTTACACTTATTGATGTAATAATTTTGTACACACTTAAAAGTGTGAAAAACTACACATTTTTAAATACGTGAAGAAAAAGTGTGTATATTAGATTGGTATTAGGAGGTTGTTTCATAATTTCTATCTAGCATTTACCCCTATTTCATTATCTTTAATGGGAGTCGTCTAAACATTTTCAGTTCTCGGTTTCTTTCTTCTTTCTTGTTTGATAACCTGTTGGAGCATATTCTTTGTTGATTGTAACTTGTACTTCAAGTAGGACATGTCGTGTAGTTAGAAATATATTTAGAGCGAGTTGTAAAGCTTTTGATGCGTTTATGAAACAATTACACTGCATATAGTTACGTCAGCCTAACTGTTGAATTATGCAGCGTAACTGTTGAGTTACGCAGTGTAACTCTTCCAAAGAGTTTCGCTAGCGTAACTCTTAAGTCTTGTTCTTCACCATTACATATTCACATATTAGTGTTTCCACCATTATTACGTGTTTGGGTTTAAATCGGGGTCCTAGGTAGGTGACCAACAAGTGGTATCAGATCCTTTATACATATTATAGAGGTTTTTGGATCCATTTGGTGAAGATCTTGGGTATTTGAGTGTAGATCTAGGTTTTGGTTATTTACGTGTTTGAAGATTTTTTTCTAGATCTAGGCTTTTTCAGTGGTGTATTTGGTTTGATATTCAAGGACTAAGTTAGTATTGATAGTTACAAAATATCTGGAAAAGATGGTGTCTTAATTCCGTTGTTTTTTTCCTTTTTGACGTAAGTTAGAAAAATCCGAAAGTAGTGTAACTGTTTGATCAGTTTCGTAGCGTAAACTGTTTGGTGAAAGTGTTACGTTGTTTAGAATAGTTACATTGAGGTGTTACTTTGCCGAAATACTTACGCTAGGTTGTTACGCTGCTGAAATTGTTACGTTAAAATAGTTAGGTTGGTATTTACTTAAGTTGAAGATTATTTATGTTGGTGGGAGTTACGCTTATTTTCTTGAGTTTCGTGAAAGTATTACGATGGTTGAAAGTGTTACGTTACACAGTTACGCTTGGGAACGTAATTGTTGTTCAGTGTGGTTTTTATGCTCGGTTTCTACGTTATTGTGTGTTGTGTTTTTGGGTATTCTCGTGTTTTCGGGTATTCCGGTTCTTCGGTATTCTAAATTTTTAGGTATTTTGGTATTGTTGCGATAATGGCTCTTGTTCCGTCTACTGTTGTGTATGACATCGATACTAGGAATCCTTTATTCCCACCAAAGTATGAAAGGAAAATCACACTTGTTCGTGAAAGTATTACGCTGGTTGAAAGTGTTACGTTACACAGTTACGTTGGGAGTTACGCTAACGTAATTGTTGTTCATTGTGGTATTTCTGCTCGGTTTATACATTAGTGTGTGTTGTGTTTTCGGGTATTCTAGTTCTTCGGTATTCTGATTTTAAGGGTATTTTGGTATTGTTGTGATAATGGATCTTGTTCCGTCTACTGTTGTGTATGACACTGATACTAGGAATCCTCTAATCCCACCTGTTTGAGAAAAGATTGACATGATTAGTAACTTGGATGTTTGGGGTTCAACCTCTTGACCTCTTGCTAAGCAGTGCAAACCTGTCAAGATCTTGGCGAGCCTAAGGTGGTCAAGTGGTTGGTTGATGAATATGATCAGAATATGTTTACTGCGAGAAGTGTGTGAATATTCCGGCTAGGTGGTACTGTGTGTAAGTATGAGAGTGATGAAGATGGCTGCAAACCCAGAGTGTGAGGTATTTATACCTAACACTTTCAGGTGCAAGCAACGTTTAGTCATAAAGACCATTTATGGCTCATCAATGGCATTCATGGGATTCCAACGTATATGGATTCATGATAGGAGTAACGCTTCTCTTAATCATTACGTTCTCACATGAATGACTACATTAATGAGTCTTGGCAGTTGAGATTCAGAGTGTTACACACAAACGCCAGGACACAGGGCCTAAGTGCCGAAACACGAGACCTGGGTTCCGGAACACGGGGCACGAGTTCCGGGCCACATGTGTCGGAACACAAGTGCCAGATCTAGGGGCACGAGTGTAGGGCCACGTGTGTCGGGGTACAAGTGTCGGATCACGGGGTACGAGTGTCGGGCCAAGTGTGTCGGATCACGGGGAACGAGTGTCGGGCTGTGTGTCGCAGCACAGGTGCCAGATCATAGGTGTCGGGTCATAGGGCACGAGTGTCGGGGCACAAGTACCGGACAACGGGGCACAAGTATCGGGCCGTGTGCCAGGTGATGAGTGTCGGGACACACGCAGAATGTCGGATCACGGGTGTTGGGACACGAGGCGGAATGTCGGATCACAAGTGTCGGGCCACGAGGCCATTTTGTCAGGTCACATGTGGCGGAATGTCGGGTCACATGTGTCGGGACACGAGGCTGAATTTCGGGTCACAGGTATCGGGACACTAGGCGGAATGTCGGGTCACGTGTGGCGGAATATCGGGTCACATGTGTCGGGACACGAGGTGGAATGTCGGTTCACGTGTAGCGGAATGTTGGGTAACATGGGTCGGGACACGAGGCGGAATGTCGGGTCACATGTACTGGGACACGAGGCGGAATGTAGAGTCACCTGTGGCGGAATGTCGGGTCACATGTGCTGGGACACGACGCCTGAGTGTCGGACACCAATGTCGGGTTGAGAAAAGGTTTCTTATGGGTCGTGCCATGTGTTCGAGGGTTTAATAGGCTATACGTAACGATCCTATTCCCTACTAACACTAACATGCCTCCCAGTTAGGTTTGAAAAAAGTTTGCATTTTTTTTAGGCCTAACTTCATGCATTTCATGGCCTTGCCCTGGCTTTGGCCTTGCCTTTTCTTGCGTAGGTTTACCTAAGCTTTCCATAGATTTTCCTAGGCTTTGGCTTTACCTTGCCCGCCTTTCCTTGTGAGGCTTTTCCTTGGTATGTCCTTGCCTAATCTTTGTATGTCATGATATATTTTTTTAATATCTACACAAGTAGGTCTTTTATGAAGTGGGTGAAATAGGATGATGCATGCTTGCTAAGTGCATAAATTTTGGACATCAAAATGGTGGGGAGTTGAACCTTTAGAGTGTGTCCATCACAAGTATTATGTCCATTTTATCACGACATTTGGATAAGTATTGTGTCCATGACACTTTTGACTATGTATTGTGCCCATGACACTTTTAGACTTGTATTGTGTCTATGAAACTTGGACGGTCAAAGGTAGATTGACTAAGAAGAATGCTCATCTCACTCGATGTAAGGAAGAGGTTGAGGTGGAGAGACAGACTATGGTTGGCATGCGTAGATTCTACCACTCCTTCTAAGAGGGATTTATTAGTTGTCTTCCCGAATGTTCTTAATCATGTACTTAGTCACCCTAACGTAATATATGTGCCTCGGGATGTCAATAGGTTTTTCTTGTGCATGAGAGACATCTTGCAGACTCTTTTCCCTGATCTTGGGATTGCAGTGTTTCCTTATTTCGATCCATTGGATCACGGGGATATGTTGTGTGACAATGGTGTGAGATACATCTGCAGACTCGAGCTTTTCCATTCCGAGTTAACTCGTGGAGGGTTTTGATATGTCTACGCCAAACATCCTTACTCTCATTTCACCAAAGCTTTAGTATTTTCTCTTTGTGTTTGTAACACAATTTCATTGTATGACTTAAGGCGAGGGATCTCAGATGAGTGAGTGATCCTCGGATGAGGAGCACGAACGGAGTGTTGTTCCTGTCTTTGTTTTCTTGTCTTTTGTAGTTATTATTGTAGCTTGTCTTCCTGTCTTTCTTGTTCTTGTTCCTGTCTTTGTAGTTCTTGTTCCTGTCTTTGTTGTTTGTCGGTGTTACATTGTATCAACGTGAAGAGAAAAAATAATGTGTTATTGGATGATCGGACCAATAACATTGTTGTGGCTTCATGGCTTTGTCAGATGTCTATGTTACATATAGATGTCCAAGACATTTTAGAATTTTATATTGGTCCTTACGGCACCTTTTGAATATTGCGATACCATTGTGCTTATGACACTTTCTTGTGCGGCCCTTACATTTTTTTATGCCCATGGCATACTTGGATACCTATGGCACTTTTTGGATGCTCATGACATTTATCGAATATGTGTTATGCCCATGGCTTATTACATACTGTGACTATAACAACTGGATGGCAGTGACAATTTCTTGTATGCCTATGACATTTTTCAGATGCGTGTAGCATCTTTTAGATTTTATATTTTGCTCGTGGCACTGTGCTTATGACACTTTTTGTTGGTTAACCTTTATTTATTTGTTACTCGCGAGGATTTGTCGCTTCCCAATGAGAAGTGTTTGCCTTTCCCCAAGTAGGTGAAAAGACGAAAAATGATGATGTGCATGTTTGGCCTAGACAAAAATGCCCAACTCGCCCTATGTATTTTGTTCTTAACGTTGTTCCGAAATTATGTACATGTTGAGGTGCATGTTTTGCTTAGACTTAAATGTCCATCTTGGCCTTATGCACTTGGTCTTGAACGTTGTTCAGAATTATGTAATTGTGTATGCACGCGTGCACAATGTTATATAAAGATGTTATATAAAGATGACGTTGGGATAGCATTGGAATTCAAGATCAGACCAATTCTTCCTTCGATGACCTTGTACAGGCTTTTCCATGGCTTTTCCCTTTCTGTCCGGGTCAAAGATCCGGGTTGGTAGATAATGATGTATATGACCAAACCAATAATTTATCAAGCATAACATTACAGGACATGGGTATATGATGTGCATCTAGTTTAAACAGGGTATAAGAATAATTACCTTCGAGAATCCTATAAGGACCTTCCCATGTTAGTCCCAATTGCATAGGCTTTCTAATGCTTAATGACATAGACTAGCCTGGAAGAGTTTCAGATGTGGTCCTCCCAACTGAGGTCTTGGAAGTATCATCTAAGTGTATGGATGCATGAACCAGTGAGGACTTGTTTTTCCAAGCAATGATAACTGATCCTTGTTCCCTTTAATGATAGGCTAATGTATATCGACCATCGTGAGGATACCATTTGTGCCAGCGTGACTGTACCGACACACTCCTTGGAGGTTTCTAAGTAAACCATCGATGTCTCCCCGAGTATTGGGGTTTGTAAGTGTTGGGGGATCAATGATCTTGTTCATGATTCCACTTTCCCATTAGATTGAGTGTGTGTACTGATATGAACCTTTGTTGGATGTCCATGTCTTGACACCAAGTTTTGAATAAGTTTTATCTGAATTGCTTCCCTATTAGGAGGAGGAAAAATCCTTTAACTCTTAGGAGGGGGTAAGATCATTTCCTGTTTGGAGTATGTAAGATCATTTTCTATTAGAAGAAGTTAAATCATTCCCTCTTGTAAGATTCTTACCTGTTGAGAGAAGGTAAGATCCTTTTCTCTTGGTATAAGGTAAGATTCTTCCCTCTTGGGATGAGGTAAAATCCCTCCTTAGGAGGAGGTGAAATCATTTCCATTTGGGAGGAGGTGACATCAGTCCCTCTTGGGAGGATGTGAAATCATTCTCTCTTGGAAGGAGGTGAAATCCTTTTCTCTTGGGAGATATGGAATCCTTCTCTGCTGGGGGAGGTGAAATATTTCCTGCTGGGTGGGAGGAGGGGTAATTCTTCCCTCTTGGATTTTTTTTAAACTGGTCGGATGTCTAATTTTCGGCACTCTGATCGACACTTGTTTTATCAAACTGGTCGGCTATAACTTTTGTCAAACTGGCTGAATGTTACTTTTTCCAAACTGGCAGGCTGTCACTTCTGCCAACCATATGTTATGGGATTTTCGTTTGCTTGTTGTCTTGTTGTTCCGATACATGGTTTTCAAGTTTTCCTTCCTTCAATGTTTTTGGATCAGGAAAAATCGTTGTGTTTGAATTTGTAGTGGAGGTGCACTCTTATCTTTGAGACGAAAGATCGATTGGTTGTGGTTGCGTGGCTTTACACTAACAATATTTGTGAATTTGGCCTAGAGTCGGGATGACTAATGTGGCATAGTGGCTATTATGCCTAGGATGGCTACCATCTGGGGATCGCTATTATGCCAATGTGGCTATTATGCCAGAAAGGTTATCCTGGCAGGATGACTGTCATGCCAGGAAGACTAGACTACCACGCTAGGCTGGCTATCTGGCTATTTCCTAGTGAGGCATCATGAGTGTTGAGAACACTTTTAGATTGTGTCAATGACATATTTAGATATGAATTGTATTAATGACATTTTTAGATCAGTTGTGTCTCTATGACACTTTGAGATATATATTTTTATTTTGGCTATGACATCCTGCCCCTAACTGCGGCTACGCCATCTGGGTAAAGAATTTTAACCATTTCATGGATGACTATTATGCCATGTTATTATGCTGAGATGGCTAGTACGCATGATGAATATCATGCTAGGATTTTTATTTTTCTAGGGTGACTATCATGCTAGAATTCCTATTATGTCAACCAGTATGGCTATTATACAAGGCATGATGGCTATCATGTCAGAATGGCTAGTATTCCAGGATGATGATTATGACAAGATGACTAGTGTTCTAGGATAGATAGTAAAGTCTTTGTCAGCTCACGGATTTCGGTCAGAAGCCATTTCCAAGGCTGTTAAGATCTTGCCAAGTTGGTTATCAAAATATTTCCAAATCCGACTATCAATATGTTTCCAAAGCTGGTCAACTATCAATGTCGTCCCAACTGGTTGAATATCAAGGCCGACTGTCTGGATCTCCGAACAGGTTGGCTGTCCGGATCTGGTCTGGGTTTTTTTTTTTTTTGTTATGCCTTGTGTCCGTGACACTTTTAGATTTGAATTGCGTCTATGACACTTTTGGGTTTGTATCGTGTCCATGACACTCTTAGATCCATATCATGACAACTTGTTTGCATTTGTTAGGTCATGACATCCTGTCCCTAATTGTGGCTATCCTAACCGGGGTAGGGAATTTTACCATGTCATGGATGGTGGATGAAGTTGTTCTAAAATTTTGTGATGAAAGCCTGCCCAATAGGACATTGTAGGCCAAAAGTATCATGACATTCAATGCCTTTGTAGGATACAAAGATCTGAGTTCGCTATATCTTTCTCCAGCTTGGCCAACATCAATGGTTACCCATGACATTTTTCAGATGGATTAGTATTTTGGCCATGGCATCTTGTCCCCAACTGTGGCTATGCCAACTAGGGTAAGGAATTTGACCACGTCATGGATGGTAGATGGAATTGGTCCAAATTGTTGAGGGCCTGCCCAGTAGGAGATTGTAGGCCAATGATGAACTAATTTTACCAATTTGACCCTGTAGTAAGGGTATTCTCCCAACATCAACTTATTGCTTATGTTGCCTACTGATCAATGTGTCTCACGTGAGAAGCTGACCAAAGGAGATTAGGTTTTATCGTTTTGAGTGTTTTACCTTATAGGATATCATCCATAGGATTCGCAGATGAGGCTTCGACTAATGGGAAGCAAATTGGTTCCATCGCCCAATCTTGTAGGACTGATGCTTTCCTTTTGCGAGATGTACCTTCTTAATTCGCCATGTATACGTAATTAGTTGAGGTGGTGGATGGGGTGTTGGTCATTTTTTTGGTTTATGTGAACCTATTTGAGATGGCAACATTCTGCCATGAAGAAGGCGAACTGGTGGTGAAATTAAGAAATGAAAGAAGATGAAAAAGAAATGAAACACCGTTGCTAAAATGGGTCTCACGGATGCGCCAATGTTTGAGCAAAGATTAACAGCTCAGTAACTTGGATGTTTGGGGTTCAACCTCTTGACCTCCTACTAAGGCAGTGCAAACCTATCAAGCTCTTGGCGAGCCTAAGTTGGTCAAGTGGTTGTTGAGGAAGATGATCGAAATATGTTTACTGCAGGAAGTGTATGTATATTTTGGCTAGATGGTACTCTGTGTAATTATGGGAGCGATGAAGATGGCTGCAAACTATAGTGTGAGGTGTTAATACCTAACACTCTCAGGTGCAAGCAACGTTCATTCATAAAGACCATTTATGGCTCATCAAGGGATTCCAAAGTATGGGATTCATGACGCTCCTCTCAATCTTTACGTTCTCACATGAATGACTACATTAATGAGCCTTGGCAGTAGAGATTCAGAGTGTCAGACACAAATGTCAGGACACAGGGCCTAACTTCCGAGACATGAGACCTAGGTGCGCGAACACGTGGCACGAGTGTCGGGCCCCATGTGCCGGAACACAAGTACCCAGACCACGGGGCACGAGTGTCGGGGCACAGATGTCGGGTCGTGGGGCACGAGTGTCGGGTTGTGTGTTGGGGGCACGAGGGTCGGGTCACGGGGAACGAGTGTCGGGTTGGGTACCGGGTGACGAAGCGCGGGACACAGGCGAAATGCCGGATCACGGGTGTCGGGACACGAGGTGGAATGTCGGGTCACGGTTGGCGGAATGTCGGGTGAGAGTGTCGGGACCACAGAGGAATGTTTATCACAAGTGTGTGGGACACGAGGCGGAATGTCGGGTCGCATGTGGCGGAATGTCGTGACACATGTGCCGGGACACGAGGCGGAATTTCGAGTCACAGGTAGCGGGACACGAGGCGGAATGTCGGGTCAGTGTGCCGGATGTCGGGTCACATGTTGCCAGGTCACGTGTGGCCGATTTTCGGGTAATATGTGTCGGACACGAGGCGGAAATGTAGGGTCACATGTAGCGGAATTTCGGGTCACATGTGCCGGGACACGAGGCGGAATGTAGAGCCAACCAGTGGCGGAATGTCGGGTCACATGTGCTGGGACACGAGGCCTGATTGTCGGACACCAATGTCGGGGTTGAGAAAGGTTTTCTTATGGGCCGGGCCATGTGTTCGACAGTTTAATAGGTTATACGTATCGAGCCTATTCCCTACTAACACTATCATGCCCCCAAGTTAGGTTTGAAAAAAGTTTGCATTTTTTTGAAGCCTAACTTCATGCATTTTTTTGAAGCCTAACTTCATGCATTTCATGGCCTTGCCTTGGCTTTGGCCTTGCCTTTTCCATCCTTGGCCTTGTCTTGCGTAGGTTTACCTAAGTTTTCCATAGATTTTCCTAGGCTTTGGCTTTGCCTTGCTTTCCTTTCCTTGTGATGCTTTTCCTTGGTATTCCTTCCTAGTCTTGTCTATGTCGTGATATATTTTTTTAATATCTGCACAAGTAGGTATTTTATGAAGTGCTGAAATAGGATAGGATGATGCTAGCTGGCTAAGTGCATAAATTTGGACGGTCAAACTGGTGGGGAAGTTGAACCTTCAGAGTGTGTCGATCACCAGTATTCTTTCCATTGTATCATGACCATTTGGATAGTATTGTGTCCATGACACTTTTGACTATGTGATGTGCCCATGACACTTTTAGATTTGTATTGTGTCTATGACACTTGGATGGTCAAAGGTAGATTGACTAAGAAGAATGCTCATCTCACTCGATGTAAGGAAGAGGTTTAGGTGGAGAGACAGATTGTGGTTGGCATGCGTACATTCTACCACTCCTTCTAAGAGGGATTTATTAGTTT
>CAJVGC010000582.1:58201988-58227466 GCA_910822075.1 Senecio squalidus | reverse complement strand
GATCGACAAAGTGTAGGCCTACACCTTTCCTTCATAAAAATGTCCAGAATTTGATTATATGTTATTATTAGAGAGAATGTCACAAATCGTCCTTGTGGTTAGGCTGTTTTTCACGTATCGTCCTTTCGAAGAAAAGTTAGCACCATCTATCCTTTTGTTTCTTCATTTTATCATTAATCACCCTTCCGTCCATTTCCGTTAAATTATCTCCGTTAAGTTACCTCACATGATAAACATGTGAGGATAAAATAGACATTTAGCAATACATAGTGAAGCATTCCTACTTTTAAAAGTAAAAAAAACACCCAGTTTCTTAGCAAGAGTTTGTAAACCATCACCAACAAGCTTTAATCTTTCAACACCCCCATTACCAAAATCCGATAAAGTCGTAAGCTTCAACGAAAAGGGTGTTTGTTTTTCATCCTCACGCTCTCCACGCACCGTTGCAATTTCATGAAGTAAGTAAACATATTTCACACCTTGACCTATATCAAAATCCAACACATGTATCTGTTTTTTTTCAGTTTGAATTAATTCAAGAATTGTCGAATTTTCCGCCATAAAACCAAGCTTGTTGTCGGATCTGTTCCCTATCCGATCAAAACCGGTCAATCGCCGGAGCAACGACGGCGGAGGAGGAGGTCGAGAAGGCGGTTTCCTTAGTGACGGAGGATTGGAGGTTAAGTCAATTCTGGTATGACCGTGAAACGGGGGAGACGGTGGCGAGGGAAGTCCACGCGCTGTTTACGAAATTGGATTGTACTCCTCCTGTTGCTTGTATTGCTTGTCCTACTCTCTATGTTTATCTCAAGGTACTCGTGAGCTGCTGCTGGCGGCGGCGGTGGTTGTTTGGGTGGTTTATGGTGGTGGGTTGGTAGGGTTTTGTGGTGGTTAAAGTGGGTGGTGTTGATGATGCCATGGTGGTGGTGATGGTGGTGGGTGGGTGGTGGTGGAGAAGATAAGTGTGTGTAATTTGAAGGTGTGTTTAGTGTGTGTGTAATTTGAAGGTGTGTTTACAACTAGAAGCTTGTTGAGAATCAGCTGAATGAGTTAAGTCAACAGAAAGAGACAGAAAAAGACTTATTTACCCTCATGTGCCAGGCACATGGGGCAACTTAACGGCTAAATTTAAACGGATTTGGACGGAAGGATCACAGACGATAAAATGAAGAAACAAAAGGATAGATGGTGCTAACTTTTCTTCGAAAGGACGATACGTGAAAAACAGCCTAACCACAAGGACGATTTGTGACATTCTCTCTTATTATTATAGAGAAAATATCAATTAAGATCCATAATTTTCTTGAGACAAAAAGACATCATTTTGGCCCTTGATCCCATTTTAATCTAATGGTTAATATTAAAACCAAAACCCATTTTTCTTTTATTTTTTTAAATTAATTTATCTCACAAACCGTTGATCGTTAGACGAAACAAAATACACCGTTGCGATCGTCTCGTTTTTATCTTTAATTAGAGGAGTGGTGTTATATACTTTCGACGACTTTTGATTTTTATTTTTTTTATGGGTATTGAAATTATAACGATAATATCATATATGATATTTACATCATTACGTAAAATTGTATAAAAGAGAATTACTATAAAATGTATAAACTACCTAAATTTAGAAAAAATATCGAATTTTAACTAGTTTTATTTTTTCTCGTTTTTTGACATAAAATGTGATATACTAAAATCACATATGATACTACTATATCATATGTGATATTACTGTAAATCATATATGATATGAATATAAATCATATGTGATATATATTAAAATCGCATATGATAATATTATATCATATGTGATATTACTGTAAATCATATATGATATGAATATAAATCATATGTGATATATACTAAAATCACATATGATAATACTATATCATATGTGATATTAGTGTAAATCATATATGATATGAATATAAATCATATGTGATATATACTAAAATCATATATGATAATACAATATCATATATGATATTACTGTAAATTATATATGATATAAATATAAATCATATATGATATTATGTATGTAAAAATTTTAAAACTTAAAAGACAATAACACACATGATTTTAACTCTAAATATGAATTTTAATACACAACAATGTTATACAATGTATAACCTATACAGACCCAGAAAAAAGTTCGAATTTTGACGACTTTTATTTTTTCGTTTATGGCCAATTGTTGAAATTCGTAAGACAATATCACATATGATTTGAACACTAAATACGAGTTTCGAAACATAGATTTGTTATATTACATACATTCAACTTAAATCAAAAAGAAAAACAAAAAAATAATATGTCAAACTACTGATATCACATATGATAAAACAGTGATTTGTAATATAAAATTTTAAAACTCGTAAAAAAACCCGAAAATAAATTTCGTCAAAAGTATATCGAGTGGGTACTCTATACAAAGGTAATTTAATGCTCGTTACAATGGTATAATTTATTCGTTTAATATATTTACGGTTTTTGAGATATTTAATTTTTAAACACAATTATATTTTAAATGGGTTTTTAAAATTGAGTGTTATGATTGGGTCTTTTGGTCTTAAAGTTTTTTATGGTCTTTCTTGATCTCAACCCTATTATTATATTTAATTTTGTACTTTTTACAAAAAACAAAATCATATGGTTTCTTTTGCATTTTGAAGGTGCAACACACTACTAATGCTGTAGAAAAACGTATATATAAATATACATATAGATCACAAAATTCTCGCATTAAGATTTGTTAATAAAATCATAGCCATTGAAGAAGTCCATTAGCGACTACAACGTAATCATTTAACACCAATACACAGATGAATGTCATTCGGAAGTTAGTATGTTTACTCTTTATATTGAAGATGCCTTAAACATTGAAAACTACTCATTTGGAATCAAATACTTCATTTGAAAAAGAGATTTGATTGCTGATACGAGTTAGAGGCAAAGTCTACATTAGCATTTAAATTAGAAGATCATATGAATGAAAAACTAGCCAACACTCTTACTCACATCAAGAAGAATATACAATGATTCTTAGTACATTTGTTCCAAAAGTCCTTTGAATTAAATGCGGGAAAAGACATGGACAAGAAAGACGTTCTTCGCGTTATAAATCCAACGTAATATAAGAAAACGTTTGTGAATGTTTATACTTTCCAGGCCATGTCGAAAGCGGCTAACCTAATCTTTGAAGAGGACCGCAATGCATTTAATGCATGGTATTGGTCCACTAAAAAGTTTACACGTTGATCTATAAATCAAATACAAATCGAAGTCAATAGTAACTGGACAATAACTTGTGAGAATCAATTGAAGTTATAAACACAAAGCATTCGGGTATGCAAAAAAAATGTATATATTGTTATCATGTTGTTGATATAATTAGGACAGGTATTATAAAAGTATTAGTTATTTATATAAGTTAAGTTTATGTAGGTTTTCAATTGTATTAGCCTACCAATAAAATTACTTGTATCGTAAGACAAGACTATCATTATAAACAAAAATGTTATTTCCACACACACTTTCTCCACGCTTCTAGAAACTTTTCAATCTTTTTTTAATTTATTCACATTTAAGCGTATACAAAAATACTACATAAATAAGTGTGAAAATTGGAAAACCTTTTAAATTTACATTTTTATTTGTTTAAAAAAAATGTACACTTAAAAACGTGTAGAAATGCACAACTTTTTCATATTTAAAAATGGAAAGAAAAATTTGTAACACCTAATTTCTCAACACACAAAAAAACTAAACACTTTTAAAAAACGTGTAAAAATAGGTGTTACAATTTTCTCTTGTAAGTGTGGTGAAGTTGAACATTTCTTCACGTTTTTTAGAGTAAAAATAATTTAAACAACTAAACGTGTAAACATTTAAGGGGTTTTAAACATTTCTTTACACTTATTGATGTAATAATTTTATACACACTTAAAAGTGTGAAAAACTACACATTTTTAAATACGTGAAGAAAAAGTGTGTATATTAGATTGGTATTAGGAGGTTGTTTCATAATTTCTATCTAGCATTTACCCCTATTTCATTATCTTTAATGGGAGTCGTCTAAACATTTTCAGTTCTCGGTTTCTTTCTTCTTTCTTGTTTGATAACCTGTTGGAGCATATTCTTTGTTGATTGTAACTTGTACTTCAGGTAGGACATGTCGTGTAGTTAGAAATATATTTAGAGCGAGTTGTAAAGCTTTTGATGCGTTTATGAAACAATTACACTGCATATAGTTACGTCAGCCTAACTGTTGAATTATGCAGCGTAACTGTTGAGTTACGCAGTGTAACTCTTCCAAAGAGTTTCGCTAGCGTAACTCTTAAGTCTTGTTCTTCACCATTACATATTCACATATTAGTGTTTCCACCATTATTACGTGTTTGGGTTTAAATCGGGGTCCTAGGTAGGTGACCAACAAGTGGTATCAAATCCTTTATACATATTATAGAGGTTTTTGGATCCATTTGGTGAAGATCTTGGGTATTTGAGTGTAGATCTAGGTTTTGGTTATTTACGTGTTTGAAGAATTTTTTCTAGATCTAGGCTTTTTCAGTGGTGTATTTGGTTTGATATTCAAGGACTAAGTTAGTATTGATAGTTACAAAATATCTGGAAAAGATAGTGTCTTAATTCCGTTGTTTTTTTCCTTTTTGACGTAAGTTAGAAAAATCCGAAAGTAGTGTAACTGTTTGATCAGTTTCGTAGCGTAAACTGTTTGGTGAAAGTGTTACGTTGTTTAGAATAGTTACATTGAGGTGTTACTTTGCCGAAATACTTACGCTAGGTTGTTACGCTGCTGAAATTGTTACGTTAAAATAGTTAGGTTGGTATTTACTTAAGTTGAAGATTATTTATGTTGGTGGGAGTTACGCTTATTTTCTTGAGTTTCGTGAAAGTATTACGATGGTTGAAAGTGTTACGTTACACAGTTACGCTTGGGAACGTAATTGTTGTTCAGTGTGGTTTTTATGCTCGGTTTCTACGTTATTGTGTGTTGTGTTTTTGGGTATTCTCGTGTTTTCGGGTATTCCGGTTCTTCGGTATTCTAAATTTTTAGGTATTTTGGTATTGTTGCGATAATGGCTCTTGTTCCGTCTACTGTTGTGTATGACATCGATACTAGGAATCCTTTATTCCCACCAAAGTATGAAAGGAAAATCACACTTGTTCGTGAAAGTATTACGCTGGTTGAAAGTGTTACGTTACACAGTTACGTTGGGAGTTACGCTAACGTAATTGTTGTTCAGTGTGGTATTTCTGCTCGGTTTATACATTAGTGTGTGTTGTGTTTTCGGGTATTCTAGTTCTTCGGTATTCTGATTTTAAGGGTATTTTGGTATTGTTGTGATAATGGATCTTGTTCCGTCTACTGTTGTGTATGACACTGATACTAGGAATCCTCTAATCCCACCTGTTTGAGAAAAGATTGACATGATTAGTAACTTGGATGTTTGGGGTTCAACCTCTTGACCTCTTGCTAAGCAGTGCAAACCTGTCAAGATCTTGGCGAGCCTAAGGTGGTCAAGTGGTTGGTTGATGAATATGATCAGAATATGTTTACTGCGAGAAGTGTGTGAATATTCCGGCTAGGTGGTACTGTGTGTAAGTATGAGAGTGATGAAGATGGCTGCAAACCCAGAGTGTGAGGTATTTATACCTAACACTTTCAGGTGCAAGCAACGTTTAGTCATAAAGACCATTTATGGCTCATCAATGGCATTCATGGGATTCCAACGTATATGGATTCATGATAGGAGTAACGCTTCTCTAATCATTACGTTCTCACATGAATGACTACATTAATGAGTCTTGGCAGTTGAGATTCAGAGTGTTACACACAAACGCCAGGACACAGGGCCTAAGTGCCGAAACACGAGACCTGGGTTCCGGAACACGGGGCACGAGTTCCGGGCCACATGTGTCGGAACACAAGTGCCAGATCTAGGGGCACGAGTGTAGGGCCACGTGTGTCGGGGTACAAGTGTCGGATCACGGGGTACGAGTGTCGGGCCAAGTGTGTCGGATCACGGGGAACGAGTGTCGGGCTGTGTGTCGCACAGGTGCCAGATCATAGGTGTCGGGTCATAGGGCACGAGTGTCGGGGCACAAGTACCGGACAACGGGGCACGAGTATCGGGCAGTGTGCCAGGTGATGAGTATCGGGACACACGCAGAATGTCGGATCACGGGTGTTGGGACACGAGGCGGAATGTCGGATCACAAGTGTCGGGCCACGAGGCCATTTTGTCAGGTCACATGTGGCGGAATGTCGGGTCACATGTGTCGGGACACGAGGCTGAATTTCGGGTCACAGGTATCGGGACACTAGGCGGAATGTCGGGTCACGTGTGGCGGAATATCGGGTCACATGTGTCGGGACACGAGGTGGAATGTCGGTTCACGTGTAGCGGAATGTTGGGTAACATGGGTCGGGACACGAGGCGGAATGTCGGGTCACATGTACTGGGACACGAGGCGGAATGTAGAGTCACCTGTGGCGGAATGTCGGGTCACATGTGCTGGGACACGACGCCTGAGTGTCGGACACCAATGTTTGAGAAAAGGTTTCTTATGGGTCGTGCCATGTGTTCGAGGGTTTAATAGGCTATACGTAACGATCCTATTCCCTACTAACACTAACATGCCTCCCAGTTAGGTTTGAAAAAAGTTTGCATTTTTTTTAAGCCTAACTTCATGCATTTCATGGCCTTGCCCTGGCTCTGGCCTTGCCTTTTCTTGCGTAGGTTTACCTAAGCTTTCCATAGATTTTCATAGGCTTTGGCTTTACCTTGCCCGCCTTTCCTTGTGAGGCTTTTCCTTGGTATGTCCTTGCCTAATCTTTGTATGTCATGATATATTTTTTTAATATCTACACAAGTAGGTCTTTTATGAAGTGGGGTGAAATAGGATGATGCATGCTTGCTAAGTGCATAAATTTTGGACATCAAAATGGTGGGGAGTTGAACCTTCAGAGTGTGTCCATCACAAGTATTATGTCCATTTTATCACGACATTTGGATAAGTATTGTGTCCATGACACTTTTGACTATGTATTGTGCCCATGACACTTTTAGACTTGTATTGTGTCTATGAAACTTGGACGGTCAAAGGTAGATTGACTAAGAAGAATGCTCATCTCACTCGATGTAAGGAAGAGGTTGAGGTGGAGAGACAGACTATGGTTGGCATGCGTAGATTCTACCACTCCTTCTAAGAGGGATTTATTAGTTGTCTTCCCGAATGTTCTTAATCATGTACTTAGTCACCCTAACGTAATATATGTGCCTCGGGATGTCAATAGGTTTTTCTTGTGCATGAGAGACATCTTGCAGACTCTTTTCCCTGATCTTGGGATTGCAGTGTTTCCTTATTTCGATCCATTGGATCACGGGGATATGTTGTGTGACAATGGTGTGAGATACATCTGCAGACTCGAGCTTTTCCATTCTGAGTTAACTCGTGGAGGGTTTTGATATGTCTACGCCAAACATCCTTACTCTCATTTCACCAAAGCCTTAGTATTTTCTCTTTGTGTTTGTAACACAATTTCATTGTATGCTTAAGGCGAGGGATCTCAGATGAGTGAGTGATCCTCGGATGAGGAGCACGAACGGAGTGTTGTTCCTGTCTTTGTTTTCTTGTCTTTTGTAGTTATTATTGTAGCTTGTCTTCCTGTCTTTCTTGTTCTTGTTCCTGTCTTTGTAGTTCTTGTTCCTGTCTTTGTTGTTTGTCGGTGTTACATTGTATCAACGTGAAGAGAAAAAATAATGTGTTATTGGATGATCGGACCAATAACATTGTTGTGGCTTCATGGCTTTGTCAGATGTCTATGTTACATATAGATGTCCAAGACATTTTAGAATTTTATATTGGTCCTTACGGCACCTTTTGAATATTGCGATACCATTGTGCTTATGACACTTTCTTGTGCGGCCCCTTACATTTTTTTATGCCCATGGTATACTTGGATACCTATGGCACTTTTTGGATGCTCATGACATTTATCGAATATGTGTTATGCCCATGGCTTATTACATACTGTGACTATAACAACTGGAACAATTTCTTGTATGCCTATGACATTTTTCAGATGCGTGTAGCATCTTTTAGATTTTATATTTTGCTCGTGGCACTGTGCTTATGACACTTTTGTTGGTTAACCTTTATTTATTTGTTACTCGCGAGGATTTGTCGCTTCCCAATGAGAAGTGTTTGCCTTTCCCCAAGTAGGTGAAAAGACGAAAAATGATGATGTGCATGTTTGGCCTAGACAAAAATGCCCAACTCGCCCTATGTATTTTGTTCTTAACGTTGTTCCGAAATTATGTACATGTTGAGGTGCATGTTTGCTTAGACTTAAATGTCCATCTTGGCCTTATGCACTTGGTCTTGAACGTTGTTCAGAATTATGTAATTGTGTATGCACGCGTGCACAATGTTATATAAAGATGTTATATAAAGATGACGTTGGGATAGCATTGGAATTCAAGATCAGACCAATTCTTCCTTCGATGACCTTGTACAGGCTTTTCCATGGCTTTTCCCTTTCTGTCCGGGTAAGATCCGGGTTGGTAGATAATGATGTATATGACCAAACCAATAATTTATCAAGCATAACATTACAGGACATGGGTATATGATGTGCATCTAGTTTAAACAGGGTATAAGAATAATTACCTTCGAGAATCCTATAAGGACCTTCCCATGTTAGTCCCAATTGCATAGGCTTTCTAATGCTTAATGACATAGACTAGCCTGGAAGAGTTTCAGATGTGGTCCTCCCAACTGAGGTCTTGGAAGTATCATCTAAGTGTATGGATGCATGAACCAGTGAGGACTTGTTTTTCCAAGCAATGATAACTGATCCTTGTTCCCTTTAATGATAGGCTAATGTATATCGACCATCGTGAGGATACCATTTGTGCCAGCGTGACTGTACCGACACACTCCTTGGAGGTTTCTAAGTAAACCATCGATGTCTCCCCGAGTATTGGGGTTTGTAAGTGTTGGGGGATCAATGATCTTGTTCATGATTCCACTTTCCCATTAGATTGAGTGGTACTGATATGAACCTTTGTTGGATGTCCATGTCTTGACACCAAGTTTTGAATAAGTTTTATCTGAATTGCTTCCCTATTAGGAGGAGGAAAAATCCTTTAACTCTTAGGAGGGGGTAAGATCATTTCCTGTTTGGAGTATGTAAGATCATTTTCTATTAGAAGAAGTTAAATCATTCCCTCTTGTAAGATTCTTACCTGTTGAGAGAAGGTAAGATCCTTTTCTCTTGGTATAAGGTAAGATTCTTCCCTCTTGGGATGAGGTAAAATCCCTCCTTAGGAGGAGGTGAAATCATTTCCATTTGGGAGGAGGTGACATCAGTCCCTCTTGGGAGGATGTGAAATCATTCTCTCTTGGAAGGAGGTGAAATCCTTTTCTCTTGGGAGATATGGAATCCTTCTCTGCTGGGGGAGGTGAAATATTTCCTGCTGGGTGGGAGGAGGGGTAATTCTTCCCTCTTGGATTTTTTTTAAACTGGTCGGATGTCTAATTTTCGGCACATCGACACTTGTTTTATCAAACTGGTCGGCTATAACTTTTGTCAAACTGGCTGAATGTTACTTTTTCCAAACTGGCAGGCTGTCACTTCTGCCAACCATATGTTATGGATTTTCGTTTGCTTGTTGTCTTGTTGTTCCGATACATGGTTTTCAAGTTTTCCTTCCTTCAATGTTTTTGGATCAGGAAAAATCGTTGTGTTTGAATTTGTAGTGGAGGTGCACTCTTATCTTTGAGACGAAAGATCGATTGGTTGTGGTTGCGTGGCTTTACACTAACAATATTTGTGAATTTGGCCTAGAGTCGGGATGACTAATGTGGCATAGTGGCTATTATGCCTAGGATGGCTACCATCTGGGGATCGCTATTATGCCAATGTGGCTATTATGCCAGAAAGGTTATCCTGGCAGGATGACTGTCATGCCAGGAAGACTAGACTACCACGCTAGGCTGGCTATCTGGCTATTTCCTAGTGAGGCATCATGAGTGTTGAGAACACTTTGATTGTGTCAATGACATATTTAGATATGAATTGTATTAATGACATTTTTAGATCAGTTGTGTCTCTATGACACTTTGAGATATATATTTTTATTTTGGCTATGACATCCTGCCCCTAACTGCGGCTACGCCATCTGGGTAAAGAATTTTAACCATTTCATGGATGACTATTATGCCATGTTATTATGCTGAGATGGCTAGTACGCATGATGAATATCATGCTAGGATTTTTATTTTTCTAGGGTGACTATCATGCTAGAATTCCTATTATGTCAACCAGTATGGCTATTATACAAGGCATGATGGCTATCATGTCAGAATGGCTAGTATTCCAGGATGATGATTATGACAAGATGACTAGTGTTCTAGGATAGATAGTAGAGTCTTTGTCAGCTCACGGATTTCGGTCAGAAGCCATTTCCAAGGCTGTTAAGATCTTGCCAAGTTGGTTATCAAAATATTTCCAAATCCGACTATCAATATGTTTCCAAAGCTGGTCAACTATCAATGTCGTCCCAACTGGTTGAATATCAAGGCCGACTGTCTGGATCTCCGAACAGGTTGGCTGTCCGGATCTGGTCTGGGTTTTTTTTTTTTTTTGTTATGCCTTGTGTCCGTGACACTTTTAGATTTGAATTGCGTCTATGACACTTTTGGGTTTGTATCGTGTCCATGACACTCTTAGATCCATATCATGACAACTTGTTTGCATTTGTTAGGTCATGACATCCTGTCCCTAATTGTGGCTATCCTAACCGGGGTAGGGAATTTTACCATGTCATGGATGGTGGATGAAGTTGTTCTAAAATTTTGTGATGAAAGCCTGCCCAATAGGACATTGTAGGCCAAAAGTATCATGACATTCAATGCCTTTGTAGGATACAAAGATCTGAGTTCGCTATATCTTTCTCCAGCTTGGCCAACATCAATGGTTACCCATGACATTTTTCAGATGGATTAGTATTTTGGCCATGGCATCTTGTCCCCAACTGTGGCTATGCCAAAGGAATTTGACCACGTCATGGATGGTAGATGGAATTGGTCCAAATTGTTGAGGGCCTGCCCAGTAGGAGATTGTAGGCCAATGATGAACTAATTTTACCAATTTGACCCTGTAGTAAGGGTATTCTCCCAACATCAACTTATTGCTTATGTTGCCTACTGATCAATGTGTCTCACGTGAGAAGCTGACCAAAGGAGATTAGGTTTTATCGTTTTGAGTGTTTTACCTTATAGGATATCATCCATAGGATTCGCAGATGAGGCTTCGACTAATGGGAAGCAAATTGGTTCCATCGCCCAATCTTGTAGGACTGATGCTTTCCTTTTGCGAGATGTACCTTCTTAATTCGCCATGTATACGTAATTAGTTGAGGTGGTGGATGGGGTGTTGGTCATTTTTTTGGTTTATGTGAACCTATTTGAGATGGCAACATTCTGCCATGAAGAAGGCGAACTGGTGGTGAAATTAAGAAATGAAAGAAGATGAAAAAGAAATGAAACACCGTTGCTAAAATGGGTCTCACGGATGGCGCCAATGTTTGAGCAAAGATTAACAGGCTCAGTAACTTGGATGTTTGGGGTTCAACCTCTTGACCTCCTACTAAGCAGTGCAAACCTATCAAGCTCTTGGCGAGCCTAAGTTGGTCAAGTGGTTGGTTGAGGAAGATGATCGAAATATGTTTACTGCAGGAAGTGTATGTATATTTTGGCTAGATGGTACTCTGTGTAATTATGGGAGCGATGAAGATGGCTGCAAACTATAGTGTGAGGTGTTAATACCTAACACTCTCAGGTGCAAGCAACGTTCATTCATAAAGACCATTTATGGCTCATCAATGGGATTCCAAAGTATGGGGATTCATGACGCTCCTCTCAATCTTTACGTTCTCACATGAATGACTACATTAATGAGCCTTGGCAGTAGAGATTCAGAGTGTCAGACACAAATGTCAGGACACAGGGCCTAACTTCCGAGACATGAGACCTAGGTGCCGGAACACGGGGCACGAGTGTCGGGCCCCATGTGCCGGAACACAAGTACCAGACCACGGGGCACGAGTGTCGGGGCACAGATGTCGGGTCGTGGGGCACGAGTGTCGGGTTGTGTGTTGGGGCACGAGGGTCGGGTCACGGGGAACGAGTGTCGGGTTGTGTACCGGGTGACGAGCGTCGGGACACAGGCGAAATGCCGGATCACGGGTTTCGGGACACGAGGTGGAATGTCGGGTCACGTGTGGCGGAATGTCGGGTGATGAGTGTCGGGACACAGGAGGAATGTTTATTCACAAGTGTGGGGACACGAGGCGGAATGTCGGGTCGCATGTGGCGGAATGTCGTGACACATGTGACGGGACACGAGGCGGAATTTCGAGTCACAGGTATCGGGACACGAGGCGGAATGTCGGGTCAAGTGTGACGGAATGTCGGGTCACATGTGCCAGGTCACGTGTGGCCGATTTTCGGGTAATATGTGTCGGGACACGAGGCGGAATGTAGGGTCACATGTAGCGGAATGTCGGGTCACATGTGCCGGGACACGAGGCGGAATGTAGAGCCACCAGTGGCGGAATGTCGGGTCACATGTGCTGGGACACGAGGCCTGATTGTCGGACACCAATGTCGGGTTGAGAAAGGTTTTCTTATGGGCCGGGCCATGTGTTCGACAGTTTAATAGGTTATACGTATCGAGCCTATTCCCTACTAACACTATCATGCCCCCAAGTTAGGTTTGAAAAACGTTTGCATTTTTTTGAAGCCTAACTTCATGCATTTTTTTGAAGCCTAACTTCATGCATTTCATGACCTTGCCTTGGCTTTGGCCTTGCCTTTTCCATCCTTGGCCTTGTCTTGCGTAGGTTTACCTAAGTTTTCCATAGATTTTCCTAGGCTTTGGCTTTGCCTTGCTTTCCTTTCCTTGTGATGCTTTTCCTTGGTATGTCCTTTCCTAGTCTTTGTCTATGTCGTGATATATTTTTTTAATATCTGCACAAGTAGGTATTTTATGAAGTGGCTGAAATAGGATGATGCTAGCTGGCTAAGTGCATAAATTTTGGACGTCAAACTGGTGGGGAGTTGAACCTTCAGAGTGTGTCGATCACCAGTATTCTTTCCATTGTATCATGACATTTGGATAAGTATTGTGTCCATGACACTTTTGACTATGTGATGTGCCCATGACACTTTTAGATTTGTATTGTGTCTATGACACTTGGATGGTCAAAGGTAGATTGACTAAGAAGAATGCTCATCTCACTCGATGTAAGGAAGAGGTTTAGGTGGAGAGACAGATTGTGGTTGGCATGCGTAGATTCTACCACTCCTTCTAAGAGGGATTTATTAGTTGTCTTCCCGAAGGTTCTTAGACATGTACTTAGTCACCCTAACGTGATATATGTGCCTCGGGATGTTAGTAGGTTTTTCTTGTGCATGAGAGACATCTTGCAGACTCTTTACCCTGATGTTGGGATTGCAGTGTTTCCTTATTTCGATCCACTGGATCACGGGGATATGTTGTGTGACAATGGTGTGAGATACATCTTGCAAACTCGAGCTTTTTTATTCCGAGTTGACTCGTAGAGGGTTTTGATATGTCTGCCCCAAACATCCTTACTCTCATTTCACCAAAGCCTTAGTATTTTCTCTTTGTGTTTGTAACACAATTTCATTGTATGACTTAGCCCTTTTCTATCATATGATATGTTTGGACAACCAATTGTACTATTTTCTTTGGGTGTACGTTGCAATAAATTTTGTATGTGTTGGTGTTACATTGTATAACCTTGAACATAAAACATAATGTGTTATTGGATGATCATACCGATAACATTGTTGTGGCTTCATGGCTTTGTCAGATGTCTAAGTTACATATAGATGTCCAAGACATTTTAGAATTTTATATTAGTTCCTATGACTCCTTTTTAATATTGTGATATCATTGTGGTTATGACAATTTCTTGTGTTCCCATTGCATTTTTGTTTTATGTCCATGGCATACTTGGATACCTATGGCACTTTTTTGGATGCCCATGACATTTATCGAATATGTGTTATGCCCATGGTGTATTACATACTGTGACTATACCAACTAGATGGCAGTGACATTTTCTTGTATGTCTATGACATTTTTCAGATGCGTGTAGCATCTTTTAAATTTTATATTTTGCCCGTGGCACTGTGCCTATGACACTTTTTGTTGGTTAACCCTTATTTATTTTTTACTTACGAGGATTTTTCGCTTCCCAATGAGAAGTGCTTGCCTTTCCCCAAGTAGGTGAAAAGACGAAAAATGATTATGTGAATGTTTGGCCTAGACAAAAATGCTCAACTCGCCCTATGTATTTGGTTCTGAACATTGTTCCGAAATTATGTATATGATGAGGTGCATGTTTCGCTTAGACTTAAATGTCCATCTTGGCCTTATGCACTTGGTCTTGAACGTTGTTCATAATTATGTAATTGTGCATCCACGATTGCACAATGTTATATAAAGATGTTATATAAAGATGACGTTGTGGGATAGCATTGGGATTCAAGAATACCAATTCTTCCTTCCATGACCTTGTATAGGCTTTTCCATGGCTTTTCCCTTTCTTGTCGGGTCAATGATCCGGGTTGGTAGATAATAATGGGATATATGATCAAACCAATAATTTATCAAGCATGACATTCCATGACATGGGTATATGATGTGCATATAGTTTAAACAGGGTATAAGAATAATTACCTTCGAGCACCCTATATGGTCCTTCCCATGTTAGTCCCTACTACATAGGCTTTCTAATGCTTAGTGACATAGACTAGCCTGGAAGAGTTTCAGATGTGGTCCTCCCAACTGAGGTCCTGGAAGTATCTTCTAAGTGTCTGGATGCATGAACCAGTGAGGACTTGTGTTTTCCAAGCAATGATAATTGATCGTTATTCCCTTTAATGCTAGAGTAATGTAAATCGGCCTCCATAAGGATCCCATTTGTGCCAGCGTGACTGTACCGAAACACTCCTTGGAGGTTTCTAAGTAAACCATCGATGTCTCCCCGAGTATTGGGGTTGTAAGTGTTGGGGGATCAATGATCTTGTTCATGATTCCACTTTTCCATTAGATTGAGTATGTGTACTGATATGAACCTTCGTTGGATGTCCATGTTTTGACACCAAGTTTTGAATAAGTTTTATTTGAATTGCTTCCCTATTGGGATGAGGAAAAATCCTTTCACTCTTGGGAGGGGGTAAGATCCTTTCCTGTATGGAGTATGTAAGATCATTGGTATTAGAAGAAGTTAAATCATTCCCTCTTGTAAGATTCTTCCCTGTTGAGAGAAGGTAAGATCATTTTCTCTTGGTATAAGGTAAGATTCTTCCCTCTTGGGATGAGGTAAAATCCCTACTTAGGAGGAGGTGAATTATTTTCCATTTGGGAGGAGGTGAAATCAGTCCCTCTTGGGATGAGGTGAAATTATTCTCTCTTGGGAGGAGGTGAAATCCTTCTCTCTTGGGAGATATGAATCCTTCCCTGCTGGGAGGAAGGGGGGAAATTCTTCCCTCTTGGATTTTTTTTAAACTGGCTGGATGTCTAATTTTCGGCACTCTGGCCGGCCCTCGTTTTATCACGGGTGTCAAACTGGTTGAATGTTACTTTTGCCAAACTGGTCGGCTGCCACTACTGGAAACCATATGTTATGGGATTCTCGTTTGATTGTTGTCTTGTTGTTCCAAGACATGGTGTTCAAGTTTTCCTTCCTTCGATATTTTTGGATCTGGAACAATCGTTGTGTTTGAATTTGTAGTGGAGCTGCACTCTTATCGTTGAGACGAAAGATCGATTGGTTGTGGTTGTGTGGTTATTATGACTAGGATGGCTACCATGTGGGGATGGATATTATGCCAATGTGGCTAGTATGCCAGAAAGGTTATCATGCCAGGATGACTGTCATGCCAGGAAGACTAGGCTACCACGCGAGGTTGGCTATCTCGTTATTTTATAGTCAGGCGTCATGAGTGTTAAGAACACTTTTAGATTGTGTCAATGACATACTTAGATCTGAATTGTGTTAATGACATTTTTAGATCTTTAGTGCGTCCGTGACACTTTGAGATATATATTTTTATTTTGGCTATGACATCCTGCCCCTAACTACGGCTATGCCAGCTGGGTAAAGAATTTTAACTATGTCATGGATGACTATTATGCCATGCTATTATGTCGAGATGGCTAGTACGCATGATGAGTATCATGTAAGGATTATTATTTTTCTAGGGTGGCTATCATGCTAGAATCTCTATTATGTTAACAAGGATGGCTATTATACAAGGCATGATGACTATCATGTCAGAATGGCTAGTATTCCAGGATGATGATTATGACAAGATGACTAGTATAGTAAAGTCTTCGCCAGCTGACGGTATCCGGTCAGAAGCCCTTTCCAAGGCTGTTAAGATCTTGCCAAAGCTGATCGACTATCAAGGGCGTCCCAACTGGTTGAATATCAAGGTCGGCTGTCCGGATCTCCGAACTGTTTGGCTGTCTAGGTCTGGCCGGGTTTTTTTTTTTTTTCTATGCCTTGTGTCCGTGACACTTTTAGATTTGAATTGTGTCTATGACACTTTTCCGTCTGTATCGTGTCCATGACACTCTTAAATCCGTATCATGAAAACTTGTTTGCTTTTGTTAGGTCATGACATCTTGTCCCTAATTGTGGCTATGCCAACTAGGGTAGGGAATTTTACCATGTCATGGATGGTGGATGAAGTTGTTCTAAACAATTGTAATGCATGCCTTCCCAATAGGACATTATAGGCGGAAATTCTCATGGCATTCAGTGCCTTTGTAGGATACAAATATCTGACTACGTTATCTATTTCTCGTGCCTCGAAACCATGAATGGTTGCCCATGACATTTTTTTGACGGATTAATATGTTGGCCATGGCATCTTGTCCCTAACTGTGGCTATGCCAACTAGGGTAAGGAATTCGACCACGAAATCGATTGTAGATGGAATTGGTCCAAATTGTTGAAGGCCTGGCCAGTAAGACATTGTAGGCCAATGATGAACTAATTTTATCATTTTGACCCTTTAGTAAGGGTATTCTCCCAACATCAATTTCATGCTTATCTTGCCTACTTATCAATGTGTCTCACCTGAGAATCTGACCAAAGGAGATTGTGTTGTATTATTTTGAGTGTTTTACCTTCTAGGATAGCATCCATAGGATTGGCAAATGTGGCTTCGACTAATGAGAAGCAAATTGGTTCCATCGCCCAATCCAGTAAGAATGATGCTTTCCATTTACAAGATGTACCTTCTTCATTCGCCATGGACAGAGTGTGAGGTATTTATACCCAACACTCTCAGATGCAAGTAACGTTCAGTCATAAAGACCATTTATGGCTCATCAATGGCATTCAAGGGATTCCAACGTATGGGGATTTACGGCAGAAGTAATGCTCCTCTCAATCATTACGTTCTCACATGAATGACTGCATTAATGAGCCTTGGCAGTTGAGATTCAGAGTGTCATACACAAAAGCCAGGACACAGGGCCTAAGTGTCGAGACACGAGACCTGGGTGTCGAAACACGGGGCACGAGTGTCGGGCCACATGTGCCGGACCACGGGGTACCAGTGTCGGGCCACGTGTGCCGGATCACGGGGCACGAGTGTCGGGATGTGTGTTGGGGCACAGGTGCCGGGTCACGGGGCACGAGTGTCGGGTTATGTGTCTGGGCACAAGTGTCGGACAACCTGTCACACCTCGCTCAAAGCGGAAACACGAGGTCTTCCAGTTACGCTATCAAGAGTCAAGGATTACAACATTACAACCAATAAAAAAACATCGAAATAACATTAATCATGCCAAAAGTTTACAAAGTACATTACAAAGACAAAATCGTTACAACGCCAAGTACAATTACAGCTTTGAATGTCATAAAAACGGATCCCAGAGGAATTACATCAAACATAATGAATTCCAAATAAACAAAATAAACTATCCCAAAATAAGCATGGCATGATCAAGAACATCCTCAAACTCCTGAAAAGCGTTAAAAACGACATCAACAACCTGTTGGTGAATTATTCGCTATTTTAAGTAAAAGATGACCCAACGACAAGTTTTAAACAAACATTGTATATTTCAAATATCATATCTTGGTTTTTTACAACCCTAGCGAGGATACCATACCTAGATTAGCATACACTGAACTTGGCCTCCTATTTTTCTCCCCTTTCCTGAGGGGTATCAATCCAAAGGCAACCAATAATTAAATACGGCCATAACATCCACTATTAGGGACAGCCTAACGAGCGATGAGGGTTCGGTCAAACCCAAACAGATCTATATATATGAAACCGCAGGCAAAAAGCTTAATCAAGTGTATAAGGGGGGCCCATCGAGGCCAAATGATGCCTAATCTAAGGCAGACCTATTCTACTAGGTAAACAAGATAATCAGTAACGCCTCGCATATAGGCAAACAGTTTAAAAATACGCTTTCCAGCCCTAAAATAGTAAAGATAGGGCTACGAATAACTCACAATGAAAGCTTCAGCAATCTCGGGTATACAATCACGGAGCTACAACTCCACCGTCTAAGTGCCTTAAAACAATAAATAACATAGTCTCAGTATTTCTATAAGTCTAGTCCGGTTTAGCCTTATCGGTTAAGGTTAAGTTTATTGAAATATTCCAACGATTATTAAGTCGAATCAAGAAGACGGATTAAGAAGACGATGTTCCGCGCCAAAAAGGGCCGATCGGAAAGATATCAACATTTCACGTCATAAACGACAATTGAAGAGGAATGATATTCCGAGTCGAAAATGACTAATAGGAATATCGGTTGAAATCGAATACTATTACCAAGCTTTATTGAGACCGACCAAGGTCAACGTCAAAGATGATGACTTGGTCAAAGTCAAAGTTGTTGAGTTTTACAAAGTCGAAGTCAAAGATCTTGACTTTATAAAAGTCAAAGTCAACAATTGAAGGAAAGTCAAAGTCAAAGATGTTGACTTTATAAAAGTCAAAGTCAACGATTGAAGGAAAGCCAAAGTCAAATATGTTGACTTTATAATAGTCAAAGTCAACTATTGAAGGAAAGTCAAAGTCATCGTGAAAGTCAAACTTTGAAATTTTGAGAGTTTAAAGTCTTTACTTTTCAAAATATTAGAGTAATATGACTTTTAAAACGCTTTTATAAAAGTTGTCGTAAAAACATCATTTGGTGATTTTAGATTACAATCCTAATTTGTAACAAGGTGTATGTCACACCCCGCTTGGAAGCGGAAACACGGAGCGTTCCGGTTATAATATCAAAGTCAAGATTACAACAATATAACCGATAAACAAAACATCAAATTAAATAGATCATGCCAAATGTTACAAAATACATCAATAAGTCAAGGGCGGTAGGACGCCTAGTACAAATACAATTCCAAAAGAAATCAACAAAAGGATCGTCATGGAAATTACAATAAAGAGATCAAATTCAAATTTCCCAAAAGCAAGCGATCCCAAAATAAACTATGGCATGATCAATGGAAATCCTCAATTTCCTGCAAAGCGTTAAAACGACATCAACAACATGTTGGTGAATTATTCGCAATTTTAAGTAAAAAGTGACCCATTGACAAGTTTCAGTAAACAAGTAAGTTTAAAATCATCTATCTCGTATTCATCCAATAGTGAAAGGTACTATGCCTAAGTAGTCATACATCTCGATCCTAAACCAATCAGTTTAATCCCCTAGCCTAAGGTGTGTTAATCCAAAGGCAACCAGTTTAATCATACAGTTTAATATTACGGTCATAACATCCGCTCGTAGTAGCAGCCTACAGAGGAATGTGGGTTAGGTACATAACCCAATACAGATCTATACATATGAACCACGGGCAAAAGCTTAACGAGTGTATTAGAGGGGAGCCACCATGGCTTAAACACTTAAAACTAAGGCAGACCAAATTCACTGGGTAACAAGATATTTAACAACATTATCGCATAAATGCAAACATTTTAAACTACGCTTTACAGCCCAAAAGTATTTAAGACAAGGGCTACGAATAACTCACAAAACAACTTCAGCAAATCTCGGGTAAATACAATCACGGGACCACAATTCCGCCGTCTAAGTGCCCTAAAACAGTAAATAATATAGTCTCAGTATCTCTATAAGTATAGTCCGGTTTAGCCTTGTCGGTTAAGATTAAGTTTAATAAAATATTCCAACATTTAATAATTTAAATCAAAACGACGTATTCGGGAGACGATGTTCCGCGTCAAAAAGGGCGAGTGGCAAGATATCGGTCTTTCACGTCCACAATGTCGTTGGAAACGAATGATTTCTTCGATTCGAAAGGAATATTGAATACCAAGGTTTTATTAAATTGACCAAGGTTAAAGTTGTTGACTTTGTAAAAGTCAAATGTTAAATAAGTTGACTTAGAAAAGTCAAAGGTCAACATTGTTGACTTATAAAAGTCAATTGTCAAGGATGTTGACTTATGAAAGTCAAATGTCAAAGATGTTGGTTTTGCAAAGTTAAAGACAACTATTTTAGGTTGAAACAAAGATAATTGAAGTTGTCGCAAAAGTCTAATTGACATTTAGAGAGTTTAAAAGACTTTACTTATCAAAATATAGTGAAAAATGACTTTATATAATGTTTTTAATAAAGTTTCATCGCAAAAGTAATGGTTGACGGCTTTAGATTACGATCGTTATTTGTAACAAGTGTTTATTTATCAAATGTAAGTAATATGTCCGTTTTAAATAAGTATTTGTCATTTTTGATTGCGTTGGCGTCTTTGAGTCCAAAGACGGTATTTTATCATAATATGTTACTTTTAGTTTATTTATACAAGTGTTTATAGTTTGAAATAAGTTTATCATAAAATCAGTGGCTTTGAAACAACAATTCACGGGAACAAAACGTCAAGACGGTTTAAACAACAAAATCAACAACGTGCTGAATTTTGACGGAAAATAGCCCGGTGCGTGGCACTGGACATGGGGTGCGGCGCACTAGGTGCATTTTCAGATTTATAAATTTTATCGTTTTGTCGAAATCCGATTATTTAAAGGCTTTTTGGTTAAAACGCAAACTGTTAATAACTTACATTATGTTCCAAATATATTTACCAAGTGTTACATATATATAAATATACCATTTTACATACTATTACATACAATATGTTAATTTCGGTAATAATCATATCTTTATGTATTTTAGTCCAAATCTTTGTCCATAACCAAAATATTCATAAGTGTTGGTCTAATATATTATTCCTAACCATTTTCAAGGCTAATAACCGAAATATACAACGAAAATAATAACGGAATACATAAAAAGATGAATATGGGAAAAAATGTCGATTTTACGGAAATACAACCGCAAGATCTTAAGCTTGAGAAGATAAACCCGAAAGTAACTTTTGGTGGTGAGATGATAGGAAAATCACAGCTCCAAAACACAAAATAAAACCACCATTAGTCTAGATCCTTGCATGCAAGATGATAAATAACGTTTTCGAAGAGATTTTCGGTAAAAGATTACTTACCAATATTAAAGAAATTTCTCTTCAAGAAAAGCTAGATGGATCTTCCCAAATGATATGTAAAATGGAAGACAATAGCTTGGAATGCAAAAGAATAATAGTTGGTGTTAGATTTCTTCAACAAATGAAGAGAAAAATGGAAGAAAAGTGAAAGAAACCTTAAGAAAACTTTACCAAAAGTTGATGGAGATCAAGAGGAACTTGTTTCTTTGATGATTTTGGACTTGAATCACTCTTCAAATGGTTGTTTTCAGCTTCAAAGTTTCTGGAAATGGTTGGGTTTGAGAGAGAGAAATGAGAGAAGAGCAAACAAAATGTGATGGGAAAATGAGAGAGAAATGTGATTGTAGGTGTTTGTGTAATGATAGAAATGAGTTGTGAGATGGGTTTAGGCATCAAAAGTGAGTTTTCTCTGCCCCATTTCAGGTCTTACACGTTTGGGAGAAAGGGTCCAATCAACAACCATGCAAAAATGACTCACACAAAAAGACAAAAATCTGTCCAGCAGGTCGGTGCTGCGCACCTCCAAGTAGGTGCTGCGCACCGGGCCAAAATCCAGAATTTCTGCTTTTTCGTATACGCGATCGTTAAGGAGTTTCGTTCGCCGAAAGTTCCCGATTCTTTTTGCGATGAACTTAGGAAAGTTCATACTATGATTTACTTTATATTAGGTTCATTTAATATTATATTTTCACTTTCGATTTCGAGATTCGCACGATTTCGGTAAAGGAGTAAGCAAGAGCAAAAGCGCGATATCTCGAGGATAAAGAATACGATAACCGACAAATTTGGCATAAACCTTCTAACTTATATTTATGAGGATACTAACTAATTGGCACTTAGATAAAATAAAATTATTACGTCTCGGGGACGAATTTGCAAATACAGAAAACCCGATACTCAATAACAGTAAATCGTGAGCAAAACAAAGCGAAATACAAGGGTCGAAATCAATTGCGAATAAAGTATAAATAATGACGGTAATTCAAGTACCTCAAATAGACGGGACGTCACAGCCTCCCCCAGTTAAAAGAATTTCGTCCTCGAAATTACTAATGAGCATCACTAGGAGAAAATAGATGGGGAAATTTCCGCTGCATTTCGTCCTCCCGTTCCCACGTAAACTCAGCTCCAAACTTAGAGTTCCATCGGACCTTAACAATAGGAATTTTACTCCGCCGCAGGCGCTTAACCTCTCGGTCAACGATTTCTACCGGCTCCTCTATAACGTGAAGCGAATCATCTAAGCGTAGCTTTTCCAAAGGGACAATCAACGACTCGTCAGCAAGGCATTTCTTGAGATGCGATACATGAAATACGTTGTGCACACCGCTCAACTCAGATGGCAACTCAAGACGATAAGCAACTGGTCCAACACGAGACAAAATCTTAAAAGGACCCGTAAAACGTGGACTTAACTTGCTGCGCTTCTCAAAACGAAACACACCCTTCCATGGAGAAACCTTCAACAACAAATTCCAAAGGCTTACGACGCAAATCCGCGTACTTCTTCTGGCGATCTCTCGCGGCTAACAGGCGATCCTTGATCCTAAAGATCTTATCGGTCGTCTCCTGGATCAACTCGGGACCCGTAATCTGACTATCACCAATCTCAGCCCAACAGAGAGGAGACCTACACATACGACCGTAAAGAGCTTCGAAAGGCGCGCAATTAATACTGGAGTGGTAACTATTGTTGTACGAAAACTCGACCAACGGTAAATGTCTATCCCAACTCCCGCCAAAATCTAAAACACACGCGCGTAGCATATCTTCCAACGTCTGAATCGTGCGCTCACTCTGTCCATCAGTCTGAGGATGATAAGCCGTACTCATATCCAATCGAGTGCCTAAAGCTCGCTGTAGCGTCTGCCAGAACCTCGAAGTAAAACGCGCGTCGCGATCAGAAATAACAGATACATGAATTCCATGCCTGGCCACGATCTCATCAATATACAATCTAGATAACTTTTCTATTCGGTAATCTTCTCGAATAGGCAGAAAATGCGCTGACTTAGTCAGTCGGTCAACAATGACCCAAATAGTATCATACCCTCCTGAAGACCAAGGAAGCTTCGTAACAAAATCCATCGTAATGTTTTCCCACTTCCATTGTGGGATTTCCGGCTGCTGAAGAAGACCAGAAGGCTTCTGATTCTGAGCCTTAACCTTAGAGCAGGTCAAACACTTGCCCACATACTCGGCAATCGCCCTCTTCATACCAGGCCACCAGTAAAAATCCTTCAAGTCATGATACATCTTATCCGCTCCGGGATGAACATAATAATTCGACTTGTGACCTTCATCCAAAATTAACTGCCTAAGACCGACGGGAACCCAAATACGGTCTAAGAAATACATAACCCCGTCGTCTTTCGGCTCCAACTGACGTGCCAGACTAAATAATCCTTCGTCCTTCAGACGATCCTCGGTGAGAGCCTCCTGCTGAGCCTGAATAATACGAGTCTTCAAACTCGACCATCATAGCGCGAACTCTCACCGGCTTAACCGATTCCTTGCGACTTAACGCATCGGCTACTACATTAGCTTTTCGCGGATGATAACGAATTTCACAATCATAATCGTTAAGCAATTCCACCCATCGGCGTTGCCTCATATTCAGCATCTTTTGATCGAAGATGTGCTGTAACGACTTATGATCGGTAAACACAGTACACTTAGTACCGTACAGGTAATGGCGCCAAATCTTTAAGGCAAAAACCACCGCGCCTAACTCCAAATCATGGGTCGTGTAGTTCTTCTCATGAATCTTTAACTGACGAGAGGCATAGGCAATGACCTTTCCATTCTGCATCAGCACACACCCGAGTCCCTTATGCGAAGCATCGCAATATACAACAAAATTTTCGGTACCCTCGGGGAGACTCAAGATAGGAGCATCACACAACCGCTTCTTCAATAACTGAAAAGCTTCTTCCTGCTCGGCACCCCAAATAAACTCCTCGTTCTTCTGGGTCAACTTCGTCATAGGCGAGGCTATCTTCGAAAAATTATCAATAAAGCGACGGTAATAACCTGCCAGACCCAAAAATGAACGGATATCGGTGGGTGTCTTAGGAGCAACCCAATCTCTGACGGCCTTAATCTTGGCAGGATCAACGTGGATGCCTTCCTTGCTAACCACATGGCCAAGAAATTGAACCTCAGATAACCAAAACTCACACTTCGAGAACTTAGCGTAAAGTTGTTCCTTCCTGAGCAACTCCAACACTATTCTCAAGTGTTCCTCGTGCTCCGCACGGCTACGAGAATAAACAAGAATATCATCGATGAACACTATCACAAACTTATCGAGGTAAGGATGGCATACACGGTTCATCATTTCCATAAATGTTGCAGGCGCATTCGTGAGACCGAATGACATAACTAAAAACTCATAATGACCATATCGCGTCCGAAAAGCAGTCTTCGGAACGTCCTCCTCTAGCACTCTCAACTGATGGTAACCGGACCGTAAATCAATCTTAGAAAAGAAACACGAACCTTGTAGTTGATCAAACAAATCATCTATGCGAGGTAAAGGATAGCGGTTCTTTACTGTCAGCTTATTCAACTCTCGGTAATCTATACACAATCTCATCGAACCATCCTTCTTCTTTACAAAGAGTACCGGCGCGCCTCATGGAGAGAAACTTGGCCTTACAAAGCCTTTGTCCACTAACTCCTGGATCTGCTTAGAAAGCTCTAACATCTCCGAAGGTGCTAACCGATAAGGAGCCTTTGCCACTGGCGCTGCTCCAGGAACTAAGTCGATCCTAAACTCTACCTCACGTCTAGGCGGTAAACCAGGTAAATCCTCTGGGAACACGTCGGGGAAATCAGGGGAAATCA